>JAXQQM020075714.1:0-600000 GCA_034641835.2 Pinus albicaulis | reverse complement strand
TTGGTGTGCTATTCACTTCAGAAAGCCTTCTAATTTACTTTCAGCAATTTTCTTACTTTTCATTAAACACTTTATAACAGATTGTTTCTTTATTTCTGCAGACATTTATCTTTTTGATATGCAATCTGGTTTTATAACACTTGCAGTAATTAATCATTGATTTCAAGGACTAAAAGTTAGAGTGTAAGAAGCTCAGATCAGGTACAAGAACCAGTTTCTTGGTACTAGATCTGAGTGCTGTGGACTTGAGAAAGTTCAAGGCCCTTGCACGAAGAACATCATTTTTAGTACATACATTACTTTACACCTTCTGCATAGATCGTTGTTCCTGCACTAGTGCAAGAAGACTGCACTAGTGCAAGATCGATTCTTGGGGGAAGGATATCTTTACATGAGTAGGTTTGAAAGGGCCCATCTGTTGAAGACTGCTAAGGTGTCTTTGCTAGAGAAAACACATTCTTAGTAGATGATCAATATCCCGCTAGAGTAATTGCCTTATTTTTATTTCCGAATATCTCTTGAAAGTATATTTCTTCTTGTTCTAGCCTCAAATTGTTTTGATGGTTTGAGTTGCCTTCTTCTCTAAAGTTTGATTCTGCAATTTTTCCTTTAAAAAGTAGGAGTTGATATTAGAAATATTCATACCATCTTTGGCATTGCCCGTGCTTCGTCTCTAATTTTACGAATCCCCTAGGTTGACAATTAAGTGTTGAGGATTTTTACTTAAGGGTAATTCCTGCACCCAATAAAGACCAAGATCTAATGTCTCTTATTGGTGATGAGGCATTTCCAACTATTGATAAGGAGGAAGAGAAGGCTGGAGATAACAACGCAGTCATATCAAGAGCACCTCTAGTACCTCATGAAGAGGAAGATGGAGCACTTGCTCCAAGGAGAGAAAATATTGCACTCTTGCAAGGAGTTCCAAAGAATCTCAGATATGGAGATCATGGCACAATCAATATGCAGCATGTGCCATCATTGTCACATGGTGAGATCTTGAATATAGAAGAAGATAAAAGGGAGGGCAAGCATCATATGAAGAGGAGTATGCACCCCTCTTTATTTCAAAAGATTGATACACAAAGAAGGCAGGAGGATCTGTGCAACGAAAGCAAGGACAAATCTGTCCACACACATATACACCTTGCTCTATGCCTTGATGTCTCTTTGCATGGAGGCATTCCACCAGGGAGACCCCCTGATTGGAGGAAGACTAAAGTGTTATCTCAACTAAGTGCAACAATGACATATTTGGCTAAGGAAGGAGCCTTGAGAGGAGCCACCACAGTGCTGAGAACCATTGATGGGTTCCAAGGAGATCTAAGAAATTTTATGAAATTGACTTTGCTATCTTCCACTCAGCTATTTGAGCTGGAAAAGAAGAATTCAGAAATCCGGGTCAACATGAGCATGGTATCAAAAGGCCACTCCATAGCCTTGGAGCAGCAAAAGATGCTTCTATACATAATGAATATTTCTGAATATAATAAGAGAGTATTACCACTCTGGTATGCATGGGGAAAACTATGGAAGTTTTGGAAGAAAGAAACCTTTCAAAAGGAGGATGACTTCCATGAACTTCAATCTTGTCTTGAGCAATACCAACTGCAAGAGAGGCAACAAAAGAAAGTTGATAATACTCCAACATGTGACTTTGGCATCAAGCATGTCAAAGAGGAGAGCCATGATATGACAGAAGCATCATTGCAGATTTCTACAGCGCTGTCATTGTTGGGGAGCCTAGATCCATATTGGGAATCCCAACTCTTGATGGAATATTCCAAGAACCTCTTCACATGTAAGGTTCTTGAGGGGCAAGTGATGGATAGGAGGTATAAAGTGGTTAAGGGAGTCATTTATTCTCATAATCAGATCTATTTGACTAGAGACTCCAAGCTTAAGGATGGACTACTTAATGCAGCCTATGAGATCTTGCTTTCTAAACCCACTGGATTTATTAAAGCATACCATACTATCTTGGAGGGATTCATGTGGGAAGATTTCAAAAGGGAGATGCACTCTCATATGAGGAAGTGCATGGATCATTTGCTGGTTGAGGAGGGACCTAGCTCTTGGAAAGAGTTGTCAGTACCACTTCCTTACTCATTGGGTGTGAGAGGGAGCTCATCCATGAGTTACCTCATTGATTTGAATCAAGTGTATGGTAAAACTTGTATTTTTAAACATTATGATGTATCTACTATATGCTTGTATTTTCTTAACACTCATGTACAGGGCATTGCTCCAAGATGGGGCACTTTTTCTTATGGACTTCATAGGTCACTTGGGGCCATGAACAATGGTGATATTGACCATTCCTTATAATATTTTGGAGATTTGAGGCATTCCTCATGGTGTGATTCATTAACACCAACCATTATACACCTTCTCCTAGCATGCAAGAAGGATGGGGCAGCAAATAAGTGTTGGGAAAATCACTTGTCATATCATATTCTATGGCAGTTAGGAGTGAAACTACGCTGGTTGCACTTGAGGGACCATTTTCCTTCTCCCTTATTGCAGATGGCAACTAGCATGACTCTAATTATGATTCCATATGCTGAATATGATCTTATCTTTGTTGGGAACATGGTTAGGAGGAAGACACATTGGTTGGATGTGTCCTTGGGGAAAGAAATTTCCCACAATTTTTGCACTCCATGTTCTAAGGGGAGCATGGGAGATTATATGGCCACTACAGTATATCACTTGTTTCTTTATGAGGTGGGCCATATGATTGTTTGGAACACTTAGGACACGCCTCTCATGAGAAATTGGGAGGATGTTAGGTCCCTATATTACTAGTATAGTCCCTTAGTGTTGTTAGTGTAACCCCCTTATTGTTATTATTATACCCCTGTAACCCCCATATTGTTATTATTGTGCCCTTAAATTATCATTGTTTGGTCGGATAAAATTACATTGTGGCCCCACTAGGATTACATTGTGTCCCCATGGACTCCTATATATAGAAATGAGGTTTTGTAATTTGTATCATCCAAGAATTGTTCATTCATGTAATGTATTGGAGGTTGCCCCCTCGAAGTAGCTTATTTCTAAGGCGTTGATATCCTTTTCTTCTATTTTTGGAGCTGTTTTCACAACATTTGGTATCAGAGCTTTGGATTCTAGGGTTTCACTGCTCCAAACAGGTCATCGTGGCATTGTCGCTATAAATTTTTTTCTACGGAGATCTAGAAGCTGAAATTTTTAGTGTGCTAAGCCAAAATCCTAAGGAACATCGTCACAAAATTTCAGAGTTTAGTTCACAATATTTTCGGAGATATAATCTGTGGAATTTAGGTCATTTTGCAGGCTCCTGAATTTAACCTAAACAGGTCATTGTGGAATTTTCGCTATAATGTTCTTTCGACGAAGGTTTAGAAGCTAAAAATTTTAGAGTACGAAGTCAAAATCCTGAGGAATATCCTCGCAAAATTTCAGATCTTGGTTCGCTATATTTTCGGAGATATGATTTGTGGAAGTTAGGGCTTTTTCAGGCTTCTGAATTTCATCTCAAAGAGGTAACCGTGGAAAATTCTTCATAGCTCTCTCTCTGAGCATCGGATTTGAATGCTGTAAAAAGTGGCCGCAAGTACATGGACTGCAGTTTGCTATCTATCAATTTCAAAGCCAAAGGAGGAAAAAATGACACGTGGCAAGTCGTACAAGTTCGCTCTACTGAACCAGTCCATAATTGGGTCATTGTGGGAGATTAGACATAAATTTGACTTGAACAATCCAAATCAGATCAAACCAGTGGCATTTCAAAGAAGCTTCAGAGGGCTACTACAGGGCCGAATTTAAGATATTGAGGATCCGCAATTATAGAGATAATTCAATTTCAATATTTATTTTATTATATATATATATATATATATATATATATATATATATATATATATATATATATATATATATATATATATATATATATATATATATATATATATATATATATATATATAATTTATTATTATTATTATTATTATTATTATTATTATTATTATTTATTTATTTATTTTTTAAATTTTAAATTTATTTATTTATTTTATTTTATATTTTATATTTTAAATTTTTAAATTTTTTTTTTTTTTTTAATTTTAATTTTTTTTAATTTTTTTAATTTTAATTTTAATTTTTATTATTATTATTTTAATTAATTAATTAATTTATTTTTTTAATTTTAATTAATTTATTTATTTTCTATTTTTTTTTAATTTTTAATTTATTTGATTTTATTTGATTTTATATTTGATTGATTTATTTATTTCTTTATTATTTTTTAATTTTATTTATTTATTTATTTATTTTTAAATTTTATTTAATTTTATTTTTTTTTTTATTTATTTATTATTATTATTATTATTTTTTTTTAATTTTTATTTATTTATTATTTTATTATTTATTTATTTATTTTATTATTTTTTTTTATTTTAGATTTTTAATTATATATATATATATATATATATATATATATATTTTTTTTTTTTTAATTTTTTAAATTTTTAATTTTTAAATTATTTTTTTTATTTTTTTTAATTTTTTTTAATTTTTAATTTTATTATTATTATTATTTTTTATTTTATTTATTTTTATTTATTTATTTTATTTTTTATTTTTTATTTTTAAATTTTTATTTAATTTTTTATTTAATTTTTAATTTTTATTTTTAAAATTTTATTTTTATTTGTATTATTATTATTATTATTATTATTATTATTATTATTTTATTTTATTTATTATTTATTTTTATTTTTATTTATTTTTAATTTATTTTTAATTTTATTTTTTAATTTTTTTAATTTTAATTTTAATTTTTTAATTTTTAATTTTAATTTATTTATTTTTTAAATTTTTTTTTAAAATTGTTAATTTTAATTTTATTTATTTATTTATATTTTTTTTTAATTTTTAATTTTCTGAATTTCATAAGTCTTGTTTGAAGAGTCAAGTTGAATTGATTCCAAGGGCATATTGTAGAATAGATATTAGTATTGGATTCTAAAATGTCCCCTAAAAATAATTCAACACCCATTAAGCCTTTAGAAGGCTCTACTATGACTCATGAAGATGAAGAATGGAAACATGACATATCAAAATTACAAGAGTAAGTGCAAAAAATTTCGCTCTCGCAAAGAGCAACAAAAAATGAAATGGAAGTTTTGAAGAAAGGCGTGGAAACTAAGATGGATGGTTTGAAGAAAGGCGTGGAAGCTAAGATGAATGGTTTGGAAGCTAAGATGGATGGCATAGAAGTGGGCATGGAAGCTAAGATGGATGACATGGAAGCTAAGATCGATGAAAAATGAAAGACAACATGGAAAACATGAAGAATGATCTAAAAGTAGACATAGAAGGTTTGGCAAAGTTGATACAAGAAATTTTTCCTAATGGTGAAAAGATAGTAGAGGAAACTCATGATGAGAAAAAAATAAATGTTAATCGTGATTTCATAAACTCTAATGTTGGAGGGAAGAACCACCATATTCCAAAAATGAATATGAGGAAGTTTGATGGAAAGGATCGTGTAACATGGATACTACAGATGGAGCAATATTTTGATCTCAATAATGTGTAAAACACACAAAAGGTACGCATTGCAACTTTACAATTAGAACAAAATACATTTGTATGGTATCGATGGCTTTGCTCCCATAAAAAAATTGTCACTTGGTCAATTTTTACGGAGGAAATGATAGCACATTATGAGGATACAAAGAGCAACACCTTCTTTAGCCAACTAATAAATCTCAAACAAAAGGGTTCAGTGGAAGAGCACATTGAGGACTTTCAAAAATTGAATATAAGGGTAACTAATATTTTAGAGGAACACATGATTGATCTCTTCATAGGTACTTTAAAGGATAACATCCAACATGAAGTTCGCGTTTTAGAACCTGATTCATTGGAGAAGGCATTCAGGTTGGCCAGAAAAATTGAATGTAAAATTATGGTGACAAGGAAGCCTACCACTCACTTCTATAAAGAGGGAAGTGTTGCTACTCCTATATTTTCACAACCTACAAGGTTGACACCACAACAATTGGAAGAAAAAAGAGCAAAAGGGCTTTGCTACAGTTGTGATAGCAAATACACTAAACGTCATAAGTGTGCTGAGAAGAAATTATTTTACATAGATTGTGAAGAGGAAGGAACAAATGAACAAGAATCTTGAAAAGAAGAGGGTATACACCACGAACCAACCCTAGAAGAGGAAGAAATGAGTCCGACCATATCGTGTAATGCATTGGCAAGAATTACCACACCTTAAACTCTCAAGATATAAGGACATATCAAGAAGAAAAATGTAATAATGTTGATTGATTCGGGCAGTACCCATAATTTTGTTCATTGTAAGGTAGCCAAGGAATTGAATTGTTTCCTATACCCAACACCAAAATGTCGAGTGATGGTTGCAAATGAAGGAACTATAATTTTTTTTGGAAAATGCCATAATATCAAGCTAACCATGGGAGAATATGTATTGAATAGTCCAATGCTTTCCATTCCTATGGGAGGTGTTGATGTTGTACTAGGAGTACAATGGTTACAATCTTTGGGGACGGTAGCTTTTAATTTTCAAGAACTTTTCTTGAATTTTTTTTCCAGAAGGAAAGGAAGTCGAATTACGGGGTATTGAAGGGAAGCCGAGAAAGATAATAAGCTCTAATGTCATGACAAAGCTTCTAAAGAAAGAACAACGAGGCGTAATTGCACAATTATGCTCTCTAGAAGTTCCAACATCAAAATCATCTATTTCTGCAGATCTCCAACAAGTCTTGGACAATCATTCCAAGGTGTTTGAAACTCCCAAAGGACTCCCACCTATTCATGATCATGATCATGCTATTCATTTGATTCCGGGAAGTGTTCCTCCAAACATCAGGCCTTATAGATATCCTTATGTCCAAAAGAGCTAAATTGAACGTATGATTGCAGAAATGTTAGAGGCTGGTATAATTCAACCTAGTCAAAGTTCTTTCTCTGCTCCTGTAGTATTGGTACACAAGAAGGATAGATCATGGCGCATGTGTCCGGATTATAGGGAGCTCAATAAGCTCACCATTAAAGATAAATTTCCCATTCCTGTGATTGATGAATTATTGGATGAATTACATGGAGAAATTTATTTTACCAAGTTGAATCTTCGTTCAGGATATCATCAAATTAGAATGAAGACTGAAGATATTCCGAAAACAACATTTCGAACTCATGAGGGTCATTATGAATTTTTGGTCATGCCTTTTGGCCTTACCAATGCACCTTCTACATTTCAAGGGTTGATGAATTCCATTTTAAAACCCTTAGAAAATTTGTGCTAGTATTTTTTCATGATATACTAATTTACGACAGGTCTTGGAAGGATCATGTTCAACATGTTGACAGGGTGCTCAAACTATTGCAGGAGAAACAATTATATGCAAAAACATCCAAATGTTTATTTGGAGTACAAGAGGTGGAATACCTGGGTCATATTGTATCTCATGAGGGTGTTAAGGTAAACCCTAACAAAATTAAATCCATTAAGGAATGGAAAGTCCCCACAACCATAAAGAAGTTGCAAGGATTTCTCGGGTTAATAGGGTATTATCGCAAGTTTGTTAATAATTATGGGATAACAACAACACCTCTAACAACATTATTGAAGAAACATGCATTTTCATGGACTCCTGAAGCAACTAAGGCCTTTGAACATATTAAAGAAGCAATGTGCATAGCACCGGTCTTAGCTACACCAGATTTCACAAAAACCTTTATTGTGGAATGTGATGCCTCAGGAAATGGAATTGGTGCTGTTTTAATGCAAGAAGGAAGACCCATTGCTTTTGAAAGTCGTCCAATCAAAGGAAAGTATTTATAGAAAGATATTTACAAGAAGGAGATGTTAGCAATACTGCATGCACTAAAGAAATGGCGAACTTACCTAATGGGAAGACACTTCAAGGTAAAAACTGATCATGATAGTCTTAAACACTTTTTGGAACAAATACTATCTTCAGAAGAGCAGCAAAAATGGGTCACAAATATGTTGGGTTATTACTTTGAAATAATCTACAAAAAAGGGAAGCTAAATGTTGTTGCAGATGCACTCTCAAGAAAGAATGAAGAGGTGGAAGCATTGCTTTGTGCCATATCTATTATCCAACCAGATTGGATAACCGAAGCAAGAGATGAATGGAAGAAGGACAAAGATGTATGGATACTCATTCAAAAGTTGCAGCAAGATCCTAGTACATCTCATACATTTAGTTGGAAAAATGATTCCTTATGGTACAAAGATCGCTTATATCTTTGTAAGAATTCCCAACTAAAACAAAAGATTCTTCTGGAATTGCACACTTCTCCTTTAGGAGGACACTCAGGATTTTTAAAAACTTACCACAGGGTGAAGAAAGAATTTTTTTGGGATGGCCTTAAATCTGATATTCAAAAGTTTGTGGCGGAATTTTTGGTTTTCCAGTAGAATAAAGTTGAGACAATTAAGACCCCGGGTCTTCTACAAACTTTATCCATTCCAAGTCAACGTTGGGAGGAGATTTCAATGGATTTTATCATAGGTTTACCTAAGTCCGAAGGAAAGAGTGTCACCATGGTGGTAGTTGATAGACTTACCAAGTATGCACACTTTTGTGCATTATCTCATCCATTTAAGGCAAGTACAGTTGCTACTACATTTATGGACAAAATTCAAAAGCTACATGGAAACCCAAGGGTTATTGTGAGCGACAGAGATCCCATTTTTACTGGAAATTTTTGGACAAAATTATTTTCTTGTTTGAGTACTCAATTAGCTCATAGCTCATCTTATCATCCTCAATCCGATGGTCAAACTGAGATAGTAAATAAATGTTTGGACGGATATCTTTTTTGTTGTGTATCTGATAAACAAACATAATGGGTCAAGTGGTTACCTCTCGCTGAATGGTGGTGTAACACTTCCTTCCATACTGCAACAAAAATGACCCCATTTATGGCACTTTATGGATATCATCCACCATCTATCACATCATCTTTAAGAGAAGATTCGAAGGTTCAAGCAGTGGAAGATCACATCGAGCATCAACAAGAAGTTCTCCAACTCTTAAAGGATAAATTGAATTTGGCACAAAATCGAATGAAACAACAGGCGGATCAACATCGCAGTGAGAGAAGTTTTGATGTAGGAAACTGGGTATTTTTACGGCTACAACCATACAAACAAATGTCCCTCAAGCAAGCTAAGAAGGATAATAAATTATCACAAAAGTATTATGGTCCTTACAAGTTGTTGCAAAAGATTGGTACTATGGCATACAAATTGGAGCTTCCTGCTTCTTCACGAGTGCATCCAGTTTTCCATGTTTCATGCTTAAAGAAGGTTATAGGTGAAAATCTTCCAGTTCAAACAATATTTCCAGAACTTGATGAGGAAGGAAAAATCATATTGGAACCTGAAGCAGTCACGGAAACAAGAACTCGATAGTTATGAAATCGATCAATTTCAGAGTATTTCATCAAGTGGAAGAACTTACCCACTGAAGATTCTACATGGGAGGATGAGAATTTTATACAGAAGCACCTAGAGCTACTTAAGCGTTGAGGACAACACTTTTTTGGAGGAGAGGGGAATATTAGGTCCCTATATTACTAGTATAGTCCCTTATTGTTGTTAGTGTAACCCCCTTATTGTTATTATTGTACCCCTGTAACCCCCATATTGTTATTATTGTGCACTTAAATTATTATTGTTTGGTCGGCTAAGATTACATTGTGGCCCCACTAGGATTACATTATGTCCCCATGGACTCCTATATATAGAAAGGAGGTTTTGTAATTTGTATCATCCAAGAATTATTCATTCATGTAATGTATTGGAGGTTACCCCCTCGAAGTGGCTTATTTATAAGGCATTGATATCTCTTTTCTTCTATTTTTGGAGCTGGTTTCACAACCGAGGAGCTTTTCTATGAATTACCAAGCTGGGAGGTGATTCATTTTATTTGGATGATAGCATGGAGATGGGAGTCCTTCATTGATGATGGAAGTCCCCGTGATTGTCATCACTTCTATCTTAAGGAGGCCATTGATCAACAAGAAGGTTTCCATATAGACCTTCCATTCTTTCATGATGAGAGCCAATTGGTTCATTCACCAAAGGCCAACTTGCACACTTGGGAGGAACCATTGGGAGGCAGAATTGTTGCAGCAAATATGAAGCAATGGTGGAAACTATTGGACATGGTGGCCCCAAGAGGAAGAGGCAATATTTTGAAGCACCCTTGCAGTTTCTTGAGGAAAAGCAACATTTGGGAGGTGAAGACTGTAATATTCCTAAATTAGCATACAACTAATAGGAATATTAATTTTTCTCTTAATATCTAGTTAGATGAATAAATGGGCAAGGAGGCTCATAAGTTGCTTAAGTAGGCATAAAATCCCTCATAATATGAAAAGGGATCATGTTAATAACTAAATCAAACATCCTCATGTGTGAACAAGGTCTAAAATATGTGGACAAAGTCAATTTTGACCAAGTCAACAACATTATTATATGAGGAGTGGAACATAAATAAAGACAGCTCAGTGTGAATAAAGATCAATCTAGCTAGTCAAAATGAAGACACCTTGGGTGTGAAAAGAGACAATGCATGAGGATCAAGTCAAGGTTGACTAAATCAAATAGCATTGTAAATAGATGAGTGGGACTAATGGAGACAACATAATTTTGGGGGAGGAGCCTTTGCATGGAAGCAACCTCATAATTTTGGGGGAGGAGCCTTTGCATGGAAGCAACCTCATAATTGTGTGGGACCCTTGGTAAGGAAGCTTGTCAACTATATAATGGAGGGAATGGAAGCCATATGGGGCATGATTGAAGATTATATTTTGTATGTGGTCTGTTTATAATTTTTGCATCCGTTAGCTATTTATCTAAGTTTTTTGCACTGTTAGTGCAAGGGTTTTCTCATGCGGTAATTCCCCACTCTTGCTTAGAGATCTTGTTTAAGAAATTTGAGAAGAGCATCCTGTGATATATTTTCCACTATCTGGTGTTAGGCCAAGCAGTCACCTTCAACAATAGCACAGTCCCTTGGAGAAACTACGTTATTGCGTAAGGTATTGCAGTGGAGGGGTTTAATCCCTTGTTTTATGAGCTAGTTTCCCAAGAGGAGGATCAACCTTTTTCCCGGAAGGCTAGCAGGAGGATCTACAACCATTTATTTGCATGTTCAGCCATTATTATGCAGAGCTTCAGCCATACAGCGTGATTCAACCATATATCTGCAACATCTGCTTCTTGTATTTCATGTATATCAGGAAACCCTTGCCGGGTCATCTTGGATTTCTTTGAAAGAGGCTAGATCTCTGTTTTTGGACCTCATTGATTAATATATAAGCAGATCTATTTTTTCTCTCATATTTCTGAGTATAACCCTCAAATAACTGCGCTGCCACTTTATGCAGTAATTTGTGTTGCAGTAAATCTTGGGGTTTCAGTGTTTTTGGGACTGTTTTGAGCATGGGTGGCCTGTTTAACTAGGAAAAAGTCATTTGTTTCTGATTTCCTCTCAAATATAGTTGCTATAATGTCAGATCGAATGGATCCATGGGCTGCATTTTTCTGTTAATGCTTATATTTCTAAAAAATACGTTATTTATGCATGTATTGCTGCCTTTCCCCATTTGGGAATATTACAAGGCAGTTCCAACATAGCGAGAAAACGAAATTGAGGATTAAAGGGCATTGCAGGTTGTTGATAAAGACCAATATTATAATTCCACCCAGGTTGAGAGAAATTCTGCCCCCATATGTTTTGTCCCAGAGGATTCTTTCCATAGGGGTTATAAGCCTGAAAGTTCTACCCATATGTGGGTTGAGGACCAGGATACTAATTATTAGCATACCTCTAAGGTCCTTGCTAAGCAAAATATGGATTTTATTGTGGAATGAAAGCAACTCCTTGAGGTGCATTATGCAACACCTGAGTTTGACCTGGCAGAGGATACGTAGGGCCTTGAGGAGCACTGTATACCATCTGAGATTGACCTTGAGGATAATAAGTGAAACCCTGGGGCGCACTATATACCGCCTGAGATTGACCTGGAGGAAGATAAGTGGCACCTTGAGGCTGAACGGGCAATCCCTCTGGTGCAGGTTGACCTAGATACTAAGGTTGGGCAGGCTGTCCCTGCGGAGCAGGTTGGCCTGGATACTGAGGGCCACCAGGTTACCCTTGTTGAAAAGGTTGGCTTGATGGTTGGGACGGGCTAGGTTTTCCATAAAGACCAGGTTGACATGACGTAGGACCATAGGGTTGTCCTTGTTGTACAAAAGTTTGACCTTGCAGAACGGAAGGTTGAAGCTGTTGCATAAAAGGTTGTCCTGGTTGAGGACAAATTTGCCCCCCGGGACCATAAGATGGACCTGATTGAATCTGAGGTTGACCAGTAGGACCGTAGGGTTGTCCTTGTTGGACCAAATGCTGTCCCTGTGGACCAGAGGGTTGTCCCTCTTGGGCTGAAGGTTGTCCCTATAAGGGTTGCCCTTGTAGGCTAGAGGGTTATCCCTGTAAGGATGGTCCTTGATGGTAAACGGACTGATAGGGATCAACCGAAGGCAAATAAATGAGATTACCATATGCGTCATAATAATGCAGAGTATTTCCAGAAGTTGCTAACTGTTGAGAACCCTGAGGGGTAGAATTCTGCTGCGGAGGACCTTGAGAGGTAGAATATTGTTGTTTAATGGCCAACAAATACTCATCGAATGTATAACCACTACGAATAGAAGTATAAACCATAGGCGCAATACAATTAGATGGGGTTTCCAAAACACGAGGCTGTGATCCACTCACGGCAGGCCTAACAGGCATTGTGGGATTTATAAAGATAGACCTGCGAACAACATCAGACCCTGACAACGGCTGAGTCGTAATGACAACCGGTGCAGATGAAGCCAAACAGACAGTGGGTCGAACAGGAACAGAGGTGACAATCATCGATGTCACAGGAGTCGAGGGTGATGCCCCGATACCAAGACAACTAAACTCGCGGAAGGAGTTGACATATCGATCCATATTGGATTCTGATACAACGATTGAACGCCACAAATGATCTGACCCAAAGTTCGATAACCACATGGGAGAGACACTGGTTGTGAGGGAGGTTGATCAGAGACATAAGGAAATTTCTCCAGAGGGAGCTGGTATTCTCCTATAGAAACATAGAGTTCTTCACTATTAACAGGACTCGAAGAATCCATGTCAGATGAAGCCAGTTTATTGTGAAAAAGACGATGAACAGTGCCGAGTAAGGCAATAACTAGTAAAGGTGATTCCGAAGTAAGAGGAGGGAAGTCTTGGGCACTCCCAAAACCAAACCAAACATATTAAGGTTGCCAATTGATATCAAATGGCTCTTCAAGAGGAGACCGGGTCGCAAGAGGTAAGATACTCGGAAGAAGAGACTGCCAGAAATTAGCAGACCCAGTGGGTTTAGATGCTTCCAAAGAAACTTCAGGAGAAGGATCACCATTAGGAGGCAGTGAAGAGGATGACGAAACTAGTGGTTCCGCCACTGTGACAATGTTTCAAAATAGAAAGGAAACAAGATAGCCTATTCGAGGTTTCAAGACAAAACACTAAGGAAATACTAAAAACAATGCCATGCAAATACCTTTAACGAGCATGTGATTGTAGGCAGTTAATTTTATGACATTGAAACGAAATTTTGTTGCTTGATGTTTTAAGAGTCGAGAAACAGGCAGAAGATGACTCTAGTCACTTTCAAATTGAATGAGCATGAAAGGACAAGTGCTCGATGATCTTTTCACTTTTAGAGAGTCACGAAAAGACCAAAATGACTACTAAGGTAATCTAAGCAAGAGGGTGTACCAATTTCTCGTGAAATTCCATATACACCTTGGTGATAAAATGAAAGAGAAATGACCAAGGAATTGACGTACGTGCAGGTAGTCTCCCTGAATGCTGTGTTCGGTGTATCACGGTTACAGGGTGGCAGACTCGACTTCCTATGGATAAAGGATTGCAACCTACGAGGGTCTCCCTTTAAATACGCGATGGTATGGGGAGCAAAAGTCATACTAGCACTGTCTAATGCTAGGTGGCGAACGACAGCTACTAGGTTTAATGACGCCGGAATGCGTCACTAGCCTAGACCCCTAAAATATGTGTGTTAGGTTTCAATGCTTCCTTAGGATGATTGAATTCATTTTAAGGTTGATCTTGAATTAATGTTTCTATTTCAAGGCCTTACCGAATGTGATCTCGAATTCTTAAATGCACACTACATGCAAAATAACATCATTTCCATTCAATGAATGCTAGCTAAGAGAAGGATAGGAATCTATGACAAAGTAGCAATCAGTTGAAACAAGAAGAATTTCACTAATGCATCTAATACAACCAAATGAGAAAATGAAAACCCTTTCCAAGTTCCCTAAGAGCTAGTAATGCAAAATAACATTTTCATTTTCAATTTAAGCGAAAAAATGCAACTTTTTGTCTTTTTAGATGAATGAGGCACGCAATGCACTGTTACACTAAAAAGAAAAGCAAAGACTAGTTTTGAGTACTACGAATGTAATGATCTAAAACAAAGAGACCAATGTAATACAAACATAAAACACACTCAAAACAAGGATGCACTCTTCCAAGCAAAGAAAGGGCTTTCGAACCGGTTCAACAAGCAATGTAATCTACGATCAAAGTGGCGAATGGAGCGCTAAACGAAAACAAGAGTGATCATTCAACAAAACAGAGACACGAAGAATCAAAAGAAAGAATAACACAATCAGTCAGTGAATTGAAACGACAAAGATCAAAGTGACTCGAACTTAACTCAGAAGGTGTTATCACACCCAAAAATTTTCAAAATTATAACTTGAAATGTGTCAAGTTTGTAATTAGCTTGGTTAGGAGCATAGCATCATGAAATGATAAAATTTATGATTAGTATAAGCTACTATGATTGTTTTAAGTTGTTAGGGGATGATTTCAAGTCATATCAAAGGAGAAAATCTAAAGTAGATACTTTAAATCAACTTAATGTGTCAAATCTGGCCACCTGTCAAAATTTTTCTGAGTCCGCAACGTTTTTAGTACAAAACTAACAGATTTCGCTATGGAAACACCTAGTAATTCCTTAGCGAATCTGACACTTGTAAAACTAATTTCGCTACGAAAGCGTGTCTTCCTGTAATGATTTTCTGCATAATGATGAGTTGTTAAACTTTGAGGGTTTCGAGGTCATGCTGTCATAATAGGGTCATCATTGAAAGTCTTAGGCACGTTTTGACATCAATTACCATTTTCTTAATAAATCTCATCTCATTTTTCCAAATCTATCCCTCATTGCTACCACTTTCTTTTTCATTCTTGTAAGTTGCTACCAAAACATCTTGCTGTCATTTTCTTTCCCTTAGAAGTTCTCTGTCATATCAGTCCTTCATTTTCCATAACAACGCGCTGTCATCAAAATCCTTTACTGAACATGTGTAAATATTTGAAGAAGGCCACCGCTGCAAAACAGAAAGAAATGGCTACACCAAAGAAAGCAAATAAAGGAGGCCTACCATTCAGGTACAAACCTACGAGTCCAAGATTAATCATGGAAGATCCAAATTTTGTGGAAATCTTCACAAGATCAGGGTACATTTAGTTCTGTCAAAGATTACAAGGTCATCACAAACATGTATCACAAGATTTTGCACTTAACTTCAAACGAACTTCTACAAAGGTTGGTTTTCTCCATGTGCCAATTTCACTTGATAGTATTTCTCAAGTAACAGGAATCCCTAGGATAGGAGAATAATGGTTTAAAGCTACAAAGTTTGATTTAAATATTTGTGATAATTATCTAAAGCCTAAACATGTAGGGATAAATATGACAGTAGGGATTCCAAGAACATTCCTTAAAGAAAACTACTCTAAGTTGTTGATAGTGATACAAAAATACTTTACCTGTGAAGGCAGATTCCATACAATCTACATGTATCATTTCAAGCTGCTACTTCATTTTACAGGAAATCAACTGATAGATATTCCTTTTTACCTTTTTAGAAGCATTGGAAAAATGGAAGATAAGGTGCAAGGTAGACCTGAAAGAAGTGAAACCTCCATTTTTCACCATGGATTGATAAAATTACTAGTACTGGAAGAATTAAATAAGCTAGACAGAGACTGGGCAACTTTCTTGTTTATGAATGGGTATGAAATGGATGCTTTAACTCCAAGGAAAGCTTCTAAACCTAAAAATCCTACTCCTAGACAAGAGATGAATACTACTGTAGAAATAGAAGGGGATCAACAAGAAGGTTCACAACCTACAACTGAAATCATGGAGATAGAAGCTAAATCCATCCATGAGGCAACACCTCATCCAAAAACTAGTAAGCATGCTAAAAAACATGTCACAATTGGCAAGATTAAACGTGCAACAAAAAGGTCTAAAAAGAGCACAAAGGAAACTACTCGGGGTAAAAGCAGGCTTGAAGACATCTTACAGGCTAGAGACATTGTAGAAAACCCTATAGTGAAAGCCGTTGAGGTAGAATAATCCAAGGTTAAAAGGAAGGGTCTTATGGCTAGGAAATTAGATTTTTCATGAGAAGATTCAAGTTTTCTTTTTAAACCTAGAAATCCTTTCACTATATCACATATTTCTCAGACTGTTAAGACTGGAAATAAGTAGCAGAGGGAAGATAAAGAAAAAGAGGTAGCAACAGAAGAAATTATAGTTATATCTCCTACTGAGATAGAGGTTACTAAAGAAAAATAAGGTTAATCCAAAATAAAGATTCAGAAGGAGTCTAAGGCAGATTCTCCAAAAGGGCAGCTCAAAGATAGAGAAGAAACTATCAAACAGAGAAAGGGAAAAGAGAAATTCATAGAGAAAACTGAAAAAGAGCTTCTTGAAGAATAGTTGAAAGAAGCTAGGGAGGAGTTGTCTGAAACAAAGGCAGAACTGGAAAGGTACAAGCAAGATAAACAGTTGATAGATGAGGTGGAAAAGAAAGTGACTGATCAAGTTACTCATTTTGAAAAATCTATTGGAAAGGCCAAAAACTTGTTGAAGAAATCACAACCTTTATGCATCATGATGAAACACACAAGGCAGAGGAATTTATGGTTACACGTAGAGAGGAAAATTCTTCAGAGACAAGTCAAAGAGTTGAAAGAAAATATGGAGATGATGAAGACAAAATTAGAGAAGAAAGGTTTGGAAAGGGGAGCTATGGAAAAAACTATTGAAGTTGCTCATGAAGAAAACACTAGTAAATAAGAAGGTAACAATGAATAATAGACCTTTTTTGTCTTATATTATCATACTTTACATGCAGGTATATTCATGGATCTTTTCAGGGCTCAGATCCTAAATTTTTTCAAGTCTCTGAGAAATTATGCAATTCCGCAGCGTGTGCCAGGCTTGAAGCCCAGTTTTTGCTGCGGAATTTCTGAAGAATTCTTTTTGGTTTTAAAACCACTTAAACTGAAAGGGTTAAGGAACTTTAAGATTTGTGTTTAAATTTTTTTGATCACTTAACACCCCCCAATGGTCAAGAATAGTAGAGGATTATCACAGATGACCTTTTTGTTTTTGCTACGAAATTTCGCTACGAAAGTAGCTCAAAACTCTGTTTTGACAACAAGGTCAGTTTTTGGAAGAAGGTGAAGGGTAAATAACTATTTCAAAGCTGTTCTCCATGAGAAATGACAAAGAGTATCAGGGAAATGATAAAGAGTATCAGATCAAAAGATTGCTAAGTGGAGATATTTTGTTCGAATATACCGACTCATGTTTCCATATCATCAAACTGACAACTCCTTAATAGTAGGAAAATGCAGTTTCATGAAGACGATCATGATATTAATGTTTTGTTTGTGGCCAGTATGGTTAAAAGACATGATTCCTTTCGAGGAAGATTTTGATCATCTTTAGATTAAATTGTAATAATTAGGTGTTTGAGTCATAGTAGGACTTTAACTCCTAATTCGAAAGATGTCATTTTCTAGTTGTAAATGTCTAGTTAGTGGTCAGATTTGGTGTCAGTAATAGAGTTTAATGATCTAGCCACTTGGTAGATTGGATGTAAAGACTAGATGCCTATAAGTAGTGAGTAATTCGATGTATGAAGGGTTATAAAATGTTATATCAGAAGACTAATTTTTGTAAAGCTTTGGAGTTTTTTCCATATTCAGTAACAATACAACTTTTCTTCACCTGAGATTCTTATTATATTTCAATGAGTTTCTGTCCTATCTTTTAAAATGTTTTCTTCCAATGTCTTAATGGTTATTACTCAGAATTCATGATTTTTCATTATCTGACTTCCTTTAAGTATTAATCTATGGTATATCTCTCTTAATATTTTTCCTTCAATGTCTTGATGTTTCATTACTCAAAATTCGTGTATTACATGCTCTAACTTCCTTTGAACCTCAAGTTATTGAAAAGTTCTTGTATGTGTTGCTCTTTCATTGAAATATTTACAAGCCTCAGCTTCCACAAGGAAAGCCTTTGTTATTGAGATCCCTGTCATTGACTCCATAGCCCAATGGTAGTAAGCTTTGATCTTTTCAACCTACAAACATATAAAAACAATACATAAATCATAGAGTTAGCCATCTATTTTTATCGGTAACCAACATCATAAATTACCTTTGAGAGAGCCCTCTCAGACTGAAGAGGCTAAGCTTCAGTTGGAAGTGGTTTGAAATAGTTACACTGAAGTTGTATGATCAATAGCCAATCAAGTACGATTTTGGTGATAACATATTGGTGCATCTGCCGGGAGCCTGAAGATATACTTTTCCCGAAATTTTGAAGTTGAACTCTTGAAGGTAGCAAGAGCTCAGAATTTGTTCGAGGCTGAAACTACCTTGGCGACTCCATTGTTGAAGAATTCAAAATTCATAGATTCATGGTGATTCCACTGGACATATGAAGAACTCAGATGCTGCCATTCTTGTTTCAAGGTATGCATGTATAGATTTTTCAGGAACTTATGGTTTCCCAAATCATTTTCCCAAGGATGCATATTTTTTAAGGAATGGTCCAAAATTCAATGGGGAGGATTTGGGTTTGACTTTGAAGCATATATTAGATTTTTGTGACTTTACTGAGCTTCTTGGAGTCAAACATGAAGATGTTTGCATTATATTGTTCTATGATTCATTTCAAGGGAAATGTAAACAATGGATTGAAAGCTTTCCTGCCAGATCTATTAAGTCATTTGCAATTTTTTGGCTTATGTTTTTGGAAGAATGGATTGACAGAACATAGTTAGTGGCAGAATCTCCTTCAATTCAAGGTTTTAAACAAGGGAATGATGATCTTACTAATGAGGAAGTAGATGAAAAATTTTCTTTGTCCTTGTCTTCTTATCGAAAATCATTTGAGTGCAAGTTAGAAGATAAGATTCAATTTTTGGATGAAATTGCTAAGAACATTGAGAAAGACATTGAAGTTTTAGAAGATCAAACTCAATCCTATAGTCTTCATGATCATGATCATTATTTTCAAAAGCTTTCCATGCCAGAACACAAAGAGAGGGTGTTGCTTCCTTTCTCTTTTGAGATTGAGGAATAAAACCTTGTTCTTGAAAATCAGTTTGAAAATGGGTTTGATAGCACACATATGAAATCTAATGTTGCTAAATAAAGTATATATGAGTTTTCTAAAGCTGCAGAATGTTATGAGGATCATAAAACAGATCATGTCTTCCTTGATCCTTTAGCTGAATACATGGAAGAGTTTTACAGTCTAGATTTCGAGTTTCATTTTCATTATGAGGATTAGATACATTTTATGTTGCCATGGTCATTTCAGTATCATGCTTACTTTGGGTTCAAATGCAGTCAAGATTTTCAAATGTTAGATCAGATAAATAACTAGCTTCATTGGAAGTTTCATGTTGCTTGAATTAAAAATGGAGATCGCAGCTATTAGGGTAGGTAGGAGTGTGTAAATAAGCTCAAAGTTGACTGAGCATCTTTTCAGTTGGTCTTTCAGCAAATAATCATCAAGCTTGAGCCCGAAGTGAAGGCCATAAGAGTTTGAAGAAAACTTGGCAAAATTTCAGAGTTTTTTATTCCAAAAGGATGAATGGCACTGGAACTACAGGTTCTTTGGTGTACCACAGGGGCACACCATCCCAAGTGGATCCACTGTTATCACACCCAAATTTTTTCAAAAATATAACTTGAAATGTGTCAAGTCTGTAATTAGCTTGGTTAGGAGCATAGCATCATGAAATGATAAATTTTATGATTAGTATAAGTTTCTATGATTGTTTTAAGTTGTTAGGGGATGATTTCAAGTCATATCAAAGGAGAAAATTTGAAGTAGATACTTTAAATCAACATAATGTGTCAAATCTAGCCACTTGTTAATTTTTTTTTGAGTCCGCAGCGTTTTTAGTACAAAACTAACAAATTTCATTGCGGAAACACCTAGTAATTCTGTAGCGAATCTGACACTTGTAAAACTAATTTCGCTATGAAAGTGTGTCGTCCTGTAATGGTTTTCTGCATAATGATGATTTGTTAAAATTTGAGGGTTTCGAAGTCATGCTGTCAGAATAGGGTCATCATTGAAAGTCTTAGGCACGTTTTGGCATCAATTACCATTTTCTTAATAAATATCATCTCATTTTTCCAAATCTATCCCTCATTGCTACCGCTTTCTTTTTCATTCTTGTAAGTTGCTACCAAAACAACTTGCTGTCATTTTCTTTCCCTTAGAAGTCCTCCATTTTCCATAACAACTCGCTATCATCAAAAGCCTTTACTGAACAAGTGTAAATACTAGAAGAAGGCCACCGCTGCAAAGAAGAAAGAAATGGCTACACCAAAGAAAGCAAATAAAGGAGGCCTACCATTCAGGTACGAGCCTACGAGTCTAAGAATAATTATGGAAGATCCCAATTTCATGGAAATCTTCACAAGAGCAGGGTGCATTTAGTTCTGTCAAATATTACAAGGTCATCACAAGATTTTGCACTTAACTTCAAACGAACTTCTACAAAGGTTGGTTTTCTCTAGGTGCCAATTTCTCGTGATAGTATTTCTCAAGCAACAGGGATCCATAGGACAAGAGAAGAATGTTTTAAAGCTACAAAGTTTTATTTGAAGATTTGTGATGATTATCTAAAGCCTCAACATGTAGGGATACATATGAAAGTAGGGATTCCCAGAACATGTCTTAAAGAAAACTACTCTAAGTTGTTGATAGTGATACATAAATACTTTACCTCTGAAGGTAGATTCCATACAATCTACACGTATCATTTCAAGCTGCTACTTCATTTTACAAGAAAAAAACTGATAGATATTCCTTTTTACCTTTTTAGAAGCATTGGAAAAATGGCATATAAGGTGCAAGGTAGACTTGAAAGAAGTGAAGCCTCGCTTTTTCACCATGGATTGATAAAATTACTAGTATTGGAAGAATTAAATAAGCTAGACAGAGACTGGGCAACTTTCCTTTTTATGAATGGGTATGAAATGGATGCTTTAACTTCAAGGAAAGCTTCAAAACCTAAAACTCTTACTCCTAGACAAGAGATGAATACTACTGCAGAAATAGAAGGGAATCAACAAGAAGGTTCATAGCCTACAACTGAAATCATGGAGATAGAAGCTAAATCCATCCATGAGGCAACACCTCATCCAACAACTAGTAAGCATGCTAAAAAACATGTCACAATTAGCAATATTAAACCTGTTGCAAAAAGGTCTAAAAGGAGCACAAAGGAAACTACTGGGGGTAAAGGCAGGATTGAAGACATCTTACAGGCTATAGACATTACATAAACCCCTATAGTGAAATTAGTTGAGGTAGAAGAATCCAAGGTTAAAAGGAATGGTATTATGGCCAATAAATTAGATTTTTCATCAGAAGATTCAAGTTTTCTTTTTAATCCTAGAAATCCTTTCACTAGATCACAAATTTATGAGACTGTCAAGACTGGAAATAAGCAGCATAGGGAAGATAAAGAAAAAGAGGCAGCAACGTAAGAAATTGTAGTTATATCTCCTACTGAGACAGAGGTTACTAATGAAAAGAAGGTCAATCCAAAAGAAAGATTCAGAATGAGTCTAAGGGTCCAAAAGGGCAGCTCAAAGATAAAGAAGAAACTGTCAAACAGAGAGAGGGAAAAGAGAAATTCATAGAGCAAACTGAAAAAGAGCTTCTTGAAGAACAGTTTAAAGAAGTTAGGGAATAATTGTCTGAAACAAAGGCAGAACTGGAAATATACAAGCAAGATAAATAGTTGATAGATGAGGTGGAAAAGAAAGTGATTGATCAAGTTACTCATTTTGAAAAATCTATTGGAAAGGCCAAAAACTTGTTGAAGAAATCACAGCCTTTGCGCATCATGATGAAACACACAAGGCAAAGGAATTTATGGTTACAGGTAGAGAGGAAAAGTATTTAGAGACAAGTCAAAGAGTTGAAAGGAAATATGGAGATGATGAAGACAAAATTAGAGAAGAAAGGTTTGAAAAGAGGAGCTAAGGAAAAAACTATTGAAGTTGCTGATGAAGAAACTGCTGGTAAATAGGAAGGTAACAATGAATAATAGACCCTTTTTGTCTTATATTATCATACTTGACATGAAGGTATATTCATGGATTTTTTCAGGGCTAAGATCCTAAATTTTGTAAAGTCTCTGAGAAATTAGGCAATTCCGCAGCGTGTGCCAGGCTTGAAGCCCAATTTTTGCTGCGAAATTTTCGAAGAATTCTTTTTGGTTTTAAAACCACTTAAACTGAAAGGGTTAAGGAAATTTGAGGTTTGTGTTTAATTTTTTTTGATCACTTAACAACCCCCAATGGTCAAGAATAGCAGAGGATTATCACAGATGACCTTTTTGTTTTTGCTACGAAATTTCGCTACGAAAGTAGCTCAAAACTCTGTTTTGACAGCAAGGTCAATTTTTGGAAGAAGGTGAAGGGTAAATAACTATTTCCAGGCTATTCTCCATGAGAAATGACAAAGAGTATCAGGGAAAAGATAAAGAGTATCAGATCAGAAGATTTCTAAGTGGAAATATTTTGTTCGAAGATTGGGCTCACTATGTTGCCATATCATCAAACTGACACCTCCTTAATAGTAGGTAGATGTAGTTTCATGAAGAGAGTCAGGATATTAATGTTTTTTTTTTGGCTAGTATGGTTAAAATACATGATTCCTTTTGAGGAAGATTTGGATCATATTTAGATTAAATTGTAATAATTAGGTGTTTGAGTAATAGTAGGACTCTAACTCCTAATTCGAAAGATGTCATTTTCTAGTTGTAAATGTCTAGTTAGTGGTCAGATTTGGTGTCAGTATTAGAGTTTAATGATCTAGACACTTGGCATATTGGATGTAAAGGCTAGATGCCTATAAGTAATGATTAATTCGATGTATGAAGGGTTGGAAAATGTTATATCAGAAGACTAATTTTATGTAAAGCTTTGGAGTTTCTGCAATATTCAGTAACAATACAACTTTTATTCACCTAAGATTCTTATTATATTTGAATGATTTTTTTCCCTATATTTTAAAATGTTTTCTACCAATGTCTTACTGCTCATTACTCAGAATTCATGATTGTTCATGCTCTGAATTCCTTTAAGTATTAAGCTATGGTATATCTCTCTTAATATTTTTCCTTCAATGTCTTGATGTCTCATTACTCAGAATTCATGTATTACATGCTCTGACTTCCTTTGAACCTCAAGTTATTGAAAATTTCCTGTATGTGTTTCTCTTTCATTGAAATATTTACAAGCCTCAGCTTCCACAAGGAAAGCCTTTGTTATTGAGATCCCGGTCATTGACTCCATAGCCCAATGGTAGCAAGCATTCATCTTTTCAACCTGCAAATATATAAAACCAAGACAAAAATAATAGAGTTAGCCATATATCTTATATCATTAACCAATATCATAAATCCCTTTGAGAGATCCCTCTCATACTAAAGAGGCTAAGCTTCAGTCACAAGATTGGTTTGAAACAGTTACTCCAAATTGACCATTGAAGTAGCCCAATAGGACTCAATTTGGTGATAACAGAAGGCTCAGTGAGGAGAGGACTGAACAAATAGCACAAGGCACCTTGAAACCCTAGGGCTACAAAATCCATTGATAAGATAATGGAAAAAAAATTGAGAAGACCGAGACTACATAGTCAAAACAATCTTAGTAGACCAATTGCAAGGAAAAAAACCTATCTAGAGCCAAGAAACACTGACAAAAACTCAGAAAAGAGATCAAATCAAATCCTACAGGATTCGACGCGACTGTTTAGCTATAATACATGCTAAACAGGGGTTGGCGCACCTGTGACAAAAGCAACATGTGCCAATCGGCACGACTGTTCAAGGAAAATCCACACCGAGCTAGAAAATCATAGGAAAAAATAAAACCACTGAGCAGAGGTTAGACTTGACATTTTGGAACTGAATTGGATGGTTGAAAACAGTAAGATAAGTCAAGCAAAGAAGAAAAACGATGAAACGAACAAAGTCGAATCGAAAAGAAAAATGCTTGACAAACAACGATATGACAAACACACACTGATCCCCAACGGATTCGCCAACTTGTTGTGTATGTAAATCCCCTCTGCGGATAGAGGCGATCCCTCTAGCCCTAGGGTGGGTCTAGTAGCAAGAGGACATGATAATGCATTGATTCCTAGTTAAAAAATGAAACTAAGTCAGGATATATGGCCTACCTTTGTTCCAACGCAGTTGTTGTAGCTGTGGCAGTAGTTTTGTAATATTACTTTTTAGGAATATCTGAAATATATCCAGTGAGGACGCTGTATAAGAAAATAAATGAAAAAATAATGTAGACCAGGACTTGGATCCTCTAATATATGCTGTGTGTAGCTTAAATATAGAATGGAATCAGAAACAAATCACTCTAGCTACTTAAACAGATCTCCCCAACTCATACATGCATAAAAGCACCCCAATCCCACTGCTTCATAAAATAGAAATGCTGGAGACTGCAACAACATTATTTTTATTATGGAATCTATAGAAAATGATAGTTTAATACAGATCTAGAGCTTTCATTAAGCATGGAATCAGAAATTAGAGGTTAGACCTCTTTTACAAGCACCTCTGAATGCCCCGCCAAGGGTTTCCGACAAAATAGCAACATAAAAAGTAGCTCTGCAGAAAATAACGCTGTACCCAGTAACACTGCATAAGAAAAACCAAATATGATCTGAAATATACAAAAAAATACAATAATTGGCCCAAGGCCTCCCTCAATAGATCTCCGGGAGTGAAATAGACTTCTCCTCCTCTGAAACAAGCACAAATGGAAAGATTCAACCCCAGCTACTGCAGCTTCTGCAGAAATAATGAAATCCTTGGAAGTGACTGAACTGTATAGGATAAAGAATGGTTTCCCTCAAGATAGATGATGAGAATTGAACTCATGACCTCCTCCTCAGATCTCCCAATCAGCTATACCAATGGTGAAGATAGAATTCCCGCATGAGAATTCATTTGCAATAAAAAGTGCTGCAACTCTGGCTAAACAGCTTTGCAATCAATCATAAGACTGAGACAAGATGAATACATGAATGAATATTTTGCTTCTATCTCCTCCTTCTTATCCTTGGTGAGCTTTCCCATCCCAGGCCCCACTCATGGGTGAGGTGACTTCCTTGAGAAGTTTCCTCCTTCAAAAATGCGCTGCCCTAGTAGCTTTCCCTCCTTTTTTGACAGCGTTGTTGACTTGGTCAACTGTAGCTAGATCATTGCTTTTCCCCTCTTTCACACCAAAGAGGCTTTATTTTGTCCTCCTACTTCAATCCCTTTTCACACTGGGATATGTTTTATTGTCTTTCCTACTTTTTATTTCAAAAATTGGAGCAGTTATAATATTCCAAGTAGCAGTGGCTAATTGGGAATATTACAGTCCTCCCCGCTCAAAAGTTGCTTGCCCAAAAGAAACAGTAAAGAAGGATGCTGCAATATCTTCTCTCCCTCCCAAGTGGCATCCTCATCTGGTATATTCCTCCATCGAATCAGATATTCCTTGATGACCCTGTTTCTCAGCTGCCTCTCCCTTGTTTCTAATATTGCTTCTAGTTACAAGATTAAGTGACCGTCATCATCAATAGGGGGGAATTCCATGTTGGCAACTACATGCCTCCCAATGGCCTTCTTGTGTCAAGAGACATGAAAGATATTGTGGATCTTTCTCCCCTTAGGAAGCTCCAGCTCATATGCTACCTTACCGATACATTTGACCACCATGTATGGCCCATAGAAATGTGGTTTAAGCTTCTCAACTCCCTTCTCCTTGAGTGTGGACTATTTGTAAGGCTGAAGACGCAGGTAGACAAGATCTCCCACCTCAAACTGTCTCTCTATACAGCCATGGTCTGCATACATATTCTGCTAGTTTTGGGCAGTGGCAATGTTGTCTTTAAGTACCCTGAGTATGTCTTGGTTCTCCTGAATCCAATCCTTTGCCCTTGGAGCTTTACTTGCCCCAAACATAACATTAGAAAATGAGAGTGCCTCATACCCGAATAAGGCTTGGAATGGAGTCATGCCAATAGAAACATGATGAGTATTGTTGTAACAATACTTCCCCAAGTGGAGCCAACACAACCAAGCTTTCTACTGCCCTGCCACATAGTTCCTCAAGTAGCCTTCTAGCCACTTTTTCACTATCTCAGTCTTTCCATCGGTTTGGGGGTGATAGCTAGTGCTTGGAGTCAAATTAGTCCCCACTAACCAGAAAAGTTCTTGCCAAAAGCCACCCATGAAGCGGCTGTCCCAATCACTCACTATGGTCCTTGGGAGACCATGGAGTCTGAATACATCTCTGAAGAAGAGCTCAGCTACCTGTGAAGCAGTATAATGTGCAAAGATGGAAAATAAATGAGAGTACTTTGTTAGTCTATCAACAACAACAAAGATATAGTCCTTACCCTTACTATCGGTAAGCCGGTGATGAAGTCCATAGAGATACTTTCCCACTTCACATCCGGAATAGGTAGTGGTTGCAATAATCCAGCAGGGTGAGTGTGATCTCCCTTATTCTGTTGGAAAATGGTGCATTCCTTGACATGCCGGAGCACATCCTCCTTGAGACCCTTCCATGAGAATCTCTCTCTGATAGATTTGTAAGTCTTTGTGAAACCTTGATGCTCGGCAAGTGGTGAATCTTGTGAAGCCAATAATATTTTCTCCTTGAGCTTAGAATTCTTAGCCAAGAAGATCCGGTCTCAGTAATAGATAACCTCATCCATCACTCTAAACCTCTCATCCGATACGACCCCATCAAGTATCTCACATGCAAAGTCATCTTTGGAATATTAAAGTAAGAGTTGAGCCTTCCAATCTGCATCCATGCCCCTCAAGGATGGCGCTGTGGGCCTCCGGGATAATGCATCAGCTACTACATTGCTCTTCCCCTTGACATATTCTATGTCAAAGTCATAGGCTTGGATTTTTCTCACCCACTTCTGTTGTCTTTCCTGGAGCTGTCTCTGTTCAAGGAAGAATCTAAGACTGTTATGATCAGTCTTCACTTTGAACTTATTCCCCACCAAGTATTGTCAGAATTTGGCTAATGCATGCATGATAGCCAACATTTATTTATCATAGATGAGGTACAACCTCTCATGAGGGAGCAGCTTCCTAGTCTCAAAGGCTATAGGATGCCCACCTTGCATCAAGACTACCCCAATACCTTCACCTGATGCATCACATTCTAGCACAAAAGGTTGAGAAAAGTTAGGTAAAACCAAAACAGGACAACTACTCATTACCTTTTTGAGCTTATCAAAAGCCATCTGCGCTGTAGGTGTCCAATGGAAAGCTCCCTTCTTTGTCAAGTCTGTGAGTGGTGCTTCTAGTTGTGAAAATCCTTTCACAAACTTCCAGTAATAAGTGCATATTCCCACAAACCCTCCGAGTTCTGTAACATTTCTGGGTTCAGGCCAATCTCTGATAGCTTGGATCTTCTCCTCATGTACCCTCACTCCATCCACTCCTATGATGTGCCCCAAATAAAACATCTCTGTGAGGCCAAATTCACATTTGGAGAGCTTGGAATAGAATTGCTACTCCTTGAGGATATGCAAAACTATCTCAATACGCTGCAAGTTCTCCTCCCAAGTGCAGTTGTAGATAAGAATATCATCAAAGAAGACCAATAAAAACTTCCTCAAATGACCACGGAAGATGTGGTTCATGCAAGATTGGAAAGTTGCTGGAGCATTTGTCAATCCAAAGGGCATTACCAGAAACTCAAAATGCCCATAGTGACATCTGAACGCTGTCTTGGGGATACCTTGATCTCTCACCTTGATCTAATGATACTCGAACCTCAAATCAATCTTGGAGAAGTATTTGGATCCCATCAACTCATCCATGAGTTCATCGATCCTGGGTATAGGGTACCTGTTCTTCATAGTATTCTTATTCAAGGCCCTATAATCAATGCACATCCTCAATGTTCCATCTTTCTTCTTTACCAAAACCATTGAGGAAGCAAAAGGACTAGTACTAGGCCGGATGTGTCCTAGAGCTAGCAGTTCTTTTATAGCTCTCTCAATATCATCCCTATAAGCCTTGGTATGCCTATAAGGAGTGGTGATTAGTGCTTGGACCCCTTGTTCCAACTCAATGGTGTGTTCAAACCCTCGATCAGGGGGTCTCCCTGGTGGGATATCTCCAAATACTATAGAATACCGGTCCAAGAGAGACTGAACATCTGGATGCACTGGTGAATCCTTGCCCTTCACCTCTGATATATGCAGCTCCACTGCCCATTCAACATCCCCTCTACACAGATTTTCCTCCATCCTATGTGCTGAAACAACCTGAGGGGGATATGTGTTTATACCCTTGATTCTTTGTTGCTGGCCATCCTCCCCTCCTGTCCATTCCATCTCCAAGGTTCTCCAGTTAGTGGTAACTCTCCCAAGAGTGATTAACCACTGGACTCCCAATATGACATTGGTGTATGGAATATCTACCACAAAGAAGTGGTCTGTCAATGTATAGGTCCCCATAGTAATGGTTAGTGCCAGAATATACTTGGCACATTGCAGGGTCATAGCTCCTGGGACCAAAACTGAAAATCCCTCAAACTCCTCCATGGGGATTCCTCTCCTATGTACTAGCTGCGCATCAATAAAATTATGAGTGGATCCAATATCTATCAATACAAATACTCTTTTCCCCATAATGGTGCCTCTCACCCTGAAGGTTAGATACTTTGGGACTCCTCTTAACGCTGCCACAGCTCCCCCTCTTGGAGCAAAGTCTTCCATGGATTGTACAGTGCTGGCATCCTTTTTTAAGAGGATCTTGACATGATGTGTCCCTCCTGTAACACATTTCCCCTCCAGACCCTGAACATGGATTGCCTCCCTTGGTCTTGAGTGAGTTTATTGCTGCAAGAAAGTTCTTGCCCTGGGCAAGATGTGTTGCAGATCTCTAGCTTTCTCCACAGCTTCAAGGAGTGTGATTGGTTTAGTAGATTTGACCAACCCTTGTAATGGTTCAGCCATCCCATTCAAAAATATGCATACCTTCTTGCTCATAGTGAGGTTGGATACCATCACTGAGAGCTGCAAATACTCAACAATGTACTCCTCAAGATCTCCTTCTTGCTTGAGCTTGGTTATCTTGGCAAAGTGGGCTTCTGGATCCCTTGGATCAAACCTCTCCACTATCTTCTTGGTGAAAGCTGAGTATGAAGTGATATGATGATGCCCAAGTGTGGTCAGTTCATGAAACCACCAATATTGAGCTTCCCCTTTTAGGTGCAACGCAACTATCTTGATGGCTTCTATCTCAGAAACCTTGTTGAGCTGGAAGTATGTGTCCAACTTCTCCACCCAAGTTTTTGCTGTGCACTTAGGTGTCCCATCAAATGTGGGCAAGAATAACCCTACCATACTGTGTTGTAGGGCTGATCCCTACATCAATTCCTCCTCCTTTTGATGAGGATTAATCCTCCTTCCATCTTTGATCCGGCAAAACTCCTGAAAGCTCAAGTGCTCCTTGAACCTTTGAGACTGGAGTTCATACTCTTCAAAATATTCCCCCATAGTGCTATCCTTATCTCCCCCAGTTAGAAATGAAGGCATGGTGGAGCGTTGTGATGCAGCTGGATGCCCCATGCCACTTGCAGTGCTGGTACTTGCCTCATGGAAAAACCCTAAAGAGTATTCTTCATGTCTCATCTCTTTAAGATCCCTTGCAATGTTCTGCAGGGTTTGAAGTACTAGATTGGAGATGCCTTCCTTCTCCATGCTAAAGATAAATCTTCCCCCCACAAGTTAATCCAAGAGCAGAGCTCTGATACCACTGTAATATTCATTTTCAGGAATATCTGCAATATCTCCAGTGAGGACGGTATATAATAAAACCAGTGCAAAAATAACGCAGACCAGGACTTGGATCCTATAATATATTCTGTGTGTAGCTTAAATATAGAATGGCATCAGAGAAAAATCACTCTAGCTACTTTAAACAGATCTCCCCAACTCATACATGCATAAAAGCACCCCAATCCCACTACTTCATAAAATAGAAATTCCGGAGACTGCAAAAGCGTTATTTTTATTATGGAATCTATAGAAAATGATAGTTTAATATAGACCTACAACTTTCACTAAGCATTGAATCAGAAATGAGAGGTTAGACCTCTTTTACAAGCACCTCGGAATGCCTCGGCAAGGGTTTTCGACAAAATAACAACATAAAAAGTAGCTCTGTAGAAAATAATGCTATACCTAGAAACATTGCATAAGAAAAAATAAATATGATCTGAAATAAACAAAACAATACAATAATTGGGCCAAGGCCTCCCTCAATAGATCTCCCGGAGTGAAATAGACTCCTCCTCCTTTGAAACAAGCACAAATGGAAAGATGCAACCCTAGCTACTGAAGTTTCTGCAGAAATAACACAATCCTTGGAAGTGACTGCACTGTCTAGGATGGAGAATGGTTTCCCTCAAGATAGATGATGAGAATTGAACTCAGGACCTCCTCCTCAGATCTCCCAATCAGCTATACCAATGGTGAAGATAGAATTCCTGCATGAGAATTCCTTTGCACTAAACAGTACTGCAACTCTGGCTAAATAGCTGAAGCTTGCAATCAGTCATAAGAATGAGACAAGATGAATACATGAATGAATATTTTGCTGCTATCTCCTCCTCCTTATCCTTGGTGAGCTTTCCCATCCCGGGCCCTACTCATGGGTGAGGTGACTTCCTTGAGAAGTTTCCTCCTTCAAAACTGCGCTTCCCTAGTAGCTTTCCCTCCTTTTGTGACAACACTGTTGACTTGGTCAACTGTAGCTAGATCATTGCTTTGCCCCTCTTTCACACCAAAGAGGCTTTATTTTGTCCTCCTACTTCAATCCCTTTTCACACTAGGATATTTTATTGTCTTTCCTACTTTTTATTTACAAAATTGGAGTAGTTATAATATTCTAAGTAGCAGTGGCTAATTGGGAATATTACAAGTCTCCTGATATTCATCCCGACACGTCGTGGTCCTTCAATAGTGGTACTCAGGTGCCTGCACAAGGATCAGAGAACGATAGCATCATACGAAACAATATTTTCATTCATAACTATCTAATTGGTCAAGGAAAATTAAACGTATTGCTCAAGATTAATCATATCAAAGCAAGACGGGAACGAAAACATCAGTCATGTATTGATTAAGAGAAAGAAATAGATTACAACCAAATGAGCCTTGATGTCATAGCCTCCTTCAGTGGGTCCAGTCAAAACGCGTCTCAAGCATTCGTCGGGGAATTGGACTTGGCGAGGCAATCAGCCTAGACTCTCTCTCGACAAGGGGTCTCTCTTTGCTCTATCTCACACCGGCTTATTCATATTGTTCAGCTATTCAACCATTCCAGCTATTGTACAAAATGTTCAGCTAGCTGCATCTATGTGATAGAGATTTATTTATAGGAGAGGAGGAGGTTGGGATCCCTCAAATGGTGGAAGGGAGGCCTTATCCTTTGGGAGGTTTCTCAAAAGTAGGGACCAAGAAGCCAAAGGAAGATGTTTGACGTTATTCAGTCGAACAACCCATGCAGACTCTGCTCATGAAATGGTTGGCAATGGAAAATTCACTTCTATATTTAAAAAACTTTCCAAAAACAGCTCGGCGCGGGCAGTCCACTAAGATAGAGCGCTAATGGGAGGGAGGCCCAGTGATAATTTCTCTATTGGCGCGAGGCCATAACTGCCTGCCAGCGCCGACCCAAAATCATATGTCTTTGATGGTATGTTCCAGGAATAGTCAACAACGGAAATTTTCTTCTCATGGCAAGGGATGCAATGACACTACATATAAGTCACAGAAATGGTCCTCCAATGTGCGGGATGGGGATTGCAGGGACGATGAAATTTTTTTGTCTAATAGTGAGACATGGCTATTATCTCTACTTCATCTTGTTGAGAACTAAGACTTTCCTCACCTTCCACGTTATCATGTAAGGACTCCATACCCCATGGACCTTGGAAGGAGATCTACACTTTTCCATGATACAAGTAGAGGTATCGTGAACCCTTGAATTGTTCTATTCGATAATATGGGAATATTATTATATAGACAGGTTCAAAAGGCTGAAGTTGCAAAGAATAAGTCGCGTTCATAACAATACAGGTAACATTACAAAAAATGATAATGTTGGCAACAATTTAGAAAATTTGTTGATGGAAAAAACAAATGAAGTGTTACAAGAGCAAGGGATAAAAATTCTCATAAACTTCATTGATATCTTAGTTTGACCAACTCTGTCCTTCTAACTGATGCCAAGATAGAGCATTTTCAAATGTAGCTGGGAGTCTCAAGAAATTTCCAAGGAAAAAACAATTTCTGATTGTGAAATGCATTAAAAATTGAAGAAAATACAGAGTTAACTTGATCACATTGAGAGCATCTATTTTCAATGACACTTGGATCAAGTTTTCTCCAAGGGAGTGTGTGTTCATTGGAGAATAAAAATGATTGGAGGGGCTGGTGAACGCCTAAAGGAAACATGGGCCATTAACAAAAGTTTTTCAAAATTGGAGGGTGTATCCTATTAATTTTCAAAGAAAGGGTCTTAAATAGGTAAAATAAGGAAATATATCCACACAAAACTACTAGAGAGCTTGTAGGAGCAGTTGCATACATTTTCAACAAATATATTATTGCATATTCCAAAAGTATCTTTAATTAATTCCATTATTTCAAAAGTATCTTGAATTTGGGAAAAGACCTTGGGCACATAAATTAATGAAACAATCTTAAGTCCAGTTTACTATCTACTAGTATTATTACCCTATTCAACTTAAGCCAATTCCCATTGAATCAACATATCAGTGCCAAAGACTTTTTGGGCCCTGGATGTCACCGTGGATCTCCCTAATGCAATGTGGTGTCACAATATTCTCTGAATTTTCAATTCCTGTGCATGCTAAGAAGACGGTGATGGAAGATATACTATTCTCCTCACCACAAGGAGAAGACCCTCTAGTGGAGGTTATAAAGGAGGTTTTTAGTGTTATAAAATTGGCAAAATTGTCAAAAAAACATTTGCTATAACATCCGTTTTTGGTAACAGAGGTTTTGGCAGAGCTTTTAACAGAATTTCAACACAACTAAAAAACCTGGGCGGCCAGAGGTTATTACGAATGTTTTTTTCATCGGTGCGCTACTAAGGTGTCAACGCACCAATGCGTGTCATATAGACGGTCGGCCCGGGGCAGTCGAAGGTGCATGCACCGGGCTGTAAAGGTCTAAAACCGCATCGAGCGCACTATAGGTGATATAACACATGGGGTCGTTCTAATTGGTATTGGGATTTGTGTGATGCCCATATGTCGTATTAATGCACCCATACGTAGTCTTATAGAAGCGCACTGGTGCGCAGTATCAAACAAAGGCACCGATTGTTCTAATTGGTATTGGGATTGTTGCGGTGCCCATATGTCGTATCAAAGCATCGGTTCGTAGCCTTATAGAAGTGCATCGGTGCACAATATCAAACAAACACACTGATTGTTCTAATTCGTATTGGTATTTGTGCGGTGCCCATAGGTCGTATAAACGCACCGGTGCGTAGTCTCACATAAACGCACCGGTATGCAGTATCGCACAAATGCACCAAGATTTATAATTGGTATTGGTATTTGTGCGGTGCCCATAGGTCGTAGAAACACACCGGTGTACAGTAACTGACACAAACCGGTGTTCATTTTGTATTTTTTAGAAACATCGACCTGTGACAGTGCAATTATTGTGATTTTTTAAAATTCATTATTCATCAAAAGTTGACACATCTTATAACAGTATTCATATAAATTAAATTTTTATTAATGCATTCGAATGTGATGTTTGGATTAATTTGTTATATCATATCATAATTATTGTGATTTTTTAAAATTCATTATTCATCAAAAGACGACACATATCTTATAACAATATTCATATCAATTAAATTTTTATTAGTGCACTTGAATGTGATGTTTGGATTAATTTGTTATATCATATCATTAGATTTCACATCTCTTCATTATAATATTTATTCATCCATAAATTTAATCAGTGGTGTTACAACGATAATGGAGAAAGAAATAGAATAAATTAAAACACACACACACACACACACACACACATATATATATCTCAAAGCAAGGCATTGTATTTTTTGAAATATTTGTCTGTGAAATCAGACATTTTGTTTAATGTAATGGACATAGTGTCCCAATTGAAAGACAAAGGGATACCAATAACTGTCCCATTTTGTATGACAAAGACAATCTTATATATATATCAAAGGGATACCAATAACTGTCCCATTTTGTATGACAAAGACAGTCTTATATATATATATATATCAAAGGGATACCAATAACTGTCCCATTTTGTATGAAAAAGACAGTCTTATATACATTTTGTACGAAAAAGATAGTCTTATATATATATATATATATATATAAGACTGTCTTTGTCATACAAATGTATATAAGACCTATTTTTTCATACAAAATGGGACAAATATTGGTATCCCTTTGTCTTTCAATTGGGACACTATGTCCATTACATTAAACAAAATGTCTGATTTCACAGACAAATATTTCAAAAAATACAATGCCTTGCTTTGATATCCAAACATAATGATCATCATTCTTCGCTTGAATTGCTGTCACTGCTCGAGCTACTTCCATGACTTGGGTTATTTTCAGGAACGTTTTGTTCACGATGTTGATTTTTTTCTTCTTCTTCACCTTCCATCTACAAACATAAAAATAAACTGTAATGAGTGTATATACATTGGTGAGAATAATGAAAATTGCAATATTAAATAATATACATCAATGTAAATTGAAAAGAAATGACGTACCATAGCAATAATTGTCTCATGAACTATACACATTCTTTCAAAACCATGTAGTATGCCATCTTTCAAGATTTCATCTGTTGGCACAGTTCCATACTTCATTTCCTGCAAGTTTTATACCCCATAAAAAATCATATATTTAATATCAAATATTTTTTTGTTCTATTAATTATAGATGGAGCTAAGTAAAACAAGATCGATAGATGCTTACAAATTCCACAATTAATTTCTGATATGCCAACATATACTCACAACCCATATTTAACCCAATATCAATCAACTCGTCTGATGGTTCTTCTTTGTATGTTAGCACCTGTTTGAAGACATTCAATGATGATTTTTGTAAAACAACTTAAAATATACAAAAATGAAATCTAGTTAAGTTGCTATAAGGAAGTATCAATTACTCACAAACTTATATATCAACCATTTTCTTCCTTATCGTCCTGTTTTATGTGCTGAATGGGTTCCACTTTTTTTTTTTTTTTGGCAAGAAAATACTTGAAAATTAATATTTAACGCTAAATTGTTTATTTATTATACCTAATGATCGAAAAATTCAATGATTACATGTTACATTTAAAGCACGTTGTTGTTGGGATGGCTCCTCCTGCGATGCAATTTTGTCCATTTCTTTGACCATCTCCTTGTACACCTTTTTGGACATTCCTACTAGCATATTTATGATATAAGCTCGTTCATCTTTTGAGATTTTCATAATCTTCCTGAAAATGTAACATGACAATAAACTATTTAATTTTTATATTGATATATGAAAAGTAAATATAACAAAAGTGATATTTATAAATAATTCTAGAAAAAACATTTAAAGGAATATTACTTTTTCATTCCTTATTTTTTTGTTGATATATGTTTTTGCTATTAAAAGTCTGACATGTCTCATTGACCAATTCTCTGGAAACTCTTCCGGTAGTTTAGATAAAATTTGGTTCTTGGAATCATTGGATTTATTTTTGTATTGTAAGTGGAAAGAATGTCTATACATTCGTTCCATAGATCCCTCAAACTTTTGTAAAAGTTTTTCCCCCTTTCGTTAACCTCTAGCACCACTCCAGATGAGCTAAGGAGCAATTCATTTTCATTTACATGTTCTATTTTTTTTTCTTTTCTTAGAAAAACATTCCTTTTCTAAGTTGTTGGTCCCTTTAGAACAAATTTTTTTGGTAAGTTGGGTTATTCTATTAATTTCGAAAACATAAAGTTACATATGCTACAGGCTGGGTTGGCAAGTTGCACTTAGCCAATCCAAGCCTTTGTTACACAGTTTCTGGGCTACCTCGGGGGAGGAAGCCAACCCAAACAAAACTTAAAACAAATAATTACATTATGCGCAGTAGCGCTAACATATCTAAGAAACACAAAGTAAACGGTAGCAGAAAAGCACTGAGGGCGAGCATGAAAAAAAACATAGGAAAACTGTGCAGCTGCGCAGACTTCACTTTTCATCTTCATCATCACTGTTGGGGGCCTCCTCATTGGGGCAAGTAGGAGTCTAGGCAATGACTTCCTCCGCATCTGCCACTGTACGTCTGGGATTGCAGACCGGTGCACAAAGGATGGGGGAGTCTGGATCTACTCCATTGAGAACACGCGTCCAGATGCCATCGGAGGCCATAACCCAGATGTCCGTATCCTCATCTTCCTTCTCTGGAACCGGAAACGGGTTAGTTTTGCAGTGTTGGGGGTGCGTCTGGGGAGATATGGTGGACTTCCTTAGACCGCGTCTTCCTCTCTGCGCAGCATGCCCAGAGGCTTCCACATGCTACTCAGGATCGGGACTCTGACGTGAAAAAGTGCTCGAAGAGGAGCCTTCCATCGACTCGAGACGATTATCCTTGCCATGATGATAATGGCCAGGGAGAGCTCCTCTTTGTCCTCCTCAGATAGTATGTTGGCGAAGTCTTGGAGCCATTGCACACCAAGGCAGGGGGGAGCAGTTTAGGAGAAAAGGTAGCACAAAAGGGCAAGCATCAATGGGGCTCAGGGGGAAGAAATATCTGGGGGGAAGATGCGCATGAAGGGGTGCGAAAGCCCAAAGGAGACTGCGCAGTGCTACGCTAGGAGTAAATCTTTGCAGCCTTTTGAAGTTAGGGAGTAGCTAGAGAAGAGTTAGGGAGGCGAAAGGCCAAGATAACAGACTGAGTATTGAAAGGGGTTGGGAGCTCATCTTTTTAAAGAGGCGGGGATGTGTGCGATGAGGATAGCAATGAGTGGGCTTCACACACATCTGCATGCTATGATTGAGAACTTGAGCAGGCTCGAGGGAAGGGGTATGGCTGCAATATAGGTTAATCATGATGGTCATTAATGGTAATACATGCGAGGTGATGCTCAGGACATGGTTAAGCAGTTCCCGTCCTCTCGTCATCATTTCTGATTCTGTGAGTCTCATGCGAGTGGCTAACGGTATGATGATCTGTAGCAAACGAGGCTATGCGTAGGAGATCTCCATTTCCTGGGGAGTGTGGGATGTGATTGTCAAGCGTGTCAATTCTGTCACCCGCATCCGGGGGGTCCCTGTAGAACATTAAACATATGTGAATTAACAGATTATTTGAAACATGTTATCTAATAATTTTAAGTATATTATTAATGAAAATTAAAAAAAAGAAACTCATATTGGATCGATAGTATTTTTTCATTCACTTGATTCATCCTTTTGCAATTTTTCCATCAAGCTTTTACACTCTTCTGGTCCTAGGTCATAAATAACCTTATCGAGCTTTGTCATTTTGTGGCTCTGCATGATACACAATAAACAATACATATTAGTTAAACTTACATATAGTTCAAAAATATTATTTTTTGTAAAGAATGTACAAAGAACTTGCCTTTTTTGCTTTTCTTGATGTGTTATCAGTATTTTTGTTACTTGATCTCTTGTTAGCTATTTCTTTATCAATATGAAACATGTACCATATCATTCATTAATATATTTTATAAATAAATTGTTAACTTTTTAGGTAAAAAAAATATATCAAGAAACTGGTGCGCTTTTCATGGTGTACGCACGGACCTCGGTGCGTGGTGGTCTTATAAGCACACCTCCCAAATAGTATAAAACATCGTATGTTGCTCTATGTCAACAAGGAGCACTGGTGCATTACATGTTAACCACCGCACCGATTAACACAAACAAAATAATAAAAATCGTCTAGTGTTAGTTTTTGTAGCATATGGTGTCGTGGATGGGGCGGTGTGACGTATTTTTATAAACGCCCCGTGCAAATGGGGGACCACCGTACGGTGCTCTTGGTCAACTAGGAGACCCGGTTCGTTATATGTTACATGGTGCACCAATTAACACAAAATGATTTTTTTTTTTTTTTCCAAATAGTAAATGAGCGGTGCGCTATAATGAAATAGCGCACTGGTGCCCTATTTTACATATGGTGCACGGATTAAAAAAAATTGTTTTTAAATTATTTATCAGACAGTACGTGCACGGTGTGCTGGGATAAGCCAGCGCACCAATGTGCTAGGTTACGCAGGGAACACTGATTAAAAAAAAAAATTGTTTTTAAAAAATCATGCAAGGGCCGACATGGATTGGGATCCAACTATGCAAGTCGTCCCGTGGGTTGGATGTCATAGGCCTATATATATAGCAATACAAACCCTACAAATATAAAATGAAAAGCCCTAATTCTGAAATCACAGAAACAGGATGAAGCAAGGGCATAAACAAAAAAGAATGAAGGGTTTAAGGCAAAAATGGATTTTTTATTTTTATTTATTTATTTATTTTATTTTATTTTTTATTATATATATAATTTTTTTTTTCTTAAAATGAACAACAAATTGAATTTTTTTACTTGCTGTGTAAAAAATACTGCAGAAAATGTAAAAATAAAATAAAATTTAATCACGAGATCATTTGAAATTCTATGCTACAGGGTTTGAATCACCAGAGGTTTGGAATTTTGATTGTCGGAATGGTTATGTTCGAAAGTATTTCGCTGCTCCATAGTGCTCTCATGCTCTCTTGCCCTAGGTATGTCTCGTGCAGATCTCTGGTTGATTTTTTTTGCAAAAATAGTGAAATAATGAAAAGTGTTTAGTATTTAAAGAATTGTTTTATGAAATTAGATTTTTGAAAATATTTTGTTGCCCCTTTTTCAATTTACTGTTTTTTTTCACTTAAAAAAAATAAAGTTGCGTTTTTTTTTTTTGGTTTTGTTTTGTTTTTGTTTTTGTTTTTTTGTTTTGTTTTGTTTTTTTTTAGGATTTGTTTTGTTTTGTTTTGCTTTTTTTGTTTTGTTTTGTTTTTGTTTTTGTTTTTTTTTGTTTTTTTGTTTTTGTTTTGTTTGTTTGTTTGTTTTTTTTTTTTTTTTCGGCTTTTCGTGACTGGTGCGTCAATTAATAACACCACACTGGTGCGTCAGTTAGTAACACGACACCGATGCGTAGTAACTAAAACAACACCGGTACAGTTATATTTACATAAGCACCAATGACAATAAGTCCATTTTTAAGGCACCGAAATTACTTTTAGGTGTGTGCGCTAAAATTTATTGTTGATTTTTCTCAAATGGAGGGAGAAAATATCATAATTATATCGAATGGAAAATTCTTGAAAATCTAGCTCATTCCATAATATTTCTCAAAGTCCATCGTGGAGTTCTCGCTATCCATATCGAGACGTAATATTTACTTCATATTTTATTTATATTTTCATTATCTAATTGAATTTATGTTTTTTATCCATGTCAATCAACTTAATAAAATTTATAATGCATACAAATTTGTAGGTTCATGTAGATTCAGAATCGAGTTTAGATGCAAAAAATAATCAAACAGCCCAAAATGTCAGAATCTCTTATCAGGAGCAGCATATTGGAAGGCACATTTGGTAGATGAAAATGGAAAGTCGCTTCACCCTGCCAATTGTAACAATATTGCATCTTCTAGCCACAACCCCGAGACAATGATGGTAATAATAATTGTTTGGTATATTAATGTAATTATTTCAATGTCAAACAAATTAATCATGCATTGTCAACGTTCTTACTCATTGATATCATAGATTTTGTACTAATCATGTTCAAATATTTTTTTTTGAAATTATTAGGATTCTAGTGATGATGAGGGACCTACCTACTGTCTTCCATTGCACCCCACGACAATGTCAAATCCAGAGAAGGCTGAATTAAGATAAAATAGGAGAGGAACGGTACCAAGAATGGTTGAATCAACCACCGATTCAATTCCCGCTATGTCCAGATTCACCAATTAGGAATGGATACAAAAATAGTAGTTCTTCACAAGCTGGCAATGGAGGCAATCAAATATAGGTTGGTATGGATGATTACTTAAGGGATACGACTGCCATGGAGACAATGTTGATATAAGCATTCCAAAACAATGATCAGCTAAGGGATGGTGCTCATATCACTGAAACCTTCTTTGAAAGCCTTAAATTTGCTTCCACCACCCCTCTCTTTGGACCTGGCGGTCAGTCAAAGTCTACCCGGTTGGGGTCAATGATGTCACTGTACAACTTGAAAGCAAAATTTGTCTTGTTGAATGCATGTTTCTAGAAAATTTTGTGGTAAGTTACCATAAAGTCCTCCCTTATATAAATTTGAGAAATATAATCACACAATGAACATTACAAATGGTCAATTTTATGAACATTAATAATTATATCGACATTAATGTACATTTAATATTTTCCATGATCACAAACTACAGGTTATTCAAAGATAAGGTGCTTCCGAGTGATAATGTCTTCCTCGGTAGAGGTGAAGCAGCAAAGAAATTGTTGAAAATGTTGGGTGTTGAGTACATATCATATCATGCATGTCCAAATGATTGTATTCTATATAGAGAAGAATATGCAGACAAAGAGATATGTCTGAAATGTGGGCATGACAGGTACGATAAATAAAAAAATAAGGGTAAATGACGTGGTCCTCCTTTTAAGATATTGAGGCACATGCCTATAATCCCAAGGATTCAAAGGCTCTTTCGTTGCAAAGAATTAGCTATGTTGCAGGGATATAATGCCTCGCACATAAGTGAGTTGGGATTTATGTGAATCCCAACTGATTCAATAGCCATGAAGCATGTAGAGGATACATGGCCCAAAAAATTCAAGGATGAAGTACGAAGTCTACGACTCAGCATAGCGATGGATGGAATCAACCCATATTCCCTCCAGAACACAAACTATTTTGTTTGGCCTGTAGTAGTGATCAATAACAATAACCCCCCCATGGTTTTCCATGAAGAATGAACATCTTATGTTGGCTCTCATAGTCTCTGGTAGAAGACAAGTGAAGAATATGGATGTCTACTTACAACCACTAGTAGATGAATTGAAGGAATTATGGGATGGGATACATGTATAATATGTATCAAGGCACATCGTAGCAGAGAGGAGTTTTACGTTGTATGTCATATGTGATTATGTTCAGAAGGTAAATCCCCTTTGCAGACAGAGGCGATCCCTCTAGCCCTAGAGTGGGTCTAGCAACAAGGGAACATGCTGGACTTTCGGACTCCTAGATTATAAATGAAAAAAGAGTTGGGATAGATGACCTACCTTGGTCCAATGCTCTAGTCGTAGCTTGCAGTAGCGATCCTTTGATATTTGTATTCACACATCACGGTCCTTTAGTGATAAAGCCAGTGTACCTGCAAAAATATCAAGTGAATGGTGATAGCATACGAAACATACTTTCATTTACAAATATTCGATTGGTGGAGGAGAATCAAACATCTTGCATATGATTAAACACAAAATTGGAACCAAAAACCATTCATGTATTAATGATAGAGAAAATAAGTTTACAACCTTAATGCCTAGACATTGCGGCCTCCTTCAATGGGTATAGTCAGGCGCATCTCAACCATTCATAGGGGATCAGTTTTGATGAGGTAACAGGCCTAAACTCTCTCTTGAGAAGGGGTTCTTCTATACCTTCTTCTACACACTATCTATAGTAATGATTGTTCAACTAGTTGAAACAATGTGAGAAGGAAGTATTTATAGGAGAGGAGGAGGTGGTTTGGGATCCCTCATAAGGTGGAAGAGAGGTCTTATCCCTTTGGGGAGTTACACAGTTGTAGGAAACAAGAAGCCAAAGGGAGGACTTCGACGTTATTCAGTCGAACAAACCATGATGACTCCGCTCACGAAGTTGTTAGGCATGGAAACTTCGTTTCTATTTTAAAAACCTTTCCAAAAATAGCTCAGCGTAGGTGCCCCATTGAGACATAGTGGAAATTGGCGTGCGGCCCAGTGTTAATTTCTCTATGGGCGCAAGGCCATAACTTCCTACCAGCGCCGACCCAAAATCACATGTTTTTGAGAGTCTGCTTGAGGAATGATAAACAGGGGAAATTTTCTTGTCATGCCAAAGGATGCAATGACACTTATAGCAAGGTATGACAATTCACAGAAGTCACTAAAATGGTCCTCCAATGTTTGGGATGGGGATTTTAGGGACGGTGCCAAAATACTGTGTAAAATATGCCCCCTAAAGAATGAGGTTCGAGAGGGAGGGAGGGGTGAAATGCTTTATCAGAACATGCCCAAACCAAACGTCGCCGTTGAAAGACCTGCAAGAACAAGTACAACTGATATCTCTGATACATGAATATGTGGTATGGGCATAGCCATCCATAATAGAGTACATACAAAATAATATCTGAGGTATAGACACAACCATCCAGTAAGAAGGATCATCAAATAGAATCAGGTATGGTTGCAACCATCCAATCAGAAGAGTCATGCGTATAGTCATGATAAACCAAATCGTTTGGCACCCTAGATTTCATCAGACAAAACCTAGGGTCTTGTGCTCCATCTCGACCCGAACAAGCACAAATTTCAGCACACGAATTAGTGAGATGAGGTCAAACATGCAATAAAGTCACCTAATTACCAGCCAATGATGAAAGTTGTTAACATGCACGAAAGAAACCACCAATAATGATAATGGATCTCAAGGTACAACTAGTAAAATCCGCGGAATGTGAACAGTGACTGGAGTCGAACACCCATGAAATCACTCAATCGAAGGCCAATGATGAGGACCCGTCGTCGAATGCGAAGAACTTGCCATTGAGGCATGCAAGCTCCAAGGTACTGGAAGGGAATCTCTAGATCAACTTCCTGGATAATGAGCTGAAGTCAACACAAAGTGACTGGTCGAAGGAGGGCCATAATGTTTCCCACATCATCGACATGAGACAAAGGAACAAGATGATAGTGAATCAGGACTAAACAGAGGATCACAGGTTGAAAAATGCAGAAGGAAACTTCTCTTGAACATATTGGCGACACGACTCTGGAATTTGGCAGTATTTGACATCAAGGGATATGAGGTCATGATGACATGGAAAAGAGCATATGAGAGGCCATAACAGATAACCCAAACCCATGGAGGCAAAAATGATGAAACGAGATGTCCCCAACCCGACACGAATTGCAGACAAGTGTCATGTTCAAGAGCAACATACTGCCGACACAACTGAGAACTAGTTCCATTTTCCTGTACCATTTCTTGTGAGTAGCCCAATTATTTTGGAAACAAGCTTGAAGGGGATAGGATATGCTTGTCATATAATTTTTTCCTTCAGAAAAATCCATCATAGTACATTTTACAAGCCTTAGGAAGGAGGAACTCGGTTACGTCATGGTGACGATTTCCGGTCTTAACGATTCTGACAAAGGAAGAACTCAACATATTTTCATGTTTAGAGAGTTTGAAAATAAGAAAAAAAGAAAACTCCAGCAGTGATATGAAAATGGAAGTATTTGTAAATGTTGTGCAAATTATCCATTTCCATTTAATTAAATGTGTGCAAAATTATCCATGTCTTTTAAGTTAAACAAACTGCTTTTGATATGTTTTCTGAGTCTTATGTGTGAGGGAATGTTAATTAAGTTTTTTTTTTAACATATTAAATCAGAAATACACAACACAATAACTTCAGCATAACATGACTCAGATATTTGGTGAGCAGTTCACCCCTCCTAGGCTACGTCTGCTGGACCAAGCCTCCTAAATTGGCTTGTCCTCTTGTATTAAAATGCTCCAAAATGCTAATAAAAGTTTAAAATTTCCTCAATAGAAAAATCTGACTGTAAATATAGAATCAAAAGACATGAAAATGCTAAAAATGCCTTTCCATATTCACTAAACAATGAAAAATTACCAAGTATAGTGCCTTCTTCAATAAGGCCCTGATGGCTCTTTAAACTCCGATAAAGATTTTTGGGTTGTAGAAGTCCTAAAAAATTTCTGAAACCTCTTCCATTAGGTTTAGAAGGTATAAAATAGTTGAAAATGGCTTTTGGTTCACCTCAAACAGTGAGGTACAACTCAATACAGCTCCATTTCCCCAATGGCCCTGATGGCTCTCCAAACTTCCCTGAAGCTTTTCGGGCTCTAAAAGTCTTCAAAAATTTCTTAAACCTCTTCCATTAGGTTGATAAGGTGGAAAATAGCTGAAAATGGTTTTTGATTCACCTCAAATAGTGAGGTACAACTCAATACAACTCCATTTCCCCAATGGCCCTTATGGCTCTCCAAGCTTCTCTGAAGCAAACATGGCTGTAAAACACCTCTACTACCTCTGGAACCTATCCCAAACACTCCATAATTCTTATAATACCCAAAATTGACCAAAATTTCATCCAATTTGGTCCAATATTAGAGAAGTTATGACCAAAACAACATTTTGCCCAATGTCACTAAAAAAACTCCACTAAAAGTGGAGGAACTGCAGATAACCCGACCAAAATGGAAATTCCGCTCGAATTTGTCGGATCCGCTCCAAATCTGGTGGACAGTTAGCAGTTACAATAAATGTTAAGTAAACGTGGTCACATGTGCTGTCCACACCTCCGCTCATACCACCGCAATAAATGTTAATACAAACTGCCGCGTTAACAATTTGAGTGGTCACATTTATGTGGCATTAACCGAAAACTCAACCGCCTGTGTGGAGCCCTCGGTATCTACCATTTGGTTGTATGGAGTATGTTCAGTGGGGGGGTTGGCCCTTCGGGGCTGTCCCCCTATTTCCGCTGCCCAAATCAACATTAAAGTTCAAATACGGCGTGAATCCCATAACTAATAAGAAACAAATTGTAGACAGGCTGGTTGGGCATGGCGTTTGCGGGAGATAGGTCTCGGGTTCGAAACCCGTAGACATAAAATAATTTTTCCATACAACATTTCCACAACCTAGGGGCCATGTGGTAGCCTCCGGGCCTGCCAGATGGCAACCTCTGGGCTTGTCACATGGCAGCCTCCGATTGGCCACCAAAAACCAAAGTCAAACTGCCAACGAACCATACCTTGCCAAGTGTCAAAATCTGATTAGCCTAAATGGAATATTCCAAGGAATATTATTTTTTAAAATTTTTTCCAATTTATAAAAGTCAACTTTGGTCAACTCAATTTTTGGAGTTTACTGAAAACTTCAAACTTGCATAACTTTCACATACGATGTCGGATTTGAGTGCCATTCACGATGCCAGGATCGTATCGACGAGGCCTATCCGGTTTTTTAGGTTGCAAGTGATTGTGAACACTTTCAATTTTGAGCTTTTTCCATAGCTCTGACTTGAGCTCCTAATCACACCTCCCAAATGAGAAGATTTTGGACCCCAAAAGCTCACTGAAATGCTGAAACTGAACTGTATAGAAAATGAGAGAATAACAACATCCTCTTCTCTTCAGCCTCTAAAAACTTTCTTTGCATGACAAATGAATTTGAACTTCAACTAGAAAGAAATTCACTCTTCCCTTCACTAATGCTTATCTTCCTGTCAAGGGCTGCTTTTCTTGCACTCACTCAGAAAATTACTGGCGAGAAAATTGTAGAAAGAATCTGAACATCATGTCCCAAATGGACTACAAGCTTCTTGCAAAATCCTATCACAAGAATGCACATCAATCTTGAAACAAAAATCTCATGCAAAAATTTGAAATGAAGATCACCTCTTTGCTCCTTCAAAGCATTGATTGTCAGCTTCCTGTAACATCAAATATATGGTAATCCTCTTTGCACAATGGTGTATCCATCTATCGATCCACAATCGACAACACCTTTGACTCAAGCATAAGTCGTGCAACATGCGACATCAACAACAAGTTGACATGAAATGTGCTATAAAATTGACACAATCATCAATGTAAAAAGTGTGCCCACAATCGACACAAGTCGACAAACATGTGTGACACAATCGACACAAGTCGATAAACAACAATATACATCTTTAAAAACACGTGTATGTATCAGTGTACAATGAACCTATATACAGTTCGCTAATTACACATACAATCTCTATGTACATGTGCAACTTCAACTATTCTTTTCAAATACCAACAAGTACATCATCCCAAAAAAAACATGTGGGTGACTAAGAGCTGAACTTAAAGACATTGCTGCAATATAAGTGAGTATCATACTCATATTTTACACCTCCATGGTGAAATTTTGCAACAACAAAGAAATTCCTTCAACTGAAACTGCTTTTACATGTAATCTTGCATCAACTTTTCAACTGAAATACATGCATACAAATCTGAAATTTGCATGTACAAAATGAGTATGACTTACTGCATTAAGAATTTAATCCACTTCCTACAAAGCCAACTCCATGGCGTCTTTTCCTGCTGCAACACTTCTTCATGTGAATCTTCCATATTCACATCGATAATGAAATTCATAGATCCACTTGCGCCAATATTTTTGTCCTCTAGCTGTATGTGCTTTGGATGACTTGTTGGATGAAAAATCCAACAATGATAGACATCATGTCCCTTTTTTTGACAAAATGTGCAACTCTTAAGCACTTTCTGAGAAATTTTTCTTTGCCTCTTCTACTTCCTGTGTGCTTTCTTTTTCAACCAGCATCTTGAAGCAACATGGTTAAATCCACCACAAAATGTGCAACAAAACTTTCTTTCATTTGAACAAGAAAAATTATCATTCTTTGCTAAAACATAATCAAATTGATCATGTGAATAATTATAGCTGTTGTGCTATTTATAATGTCCATCCTTTTTGTCTTCATGAGACGATGAACTAATAGAGGCTACAACTTTCTTTTTCAAACTTACATCACAGTTCTTGTCTTGAAAACTGTTTGAACTTGAATACTCGCCATAAGCGGCATGTTTACCCTCTACTTGCTGCAATGAGGGCTTAAAACAATGGCAATCATCCTTAAAACAATTTTGACATATATGCATTTTAGAACTTGGAATAAAGGTTCTCTTTAAATTTGCATCACATGCATTCAAGGATTTGGAGTCTTCGCCGTTAAACTGCATATAACCAAGACCAACATTCTTGGGTGGCTCCACAACTGAAATAGGGTCAACCATGCCTTGTGCATGCTTTCCCAAACCTTTGCCTTCATGATAGCCCATTTTAAACATTAATTTGGACCCTATATCCCTTGTATGTTTTCCAAAAGAACCAACACACTTTTCAATCGAGGAAATTGAAGGCAAGTTGGAATGGTTTACCTCTTCCTCACGCTTGTTCTTGGACAAATATTCTTGAGCTTGAAGGAGTTGTTTCTCCATGTCATGCAGTCTTTGGAGAATTGTTTCCTTCTCTTCCTTCATGGCTAACAATTGTACATGAAGCTTAACACTTTCTCTTTGATCCTCAATCAAAATCTGCACCATGTCCTTCACCTTAATGAACTCATTCTTCATGTCATCATTGAAGAAGCTCGTGAAGGAGGGAACTTCACTTGTGGAATAATTTTTCATTATGTAAATGGTCAAATTAACAAAATTAACTTCCAAAGAAAAGTTCTCAAAGCTTTCAAACAAATGACAAGCTTTTAACCAAATGTCTTTATAGCCATACTCTTATTCAAGCAACCATAAAACACAAACTCCAATAGTTTTTGTAGCAAACACTCATCAAGTAGGTTTGTTTTCCAAAGATAATATTGAGGTACTTTGGGGTAAGGAAATAGTTTACAACTCTTTTTTCCTTTCCAAGACTTAGCTAACAACAACTATCTTTTCAACTCAAGCAAACTCAGACAATCAACCATTTGCAACCAATAAAACAGTCAATATTTTACAATGTTTTAACACATTTTTCACAAAAACAAATGCTCAACCTAAGCTCTGATACCATCTGATGTGAAAATGGAAGCATTCGTAAATGATGTAAATGCTGTGCAAAGTATCCATTTCCATTTAATTAAATGTGTGCAAAATTCTCCATGTCTTTCAAGTTAAACAAACTGTTTTTGATATGTTTTCTGAGTCTTATGTGTGAGGGAATGTTAATTAAGTTTGTTGTTTAACATATTAAGTCAGAAATACACAGCACAATAACTTCAACATAACATGACTCAGATATTTGGTGAGCAGTTCACCCCTCCTGGGCTACGTCTGTTGGACCAAGCCTCCTAAATTAGCTTGTCCTCTTGTATTAAAATGCTCCAAAATGCTAATACAAGTTTAAAAGTGCCTCAATAGGCAAATCTGATTGTAAATACAGAATCAGAAGACATGAAAATGCTAAAAATTCCTTTCCATATTCACTAAACAATGAAACATTACCAAGTACAATGCCTTCTTCAACAAGGCCCTGATGGCTATTTGAAATCCTCTGAAGCTTTTTGGGCTATATAAGTCCTCAAAAAGTTCTAAAAAATCTTCCATTAGGTTCAGAAGGTAGAAAATAGTCGAAAATGGTTTTTGGTTCACCTCAAACAGTGAGGTACAACTCAATACAACTCCATTTCCCCAATGGCCCTGATGGCTCTCCAAACTTCCCTGAAGCTTTTCGGGCTCCAAAAGTCTTCAAAAAGTTTTGAAACCTCTTCCATTAGTTTCAGAAGGTGTAAAATAGCTGAAAATGGTTTTTGATTCACCTCAAATAGTGACGTACAACTCAATACAGAGCCGTTTCCCCAATGGCCCTCATGGCTCTCCAAGCTTCCCTGAAGCAAAAATGGCTGTAGAACACCTCTAATGCCTCTAGAACCTATCCCAAACACTCCATAATGCTTAGAATACCCAAAATTGACCAAAATTTCATCCCATTTGGTCCAATATTGGAGAAGTTATGACCAAAACAACATTTTTCCCAATGTCACTAAAAAAACTCCACTAAAAGTGGAGGAACTGCAGATAACCCGACCAAAATGGAAATTTCACCCGAATTTGTCGGACCCGCTCCAAATCTGGCGGACAGTTAGCAGTTACAATAAATGTTAAGTAAACGTGGTCACATGTGCTGTCCGCACCCTCTGCTCATACCGCCGTAATAAATGTTAATACAAACTGCCGCGTTAACAATTTGAGTGGTCACATTTATGTGGCATTAATCGAAAAATTATGTGGCATTAACCGAAAACTTAACCACCTGTGTGGAGCCCCTGGTATCCTCCATTTGGTCCTATGGAGTATGTTCTGTGGGGGGGCTGGCCCCCTATTTCCGCCGCCCAAATTGACATTAAAGTTCAAATACAACGTGAATCCCATAACTAATAAGAAACAACTTGTAGACGGGCTGGTTGGGCATGGCGTTTGCGAGAGATAGGTCTTGTGTTCGAAACCCGCAGACATAAAATATTTTTTCCATACCACATTTCCACGGCCTAGGGGCCACGTGGCGGCCTCCGGGCCTGCCACATGGCAGCCTTCGATTGGCCACCAAAAACCAAATTCAAACTGCGAACGAACCATACCTTGCCAAGTGTCAAAATATGATTAGCCTGAATGGAATATTACAGGGAATATTCTAAGAATATTTTGAGGAATATTCCTTGGAATATTCTTTTTAAAATTTTTCCAATTTAGAAAAGTCAACTTTGGTTAACTCAGTTTTTGGAGTTTACTGAAAACTTCAAACTTGCATAACTTTCACATACAATGTCGGATTTGAGTGCCGTTCATGGCTCCAGGATCATATCGACGAGGCATATCCGGTCATTCAGGTTGCAAGTGATTTTGAACATTTTCAATTTTGAGCTTTTTCCATAGCTCTGACTTGAGCTCCTAATCAAACACATCCCTTTTCGCAGGTAGTTTCACAGATTCGAAAAGGTAGAAAACAACATCTAAGAGAACCTCTTAGTTGTAATTGGCTAAGGTATTCCTTTTTTGTAAATAATATGTCCCAGCCCAAAAAAGGGGTAAACGTATACTGGGTAGATGACATTTCACAGCCTTTAACGAGTTCAAAATGACAAGAGTCTCGACACTCTTTTCAATTTTATAGAGTCAGAAAAGAGTTGAAAGATGACTCCAAGGGGTTACTTTTTCGTGTTTTTACCGAGTCCGAAAAATTAATAAAAAACAACTTGTCACTTCATCATCATAAGTTTTAGGACCCGTTGATGCACAAGAAACACATGTAAAACCCATTTTTCGAGATAAAATATTAAAATAATCGAAAAATAAGCTCAAAAACCTAATTAGGGTTTCGAAAAGGTTATAAAATGACATAAATAGTAAAAATAAATTACTTGTCACCTTTTCACCTCTTGTGAGCAATTTGCCATTTTTAACTGTGGTTTTGTGGAGCTGGCAGCGGAAAATCCAGGAGACCAATCATGAATCCATTTTCTTCAGGTTAGAGCTTTGATCCTTGCCTGTGCAACTATCTTACCGTCAGCTGTGAGTGTAGGCATTACTTTGGCCCATTTGGTGAGGTAGTCCATGGCTACGATGATATAAGCATGCCCCCTTCCAAGTGAGGGTTACACGTCATAAAATTGATGCCCCACTTCGCAAAGGGACCAACGGTAATGACATGATGGAGGTGAGCAGGTGACGCGTGTATCTTGCGCTGGTAAATCTGGATCGTGACACTTATGGACATCAACAATGCGATCTTTAAAAATAGTAGGCCAGAAATATCCAACACGAAAAATGTTTTGTGCAGTAGCATATCCAAACATGTGACCACCACATGCACCAAAATGGCAGTCATTGAGGACTTTTTCAGCTTCCTCAAGGGTTAAACATCAGCAGAGAACAAAATCAGCTATGATGCGGTATAGAGTATCTCCAACTATGCGATAAGGTGGCGAATTATGGCGGATGCATCGACGAGCATCCTTCGTGAACTCGGATTAGAAAGTGGAATTTTGGAGACAGACGATGACATCACTGTACCATGGATCAAGGGTGCTAATAAGAAAAAGAGTGTCGTCCGGAATGTGTTCCTCAGAACCAGATGGAGCAGAGTCAGAAGGTAAAGTGCAAATCAAATCGGCAAAAACCAATGATTTCTTCGATTTGGCGGTAGTGAACTCCAAATCTAACTCTTGGAGGATAACAATCCACTTTGAGTATTCCCCCCCCCAGCAATTGTTGAGTCAATATGTAGGTCATGGGGCTGCAATTAGAAATCACGGTGGCCGTACATAGTAGAATATAATGGCGAAAACGCTGGACGGCTTGAAGAACAACCAACACCAATTTCTCGACATGTGCGTAACATGTTTCGGTATCAAGAAGATTGCGGCTCAAATAATAAATGAAATGCTCATCACCATTATCGTCGTCCTGTACTAGAACCATGGAAATAGTGCTAAATGCGGCAACAAAGTACAGGGAATAGTCACGATGATAATTGGGAGGACGCAAGAGAGGATCATTAATAAGCAATGTTTTTAGTGCATCAAAATATTTTTGGGCAATCTCATCCCAAAGGAATGGGACGCCTTGCTTAAGCAATCGCGTGAATCCTTTGGCAACTTCAGCATAGTTCGGTATAAAATGACGCAGGAAATTAGCTTTCCCTTGGAGACTCTGCAACTGATGTAAAGAGGAAGGGGAGGGGATATGGACAATAGCTTCGACCTTGAGGGGGTCGAGACGAATTCCATATTTAGAGACGATAAACCCTAGGAGTCTACCGGAATCGACGCAGAAGACACACTTATGCGGATTGAGCCGAATGTTATAGTGTCTACATCGAAGAAATATTTGACAGAGATAGTCTAGGTGGTTCGTACGCTTAGAAGAATGAGTCGGAAGGTCATCCAGGTAAGGTTGAACAACACGCTTAATATCATGAAAAGCGTATGACATTGTTCGTTGAAATGTGGCCCCAACATTATTAAGGCCAAAAGGGAGCTTCTTGTATGCGAAGGTACCCCAAGGATAGATAAAGGCGGTATTGTGTTGATTAGTCGGAAGAATATTGATCTGGTTGTAACCAGAAAACCTGTCCATAAGGGAAAATATCGCACTCCTAGCACATTTGTTAATTATCTGGTCAATAAAAGGAGTGGTATAGTTATCCCTAGGGTAAGCGCGGTAATCCACACAGACACGAATAGTACCCTGATTTTTATCCAAAAGAACAATATTAGAAACACATTTTGTCAAGGGAATCGAGTAAATGAAGGAAACTTTAAGAAGTTTTTCAACTTCTACCTTAATGGCGACTGCCTTTCTAGGGTGCACGGGACGAAGACGTTGGTGAACAGGCTTTGCACCCAGATAAGTAGGGATCTCATGCACGACTATACTTGGATCGACGCCAAGAATTTATTCGTAGGACCAAGTGAAAACGCCGTGAAACTCTCAGAAGAGACTAGTGTAGAACTTGATCTCATCAGGAGAACAGGTCACCCTAATATGGATGTTCTCGACAACCCCCAGTTTAACAGAGATGTCAATAGGCATGGTTTGTGTAATGTTTCCCAGGTTACCCTCCGTGAAAACTTCATGTATCAAGATGGGCGTATGAAGCAGTTGGGAAGGAGCTTGGGAAGCGAATTTATCGAGACAAGTAGACATGGCCCTAAGGCCAAGCATAAAAGAGGAACGATGATGACTTTCATCCCAAGGAGTATCCTCAAGAGACAAGGTTTCCATGATGGTCTCATCAGTGGGAAATATCCATTCAAGGGATCATGCGAATCCGAAGCACCAAGCCAAGGGGATTGAGAATACGTGTCAAGAGACGCACTCAAAGGAGTATGATCAGGGGGAGGAGGAGCCGAAGCTGAAATAAATTCATAATAATCAATTTCTATTGGGCTTAATAACATCGCGTCACCAAATGAATCAATCTGCTTAGGCGAAGGGATGACCCACGGATCAGAAGAAGTGGAGATCATGTGGACCTAAGTAGTGTTGGGCGGAGGAAGAGAAAAAATACCCATAAGGGAAACATATTTGAAAATACTCGGTCCTATGCTCTCATAAGGCATAGGAATATGATCTACATATGGAACATTTCTCTCGGAAGAAGTGGAAGTGAAAAGGACAACTGATCGAAAGTGATGATCTTTCCTTTGCGCAGAAATCGAAGAACACGAAAGAGAGTGGACGGGACACATAGCATGGCGTGGGTCCAACTGCGATCGAGGAGAAGATTATAGTTGAGTTTGGCGTCAATGACTTGTACCTCAACATTAACCGTTTTCCCTTCTAACGTAATATGTAAACTGGTGAGAACACTAAGAGGGTGAGATTCCCTTTCGTCAAAAGCTTCTAAAGCATTTGGAGATTGATTGAGGGCTGGAGAACCAATGGATTTCCAGCATGCAGAAGACATGATGCAAGTAGATGCACCCTCGTCCACGACTACTCGATGGATATTCTTTCCATTAATCCCAACTTAGATAATCAGTGCAAGCTGGTGAGGGATACGTGGGATGAAATTTTCCAAATCGAAAGTGATAAGGATGGAATCGGCGAGGTCAACCCCTCCAATAACAGATAGAAAAGCCTTCCGTTGTGACATAAATCTTTGAATTACTTCCAACACAGACATCGCCGATGGTGCCTGAGCCAAATCCTCAATAATACTGTAATGCTGAGCGACAAGGGCATTTGGGTTATAGGAAGACTTGCAGAGTACACCTTTAGAAGGTGGTCGTATAATGGGCTTAGGACTAGGCCTTTCAATGTGAATAGGGCCAAAAGCAGGCAGGGGAGGAGGACCATCAATGATCTCTTTATCTACTGCCTGACGTGGTTCGGTATAATATTTTGATCAGGTAGTAATAGAGATAGGTGCAAGACCATTCATCATGAAAACTTGAGAGCCAAATGGGGCAGAGGACTGAGGTTGCTCCACCATCTGATTTTACTGCGATGGGAATGGTTATTTAATAAGATTCAGAGTTCCTTGAGTGCCTTTGAGCAGTCGATTCACCTCAGCCCATCATGCGTAGTCAAAAATTAGACAAGGGTACTTCGGTTTGCGTTTCGAACCATCATCAACACTAGGTTTCGAAGAATCCTGTTTTGGGGTATTGGCTTTGGCCTTACCTTTACCCTTTTCCTTGCCCTTGGAAGCTTTATCCGTCGTATTGGATTGGACGAAATTCACTTCTACGGTCTTAGCAAGATTCAGAGGTGGTTGAGAAGCAACGTCAGTGGAAGAAGTGGATTTTTTCTTCGCAGGATTGGAAGAAGACTTATGAGAAGTCTGAGACACGGAACCAATGATATCGTCGACAGATGGCGTCGCCGGTGCTTTGGTAGTTCCATGTCGCGGAGCATCAGGCAAGAGATCATATAGTGTGCCAGATTGAGAGTACACGAGATCAAGGTACTGGGCAAGGGCAATGGCTTGTTCCTCAGTGACACATGCCCCCATAGCGATGTCTTTAGTAATCGAACTAATGAAAGAGGTACTGAACCAATCAGTTAGAAGTTGATCAAGAATCTCAAACTTGATCAAACGACGATGCCGCCTCCATTAATGAATATGATCAGAAATATGAGTAGCCTAATCATGTTTCAAGGATGTGAGGAGGTGCGTCCTAGTTTCGTAATGAACTGGTAACTGAAAGTGGATGAGAAAGGCCATGGCCAAAGAGTTGAAATATTGAAATACGCCATGAGAAAGCTCGATGTACCACTTTTCAGTGGCACCAGTGAGAGTCCTTTGGAAAAGACGGAGTCGAATCGAATCGTCAACCCAAGAGTTGGAGGAACACCAAAGATGGTATGTTATAACATGGGCTTGGGGGTCTCCTCCAGACTTGCCTTCAAATTTGGGACAATCGCCAGGAATTTTAATCAAAACTGGAGGCCAATATGGATTATGAAGGATAGGATCATTCGTTAACCTCAACACATTGGGAAGTTCTAGCGTAGAAAGAAAAGGCAATTGCGGATTGAAAGGCATTACAGGCCTTTGATATAGACCAGTATTGGGATTCCAACCAGGTTGGGAGAAGTTCTGACCCCAAATGTCCTGTCTCGGAGTACTTTTTCCATATGGGTTATAAGCCTGATAATTCTGCCCATACACCAGTTAAGGACCAGGATATTGATTCTGAGCGAACCACTGAGGTCCTTGAGAGTGCAAGCTTCTGTGATCCATAACATTTTAATTATAAATCTTCCGGGAAATCACATAAGATATTTTGGAACCAACACGTTTCGAACTAACAACTGTAGTTCATCATCAGGATAATGATGAGAAAGCCTGTCTGAAAAAAATATGGATTTTGTTGTGGAATTTAAGCAGTGCCTTGGGGTAGACCTTGTACCATATGGGATTGACCTTGAGGAATAAAATGTGGGCCCTGAGGTTGCATGAGTTTCCCCTAGGGTGCAGGTTGACCCAGATGCTACGTTTAAACAGGCTATCCCTGGGGTGCAGGTTGGCCTGGCTGTTGAGGTTGGATGGGCTGTCCCTGGGGTGTAGGTTGGCCTCGATGCTGAGAGCCACCAGGCTATCCTTTTGGAATAGGTTGGCCCAATGGTTGAGATGAGCCAGGTTTCCCCTGAAGAGCAGGTTGTCCCTGCAAACCAAGTTGGTTCGGCTGAGCGGTAGAGGGTCGACCTTGTTGTACAAAAGTTGGGACTTGTTGAACGTAAGACTGGTTCTGTTGCACAAAAGTTTGTCCATGAGATGGATAGGTTTTCCCCTGGGGAACATAAGACGCTCCCTGTTGAACATAAGTTTGACCAGTAGGACCATAGGGTTTTCCCTGTTGGATCAAAGGTTTTCCCTAAAAGGGTTGTCCTTGTGGACCATAGGGTTGTCGATGTGGACCATAGGGTTGTCCCTAAAAGGGTTGTCCTTGTGGACGATAGGGTTGTCCCTGTAGGTAGGTTAAATGGTTGGGGTAAACTAATATTTGAGGTGTTTGAACATACAATGGGCCTGGCGGGTTAGGCCCGTGTAAATAGATGTGATTTCCGTGCTCATCATAATAATGCGGAGGATTGATGGGAGCTTGCAGCTGCTGAGAACCTTGAGGGAAATAATTCTGTTTCTGAATGGCCAACATGTAATGATCGTACGTCCAACCCTCTGGAATCAGATTGGAGGAGACAGGCACACTACCAGTAGGTTGATGGACTCCCGATACGTGAGGCTGTGATCCACTCACGACGGGCCCAACAGGTATCGTGGAAGCAATAGGAGTCGTCCCACAAACAACAGAAGATGGGGGTAATGACAAAATAACACTAACATACGGTGCAGATGAAGCCACACAAACAGTGGGCTTGGTTGGGACAAACATAATGATTGTCGATGTGATGGGAGTCGAAGGGCATGCACCCGATACAAATGACCCTTCTAAAGGATCCGATGTACCCGACCATATCATATTATGATACAAAGATATAGCACCAGAAATGATCTGACTAAACGAATGATAAATCAGTGGGAGAGAGGAAGGTTGCAAGAAAGGTTGACTTGAGACATAAGTAAAATTATCCGGGGGGAGTTGATATTCTCCAGTAGTAAGTCTCTTCACTACTAATGGGAATCGTGGCATCCATGTCGGATGAAGACATGTTGTCGATGAAAAGGCGACGAGCAGTGGCAAGTAAAGCACACGTTAATGGTGATTCAAGTAGTTTTGAAGCAAGCAGTTCTGAGGATAAAGGAGGATCTCCTTCTTACCCAAACCCGGCCCAAAAGTCTGGAGGTTGAAAATTGATATCAAATGGTTCCTCAAGAGGAGATTGAGTGGAAAGAGGTTGAATTCTTGGAATAATAGAAAGCCAGTACCCTAATGTCCTAGCAGATTGAGATGTGTCTGAAGAAACTGCTGGAGAAGGATCTTCGATACGAGGTAATGAAGGGGACGATGACGCTGGTGGTTCCGCCACCGTGACTTTGTCTCAAAATCAGGAGAGAAAAGAGATAAGGAATTTGAGGCTTCAATACCAACGACTAAGGAGGTATTAACGAACAAGCCAAGAAAATAACTTTAATGGTTGTGTGATCATAGGTAATCAATTTTATGACATTGAAACAAAACTTTGCCTTTTCATATTTTAAGAGTCAAGAAAAGGGAGAAAGGTGACTCTAGTCACTTTCAGGTTCGGTGAGCTTGGAAGGACAAGTGCTTGATGATATTTTAAATTTTAGAGAGTCACAAAAAGATTGAAATGACTAATCAGGAAATATAAGCAAGAGGGTGTAACAATCTTCTGTGAACTGCAATATACACCTTGGTGAGCAAATGAAAGATAAATGACCAAGGACTTAACGTACATGTAGGTAGTCTCCCCGAATGCTGTGCTCGATGTATCACGGTTACAGGGCGGCATACTCAGATTCCTATGGATAAAGGATTTCAAACTATGAGGGTCTCCCTTTATATACTCGACGGTACGGGGAGCACAAGTCCGTGCTAGTGTTGGCTACTGCCAAATGGCGAACGACAACTACTAGGTTTAATGACACCGGAACACATCACTAGCCTAGACCTCTAAATATGAGCGTTAAGTTTCAATGCTTCCTTAGGTTGATTGAGTTCATTTTAAAGTTGATCTTGAATTAATGTTGTAATTTAAAGGCCTTACTGAATGTAATCTCGAATCCCTAAATGCACAACTACATGTCAAATAACATCATTCCAATTTGATGAATAACTAGCTAAAAGAGGGATAGTAGTTCACAATAAAGCAACAATCAATCAAATACAAGAAGAACTTTTCCTAAAGCATATAACACAACCAAAGTAGAAAATGAAAGAATCTTCCCTTGTTCACTAAAAGATACTAATTCAAAAGAAAACTTTTCATTTTCAAACCAAGAGAAAGAATGCAAATTTTTCTCTTTAGATGAATGAGAAGCAAAATTCACTGTTACACTAAAATACAAAATGAATACTAGTTTTTAGTCACTTGAACGAAATTATCAAAGAGAAAGAGACCAATCCAATGCAAATGTAAAACACACTCAAAACAAGGACTCATTCCTTCAAAAAAGAGGACTTTCAAATAACCCAGTGAGCAATGTGATCTATGCTCAGGGCGACAGAGGGAAAGTCAAACAAACACCAAGATGACAGTTTGACGACCCAATGACCTGTAGAATCGAAAGAAAAGATCAAAAAATCAGTCAAAAAGCTGAAAATATAAAATACTAGATTGACTCTAACTCAACTCGGAAGTCTCAGTGAGGAGGTAGCCGATCAAGCAACAGAATACACCTAGAAACCCTAGGATGACGAACCAAACTAATCAGATGAGGGGAAAATAAATGAGAAGAATGAGACAAGGAAGTCAAAGCAATTCAAATGGACTAATTCAAGGGGGAAAAACCAATCCAGAGGCAAGAAACACTGGAAAAAATGAGGGAAGAAGCCCAAATCCAAACCTATAGGATTCAGCGTGACTGTTCAACTGTAATCCGCACTGAACAGGGGAAAGCACACCTTCAAAATAGGCAAAAAGCGCCAATCGGCGTGACTGTCAGGGACAAAACAATTCCAAGCTAGAAAACCATGGAAAGGATCAAAAGCCAGTGAGAAAAGGCCAGACTTAACACTCTGAGACTAAGTATGATGGATGGAAATAGTCAGACAAGAAAAACAAAGCATAAAAGCAGTAATACGACCGAAGTCAGACAGACAAGAAAAATACTAGATGAACAATGAGAGATGACAAACACTAAATTCCCCAGTATGGTTGCCAACTTTTTGAGCAGGTAAATCTTCTCTGCGGATAGAGGCGATCCCTATAGCCCTAGAGTGGGTTTAGCAACAAGGGAACATTTTATACTTTCAGACTCACAGCTTATAAATGAAAAATGAGTTGGGATAGATGACCTACCTTGGTCCAACGCTCTCATCGTAGCTTGCAGCAGCGATCCTCTAATCTTTGTCTTCACACATCGCGGTCCTTCAGTGATAATTTCAGTGTACCAACACAAATATCAAGTGAACGGTGAAAAAATACGAAACATACTTTCATTTACAACTATTCGATTGGTCAAGGAGAGTAAAACATCTTGCATATGATTAAACATGAAATTGGAACCAAAAAACAGTCATGTATTAATGATAGAGAAAAGAAGTTTACAAACTTAATGCCTTGAAGTTGGGGACTCCTTCAACGGGTTCAATTGGGCGCGTCTCAAGCCTTCGTCTGGGATCAGACTTGATGAGGAAACGAGCCTAAAATCTCTCTCGACAAGGGGTTCTTCCCTGCCTTCTTCTACACACTAGCTATAGTAATGACTGTTCAGCTAGCTGAAACAATGTGAGAAGGAAGTATTTATAGGAGAGGAGGAGGTGGTTTGGGATCCCTCATAAGGTGGAAGAGAGGTCTTATCCCTTTGGGGAGTTACACAATTGTATGAAACAAGAAGCCAAAGGGAGTACTTCGATGTTATTCAGTCGAAAAAACCATGATGACTCCGCTCACGAAGTTGTTAGGCATGGAAACTTAATTTCTATTTAAAAAATTTCCATAACTTCCTACCAGCGCCGACCCAAAATCACACCTTTTTGAGAGTCTACTTGAGGAATGATCAACAGAGGAAATGTTCCTGTCATGCTAAAGGATACACTGGAAATTATAGAAAGGTATGAAAATACACAGAAGTCACTGAAATGGTCCTCCAATTTTCGGGATGGGGATTGCAAGGACGGTGAAAAAATATATTGTAACAACTTACACGACACATGATTATGCAGGCTTAAGAGTTTACACTGGTAAATTACATGTTTATTTTTTGTTTATATGCAAAACAATATTCTTTCGCATATTAGTTATTTAATTCGTTGTAATTGTTTTATCTTCATGATATCCTTTAACACGTCATGAATATAAATTATGTACAATAATCTCACAAGTCTTGTAACAAAAGGGTATTTTGGATGTAAATTTTGTGGACCTTATCTGAAAGCTAGATCGTCCAAGGACCTACGAAAGCCAATGTATGATTTCTCCAGGGTATTCCTCCTAGAAGAACACCCTTACAGAAGAGAAGCATCCACTTTCAATGGTAAACGAGAGAGAACCCAAAGGCCTCCAATAACGACGCTAACTGAATGGCTTAGAGCATATGAGAGAGAGAAGGAGAAGGAGTTCATAGAAATGTTCGATTCAAATGGGGAGCATATGTTTGATGATCCAGAATTCTTAGACACCTATGTTGAGAAATTTCCCATTGGGATGAAAAGGAAATCTATATTTTATAACCTCCCATATTGGGAGCATCTTAAGATTACCCACTTATTAGATCCCATGCATATATTTAAAAATGTTTCATCTTCTTTATGGAGGTACATATCATCGAAAAAAAGTGAAACATTAGTTGTTAGGAAAGATATTATTACTTCAAAAACTAAAAAGAAACATTGGCCAAGACGGTTAGAAAGTACAGGATCAGAGGCGGGTGCTGGTCCCTCTAATTCATGGTATTTCAAAGAAGGTGATGTCCAATGGATTTTAAAAAATATGATCTTTCTTTGGAAAAGGAATTTATAATGGGTGTGAGGGTGCCATCTTCATACGGGTCTTCACTACGGCGTTGCTTCACCGTGGATGACCATTTGTCGGGGTTGAAATCGCATGATCATTTGGATCTTCTAAGAGTACGTATGATGTCAAAAACATGATTTTATTATTTTTTATATTAATAAATTTTATCCCATGCAGGGATCATAAAACATAGATAATTTTGTTATTATTGCACGTGTTTATAACTTTACAGTGTCATTATCCTTTGTTCGTGCATGGGTGTGTGAAACATGAATTCCATTAAGACCTAGGATGTGCCATATCTAAATTATCTGCATTTGTACGTTGGATCACATCAAAGGGGATTCATTTGGCTAGCATTCCACGATGGCGTCAAGAGATAGTTGAGATTGTTTCTATGTTTGAGAAGGAACTGTCGACGAGTTTCATGGACTTGTAGGTTCATATTCTAATCCACCTAGTAGATGAGGTTGAATTAGTTAGGGTGGTTTCTTGTCATTGGATGTTCTTCTTAAAGAGGTACATGAAGAAATTGAAAGGTTTTGTTCGACAAAGGGAAAAACCTGAGGGGTACATATCATATGATTCTTTCTATTATGCCAGTAAGTACATCAAGCAGATCGACAACATACCATGTGCGGTGATTTGGGACGATGAAAAGGATGAAGACAAAAGAGAAGGGGAGTTACTCCAAATGAATGGAAAAAAGTGCTTGATAAAGAGTAAGGGACTTATAATTTTTTAAATTTACATAAAGTAAATATTCATTTTGAACTTCGAAATAATGTATATTTTGATCTCTACATACTATATAATGTCTGTTTTATTTCATCAGCGAATGCAGAAATTGAAGCAATCAATAAATTCGTTCTTTACAATTCCGAAGCGACACAACCGTGGGTCGTATTGTACGAACAAAAGAGGATGAAATGGGATAGTGACAAGAAAGAATTCAGACGGTTAAATGGTATAAGTGTGCCTTATCCCGATCATTTAAAATAAAATATGCCAAAAATATGCCCCAACAATTGGGTTTCCGACCAAGTTAGAGAGAAATACGGTGCAATTGGTTGTTACCCGCGTGCTGAAGAGGATGCGCTAAACGTAGGGATTGGGTGCAGCAACTCGGTAATAAGCTATTTAATTTTTATGTAAATTTAAAACTTAATAATACACCTTTCAAATGTAATTACATCTATATTTCATATTTTAACTGTTGGGTTATTATTAGACACATGGCACTATAATTTTTTTTAACTTTTTTATAGGTGCATTTGTTCCCATCTATGTGGGCATATGGACACCATTTTCGCATAGAAAATGCCGATGATGGACACATCACACAAGACTGTGGAGTGGAAGTTGAGTTTGATCAATCTAGTCGATATAGCCACCGTGATCAAAACCTAGTACGAGGGAGATTAGGTTACGTCGGAAAGATACAAGAGATCATTGAAGTGGAATTATCTTCTTTCCAATGTGTTATTTTTAGGTGCAAGTGGTGGGACACCTTTGATCGAAATAATGTAAAGGAATATCGCGATAGTAGGCTGATGTGTATCAACTCTAGAAAGATGTGGGATGAAGCTAAGGAGCCCTATGTTTTCCAGAAACACTACAACCACGTGTTTTTTTACCCAGATGTGTTCGATAGGGATTGGTGGTTCATATTGAGACATGACCCTAGGTCAAAATATATGTTTGAGAACAATAGTTTTATCATGCCATGCAAGCTGGAAGATAATGAGGGTGATCATGAGAACTAAGAGGGATATGGTTCATGTATTATTTCATCAATATTTATACTTTTTAAGATGGGTTTTTATAAAGAAGAGGACTTAACTACCTTATAAATTATAAGCTAACTCATTTTTTCGAAACATTATTACATGTATTTTGAATTAATTGGTAATTTGCATCATGTTAATGTCAAAATCAATATTTCACTTGATAATTTGCAATTATGTTGATCTAAAAGACATTGACGTACTGTATAAAGTTCTTTTTTTTTTTGTATATAAGATCATAATCAAATAATGATAATTCTAAAGTACATGAATTTATTTGCATTATTTTCTAAACTTTATTATGTTAAAAAAATTCATATTATTCTAGATTTATTATTTTACAATTATTTAAAATTTTACAAAATTACAAATTACAAATTTTTAATAAAATCATTTCACATTAAAACAATTAATTTTTTTACAAATATTTTAAATACAATTACAATTAAAATTAAAATTACAATTACAATTACAACTAGAATTAGATTTAGATTTAGAATTAGAATTAGAATTTAACAATTTCACATAGAATTACAATTACAATTTTAGAATTTTACATACAATTACAATTTTACAATTACAATCATTTCACGGTAATACAATTAAAATTTTGCAAATATTTTACATACAATTATAATTACAATTTTACAATTTCACGTACAATTACAATTACAATTTTAAAATTTTACATACAATTACAATTACAATTTTAGAATTTACATAAAATTTACAATTACAATTACAATTTTATAAATTTACATATATACCATTATAGTTACAATTAAAATTACAATTACAAATACAATTACAATTTTAGACTTTTACATACAATTAAAATTAGAATTAGAATTTTACAATTTTACATATATACAATTACAATTACAATCATTTCATAATAAATTAAATATTACAATTAAAATTAAAATTTTACAAATATTTTACATACAATTAGAATTACAAATTTAGAATTTTACATACAATTATATTTACAATTACAATTTTACATATATACAATTACAATTACAATCATTTCACAATAAATTAAATATTACAATTACAATTAAATTTTTACAAATATTTTACATAAAATTACAATTAAATTACAATTACAAATACAATTACAAATTTAGAAATTTACATACAATTAGAATTAGAATTACAATTTTACAATTTGTCATATATACAATTACAATTACAATCATTTCACAAAAAAATAAATATTACAATTACAATTAAAATTTTACAAATATTTTACATACAATTAAAATTAAAATTTCAATTACAATCATGACATAATATTTAATAATAATCATGATAATTTAATATTAGATTAAATAAACATCACGATCATGATAACCATCATACACACATGATATTCGAGTAAAAAACACATTCAAATTCGCTAACATCATCATGATCATGATCATCTAACAAAACACAATTAGCATTGTATAACATCATCACAACACAAACATGCAATATACATCTCATGTAAAATAACTGCTATCACATACCCATCTATCTGCAAGTTTCACATTAAATGAACATATCTAACATGACCTAACAATATACATATCATGATGATCACCAACATGTAAATTAAGTACAACTACAACATGAACATAAAATACATGGACTATATATATATATATATATAATGTCAAAAATATACAATTGTAATATAAATTTCAAATATCAGCTGGTGCTACATCATCAATAACAGTACTAGTCGAGGCCTGCTTAGTCAATGGTGCAACCTCGACAAGCTCAGATACATGCCGATCATCACCTGCGCGCTGATCTGGTATTGGTGCCTCACACTGATCAGGATCAATTGTCGATTTCTCATCGTGATGACTCGACATGGTCGATAGTCCATCCTGCTCATGATCATGAGTACTGTTGGATGTTGCAGGTTGCTAACTCGACGTGGTCGATGGTCCAGCTTGCTCTCCATCATGATTGTTGGTTGATGCTGTAGACTGCTCATCTAGCATGACGCGAGGTGAATGATGATCACTCCCCTGATCGTGATCATCAGATGATGCGTCACTTCTCGCGGACTGTCGACGTGTTGCATCTTGACCACGCCTATAACTTCAAAAGGCCCTCCTCAAACGCGTAACTAAGCTCGTAGCTCGTATGACATGTCGCATCAGGCTGAACATGTCATGCAACATGCCTCTCCACATATGTACCAGCCTAGCATCGGCCTATATATCTCGCATAATGGCAAGCCTCACTCCCGACTCAACAAACAACGCACAGATTTGGTCACCCAACTCCATCCTCAATCTACTATCAAGCCTATGCCTAGCAAAAGGTGGTACCGACGCACCAGCAGGAGTAGATTTGTCTGCACCAGCCTCATGATCCTCGACATCTGCCATATCCTGATCATCATTAGGATCCACACCTGGATCATTTGGTGGCACTGGCATCTCATCACCATCAAAAGATCCAATGTCTGCAAAATATATATAAGAACACAACAACAATTAGACAATTTCAATAAAAAGTTTAATAAAAACAAGTTAAAGAACATGTTAGAATAAATTTAAATAAAACAGTAATATTACCTCTATCATCTGGTGACTCATCATCTGTGAAGAGGATGTTAGCACACCCTCGCCAATGCAAACCAGCATAAGGATAGGGGACCATAACGAAGGGATGCTCATCAACATTGGCTAGCAACTCTAGTGCATCATGCGATATCCTTGCAGAAAAATCAGTCTCGCCTCTCTTGGGAATCATCTTTCCCTACATGTGCATGCGTACATGCAACATCGGCCTATGAGGCTTCTGAGAAAAAGTAGGCCTTGTCTATGGAAACCTATCAAAAAATAAACAAAATAGCTCTGAAGCAAAATGTAATTTGACCCTCCCTTGTGCATGAGAATGTCATCTATCTAAAGCTGTACAAAACTGCCGCAAAAAATGGCAGACCACCTCACAGGTCGTGGCTCCTGTACTAAAGAATCAAAATAATATAGAAGCGGGCAACTAATGCATTTCCCATCGCTGGTGTTGTGTGAAATGGTCGAAATCAGAAGTGAGAGGCACCTCACCTCCTCACTACCAAATGAAGAAATACGTAATTGACCTCCGGAGACCTGAAAATATGAAGGAGAGAGTATATCCGCGCTAAAGTATCTCTGGGAGTACACCAACTGAATCCTTGTTGCATAGACAACTGGAACCTCTGGGAACGAGGGAAAATCTGCCCCTCTCCTCGATAGGCTAGTAATGAAATATATTTCCTCCTCAGTGGGCGCATACCACTAGTTAGGACCAACCCAGAAAGCCTGTAGGTGGGCATTCCACCTGCGGAGAATATGTCGCAAAAACACACCATGGCCCTTTAGGGATGTAGCCTCATCATAGAACTTGAGGAGGCTTACTTGCCTTAGGAGCCCCTGGGTAGCTACTGTAATAGGGCGAGGGTATGCATCTCTCTCCTTCTCTCGTGCCTCCCACAGGTGAACCATGTTATACTGGTTTTCCTGTTGTTGCTGTTGTTCCCTCTCTTATCTCCTTTCACGTCGCTGAATGATTGGCATAAATTTTTTTCATTAAATGAGACATGTATTTATAAATATACATATATAATATTTTTTGAAAAAAAAAAAAGTTGGTGCGCCACAAAAAACAGGCATGCACTGGTAACGGTGCATCTTTTTTTTATCGCGCACTAGAGGCGGTGCACTTGTAAATTTTCAGCGCACCGCCCTCTTGGCATTGTTCCAAAGTCAACGGTGCGGTGGTATAACATACTGCACCATTTACTATGGACCAGTGTCGGGAGGGCAGTGCGCTGACCAAACTATATGCCACACATCGCCAAAACTATACGTCTCAGGGCGTATAGTTTGGTCAGCACACTGCCCTCCTGACATCACTACATATTCAACGATGCGGTATTTTACTAGGCCGCACTGTTGACCATGTCGAATTTGTGGAATGCGGTACACTGAAAAAATTACCCACCCCGGGGCGGATATTTCCGTCAACGCACCGCATTTTCGTTATTAGACAGGGTCAATGGTGCGGCCGGGTAACCGACCACACCGCACTTTTTTTAAATTTTAAAAAATCACGGTGCGTCGTTTCAAACCACCCCAGAACTGGTGTAGATACGGTTAGCACCAGTCACGGGGTGACCTATAAATTTACAGGTAACACCACGAACCGGTGCGAGCTGAACGGATCGAGCGCACCGTGCGATATTTTTTATTTATTTATTTAAAAGAAGGTGAATTTTAAGCTATTTTACAAAACTAATTCGCTAAAAGGTTTAATTATGGAAAAAAAAAGGAAAATACCTGTACATTTGGCCATCAAGGAGGCATATTAGCTGTAGAATTTTCAAAACTAAATTTTCCCAACGTTTTGCAAAATTCAAAATGGAGATGGTGGGCAATGGACAGCAGCAGTCCATGCAATGGGAGCACCGATGGTAAGGCACCTCACACAAGGTAAAGTTGCACTAGTGCTTGAGAGATCTGGAGCACTGAGAAGTGAAAAATGTAGATTTTTGGCCATAATTTTTTATTTATTTAACCCTGTTCCGATGCACAGGTTTTATAGGCACACCAGTGCGTAATGTTTGTAAAGCACCGGTGCACTACAGTAATAAGACGCACCGGGCGGGTTTGTACCGAGCACACGGTGTCTCGGTGTGCCAATGTTTTGTGTGCACCGATGCTTTCTCTAGTTGAATGCGTTGGTGCAGTTTAGGATGATAAACGCATCAGAAGAAAAACATCCAAAAAAATCTCCTCCCGCCAACTTCCTCTAGTAACCTCTGCTACAAACGGATGTCTGGGATATTTTTATAAGGGATTCCTCAAAAACATCCACTAGAGGGTCTTTTCCTTGGAGTTCCTATAGCGTTCCAAACTGTTTGATGACATTTTTCATTAGTTTAGATGGTAATTTGTTTATTTGTGCTACGCTGAGTACCATTCAACACTAATCTTTGTGTTTGTTAGCTTAGAATGTAAGTTGCTTATGTACATGGTTTTCTCATTAAGTCAACAATACACTAAGTAATTAGCAAAGGTGTGGAGACGAGAGTTTATGCTGGAAGTTAATAGTTCTAGAGTTGCAAGACACTTTGAAGTCAACAATACACTAAGTAATTAGAAAAGATGTGGAGATGAGAGCTGATGTGGATAAATTTTTCCATAGTTTTCAAAATGTAACATTTCAAAAACAACAAATCAAAAGTTGGGATTGTAGACTCTCTTTCCTCTTACTTTAAGGCAGTAGGAAAGTATTTCCATGGAATTCCTGAGAGGGTTGCAAAAACCAAAGGTGGTAGTAGCTATGTGCTTATGAGTGATGACAAAATAAGTTTTAATCCCTGCCAGAAGACTTGCATAAACTACCAAAGAAACACCAATAATGAAAATTCCAACCTCCATAATCTAACCTCTATCTATAGTATATTAAGGAGCCAAACTTGCTACCATTTACCAAGATAATATTTAGTTTTATAATATTATTTACCAAAAGAACACACTTGCAGGGAGATTGTACCCTAAAATTAAGCAACAAAACTTTTCACTTAAATATAGGAAGATTTTGGCCACCTACTTGTATTATCATTGAGAGAGATAATATATTATAAGGTATTTTTGGGACTACCATATGGATGTTTATGGATACCAATTTGAAGATAAGTATAACCATCCTTTTACAAATGAATGTATAATCTGAGGTCATGAACCACACATACATGAAATTGTTGGGAGATTACAATTATAAGCATTCCAATACCTTGAATGAAAGTTTACAAGACCTTATCCAGGTCAATCCCCCTAAGTAGGGCTCAAGCTCAAGTGCCTTCGTCATCCTCAAGCAGCATGGCTGCAACACCAAGTGGATCACTTACTAGATATCTCGAGTTATGGGGTAAGGAGGAAGTGAAAAATTGATAAATTCTCTGGTTTGTGACATAAATGTCTCAACTCTTTGAACTTTTACACATTGAAAGGGAGTTGAGAATTTTTCGCTTGAAAAAAAAAAACAAATTTTCAAATATTTTCTTACATTGGCCATGCACCTCATGTAAGGCTCCAAGTCTAATAACTCTCAGCGAACAATACATTAAGTCTAGTTTAGATGTAGGTATTGATAAAGGAGAGTGAATTTCATCCAACAATATCACTTTTCTCTTCAAATGTCCTAAACATCTGCCACCACACTAGCACATTTGGCCGAGTGTTTACCATTGATGCAACTTGTTTACCGTTGTAGATCAGTTTGAAGCACAATTATTAGAAATAGTGAAATGTTGATAGTAAAATAAAATTTAGGAGTTAAATTCTACAGGAAAATCAGACCAATCTTCAAGATAGATTTGCGAAAACAGAACTCAATAAAGTGAAATTAATAGTAAGGCATGTCAGGGAAATGAGTTCCATATAGAAAATTTTGGAAGAAATGGAAAAATTACAACTACGACACAAATTACCAATAAGAACTCAACTCTTTTCCTGCCACACAACTAATGTAATTTAGATTCCATAGAGGTTTAAGGAAATTTGGATCTAAGCTACGCATTTCATGAGGGAGCCTAGACTTGTCACAAATCCAGGATATTTGATGCCATAGAAATCGTGATTCAAAACCTTTGCATGGTTCCATAGATACATGTGCATAATCCCTACAACCTCATTTGAGAAAATCTAATTTTTCTCTACAACCCAAATTTATAGGTGAGAATCCACTAGCATAGCGGATAGAGATCAACCACCTAACATTTCGTGTGAGCCTAACGTCTTAGATGCAAAGAAAACCGTTGATTTTTTCGATTTTTTTTCTATGGTCTCCTCCTCCTTCTTTTATTTACTTCTATCATCTATTTTTCACTAGCAGTTGGTCACAGGTTTTGAATCCTCGTGTCCTATTGTCTTACCTTCATTCCATGGCATAATCCCACATAATTTTTTTCTCACAGGGGTATATAAAATTGTGTAAACAAGAAACACTATCAACCCTTGTAAACATGTTGCTTTAATTCACACTCCTCTGCACAACTTAGATCAACAACCTACCGAGACTCACATCACAAAATTCCTTTCACGATCAAATCAGAAAAAATCCAAAACCTTAAATAGTAAAAGAAATGAACCTTCATGGCTAAATTAGACGTCTAAATTTCCTTCCACCTGATTATACAGGGCCTCAGATCCCGTAAAAGCATGGATTCAGTCCACACCCTTCTCCAATGCGGACGAAGAAACAAAAGGGTTGAGTTGTGGAAAATGCGTTTAGTTTTCAGGTTCAGGGCGAGTCAGATTCCTTAGGGCGTCGGGAAGTTTGGCAGGGTTGAGTCGGGTTCAACCCGAGTCTACATGTAGAACAACGACAATGCGTTCAGAACAGTGATTCGAGCAGCGGATAATTTATGGGTCGAGTCGAGTAGTGCAATGAAGGGTGTATTTTTTGCAAGCGGGAATAGGGAGGCTCGGGTGAAGGGTGAAATTTTTTTGAGGCAGGAATTAGAATTAAAATTAAAAATTAAATGTAAATAATAACATTTAATATATATATATATATATAAATTAAAAACTGAATATAAATAAATAATATATTAAGGTTTATATAAGTGATTTAATATGTAAAATTTACAACTTTCCACACACACGACCCGAATCGACCCGAACCCGACTATATATATATAATTAAATTAAAAATTGAATATAAATAAATAATATATTAAGGTTTATATAAGTGATTTAATATGTAAAATTTACAACTTTCCACACACACGACCCGAACCTACCCGAACCCGACTAGAATGCATTTCCTTGGGCGCCCTCACATGGCATGACCCGACCTGCCCGAACTAAGGCACACGGGAGCAAATGACAAACGGGTCGCATGAACGTGCACATTAAGGGACACAGACGGTCACGACCTACCATTTTTTATACGACCTCCCTCACACGACCGGACCCGCTTGAATGAAGGCACAAAGGAGCGCCAAATGGAAAATGGGTTGCACAACCGTGCACAAGGCACACGGGTGGTCACAACTTATAATTTTTGATACAACCACCCTCATAGGACCCTACCCGACCTGACCCAAACGTGTTTCCTTGGGCGCCCTCACACGTTACGACCCGACCCAACCCGACTCGAACGCGTTGCTTTGGGCACCCTCAAACGACATGACTCGACTCGCTTGAACGAAGGCACAAGGGAGCTAACGGAAAACGGGTCGCACGAATGTGCACAATGCACATGGGCGGTCACAACTTAGCATTTTTGATACAACCGTCCTCACACGACCCGACCCGACCCGAACACGTTTCCTTGGGCACCCTCACATGGAACTACCCATCCCGACCTGACCCGAACACGTTTCCTTGGGCGCCCTCACATGACACGACCAGACGCAAACATGTTTCCTTGGGCGTCCTCACATGACATGACCCGACCTGAGCCAACCCGAACACATTTCCTTGGGCACCCTCACATGACCCGACCCGAAGCTCCTGAACGAAGGCACAAGGGAGAAAATGACAAATGGGTCACACAAATGTGCACAAGATACATGGTTGGTCACAAATTAGCATTTTTGATACGACCTACCTCACACGACCTGACCCGAACGCGTTTCCTTGCGCGCCCTCACACGACATGACCTGACCCAACCCGACTCGAACGCGTTTCCTTAGGCACCCTCACACGACTTAGCCCGACGCGAACATGTTTCCTTGGGCACCCTCACATGAACCTAACCATCTCGAACGCATTTCCTTGGGTGCCCTCACATGACCCTACGCCTTGACTCACCTGCATGAAGGCACAAGGGAGAAAAAGGCAAACAGGTCACACTAACATATGCCACAAGGAACACGAGCAGTCACAACTTAGAATTTTCGATACGACCTCCCTCACATGACCTGACCAGACCCGAACATGTTTCCTTGGGCACCCTCACATGGCACGAACCGACCCTCTTGAACTAAGGCACAAAGGGAGCAAACGGAAAACGGGTCACACGAATGTGCACAAGGCACACAGGCGATCACAACTTAGAATTTTTGATTCAAACGCCCTTACATGACCCGACCTCATGACCTGCCCAAACACGTTCTGTTTGGCGCCCTCACACGACCTGACCCAACTCGACCCGACTGCGTTTCCATGGGCTGCCCTCACACGACCCAACCTTCCCGAACGCGTTTCCTTGGGCGCCCTCACATGGCACAACCCGACTCGACCCGCCCAAATGTGTTTCCTTCGACGCACTCACACGAGCTGACCCAACCCGACCCTAATAAAACGACAGGGCTGCAGTTGGTATTGAAGCTTGGACATTATATTGGTTGGTCTCACTGAAACATTGGTAGGGGAAAGACATTGGTAAGGATCAAAGCTGCATAACAAGACATGGAAAGTTGTGAAGAATGTCAAGGTAGGATTTTTCAGACCTTGTACAGGTTGAGGCGTATGAAAGAAGAGCACCGACAGATTCATGTTGAACTTGAAGTCTTGGAGGAGAATGCTGAAGTAGAGCTTCTTCTACTTGGTTGGGAAATGGAGCAGGATGGAGCTGCATATTGCGATGGAGAAGAAGAAGCCGAGACATGTGAAGAATATGATGTTGCAGATGTGTCAATGATAGAGGAATAACTTGATGAACACATTGGACCGAGATCATGCACTTTGCAGACATTGATGATGGAGGTCACTTATAGGGGTTAGGGTTTAGGGGGTTAAATGTGTTACGGTTTTAGGGGTTCAGGTGGTTAAATGGGCTAGGGGTCGGGAATTAAGGTTTAAGGGGTTAGGGGTTAAGGGTTTAGGGGTTAGGGATTAAGGTTTTAGAGGTTTAGGGTTTAGGGGTTAAATGGGTTAGGGTTTAGAGGTTTAGGGGCTTAAATGGGTTAGGGGTTGGGAATTGTGGTTAACGATTCAAGCTCCATGGAAAAATCTAAAGTCATCAAAAACCTTAATGGTTTGGAAGAATTTTCTAAAATACCTTTCCTAAGAGACAAACCCCATTGGATATAGGATTCCAAAGTTGTATTTGCAGCAAGTAGTTCATCTTGAAAGGTGGAGGGAACTGAACACAAAGTGGAAGGAAAAATTCTATTGATTAAAAATTAAGACTAATTGTGGAAAAATCTAAAAAGGAATATTTGGGGATAGGGGGAAAAATAAGTATGACTATGAAATGGAGCCTTAGAACAATAGGGAGGCTCAAATATAGTTCACCCATGAAAATTATGGTTCTGACAAAGTGAGAGGGCTATGAGGTGCCCATAAGAAGCTAGCCCACAAAAGAGTGCTTATCATTTACAAAGCAGATATAATAATAATCCTGGAGCCTGCTACCCACCAACCTATAGAGTAGCTCTCAAGGAGTCCTCAAGATACCAATTAGGAAATATTTATTTAAAAGAAAAAAAAAACAATTGATGCACCAAAAAAACTTGCCATCAATAGATCAAGAAAGAAATTAAAATATGTCATTACAGAGCTGACCTTGAGTTTTCCATATTCCCATTTTTGTTTTCCTAAATTTCCATATCATGAACTCACATCAAGAAATATTCAATTTATCTCAACATAATCCATTTGTAAATGGCGAGTATGCTTATAATGTTAGATGGAGCAGGCCGCACAAAACTATGATTGTAGATCCTTGCATTGATAAATTTGGTTTCTTGGCTTACAATGCAGTATAAGTAATGGTTCATTTTTTTCATAATTTGTTCTGAAATGTTGGAAGTGTTTTCTTTTATAGATTATATTTAGCTACCTAGTGCCCCAGCATGACTTGATAAGAATGGAGACTTGTTTCCTTATGTCTTGAGTTGTTTTTGGAAGGAATTTATGTTGGTTGTTTCATAAAGGAAAGCAACATTGATGCATGTTGTTTACCATTGTTTATAATCAAGAAAAATCCAACCAAACTCTAATTCTATCCACCATAAAAATGTCTACCATACCTTAATTTTACAGGCCCGTGCATGCTTGATAAATTTGAAATCACACACTTATGTACTAGAAATTCACCATTGGCTAACCCACAACCTTGTACTAGAGCCAACTCCAAAAAGAGAAAAATAGCCCACGACATCGAGATCCTCATAAAGAAAGGATGATGACACAACGCAGATACTATGGAGCAACTAAGGATAACCCAAAGCAAAGCAGACCCTTGGATATGACACGACCCGACCCGACCTGACCCGTCCGAAACGCGTTTCCTTGAGCACCCTCACACGACACGACCTGACCCAACTTGCCCGAACATGTTTCCTTAGGCACCCTCACACGACCCGACCCGAATCCGTTCCTTGGGTGCCCTCACATGACTCGAACTGTTCGAACACGTTTCCTTGGGTGCCATCACACAACCCGACCCGAATCCGTTCCTTAGGTGCCCTCACATGACCCGAACTGTTCGAACGCGTTTCCTTGGGTGCCATCACACGACTCGACCCGCACGAACATTGAAGGAACGAGGGATAAAATGGAAAACAAGTCGCACGAATGTGAACAAGGCACACGATGTATTTAAAAATTAACATTATTGATACGACCTCCCTCACATTATCCGAACCGAACACGTTTCCTGTGGTGCCCTCACATGGCACGATCTGACCCGCCCGAGGGAGCAAACGAAAAATGAATCGCACAAATGTGCACAAGGAACACGAGCGGTCACAACTTAGAGTTTTTTATACAACCACCCTCACACAACCTGACCCGACTCGCTCGAACGCGTTTCCCTGGGCGCCCTCACATGACTTGACTTGACCTGACCTGACCCGACTTGCCCCGACCTGCCCGAACGCATTTCCCTAGGCACCCTCACACAACCCGACCTGCCCTAACCCGCCCGAATGTGTTTCCATGGGTACCCTCACATGACACGACCCGACCTTACCTGCCCAAATGCGTTTCGTTAGGTTCCCTCACATGACCCGACTCGACCTGCACAAACGTGTTTCCTTGGGCACCCTCACACGATCCGACCCGACCCGCCTGAACGCGTTTTCCTGGGTGCCCTCACACGACACGACCCGACCTGACCCGACCCGCCTGAAACACGTTTCCTTGCATGCCCTCACATGACACAACTTGACCCGACCCGCCCAAATGCGTTTCCTTTGACGACCTCACATGACATGACCCAACCCAACCTGACCCACCCGAATGCATTTCCTTGGGCGCCCTCACACGAAACGACACGACCTGACCTAGATACGTTCCTTGGGTGCCCACACATGACCCGACCCAACCCACCCGAATGTGTTTCCTTGGGCGCCCTCACAGTATGACACGACCATACCCAAACCGAATGCGTTTCCTTGGGTGCCATCACACGACCCGACCCAACCCGACCCAACCTGACCCACCCGAATGTTGAAGGAATAAGGGAGAAAACGGAAAACGGGTCACACAAACATGCACAAGGCACTTGAGCAGTCACAACTTAGCATTTTTGATATGACCTCCCTCACACGATCTGACTCAAACGCGTTTCCTATGGCGCCCTCACACGACACGACTTGACATGCTCGAATGAAGCAAGCACGAGGGAGAAAATGGAAAACAGATCACAAAAATGTGCACAAGAAACACGACTAGTCACAACTTAGTATTTTTACAGGGCCACCCTCACACGACCTAACCCGACCCGCCCGAACGCGTTTCCTTGGGCGCCCTCACATGACCAAACACAACCTGACCTGGACACGTTCCTTGGGCGCCCTCACATGACATGACCCACCCGAACATGTTTCCTTGGGCGCCCTCATAGTATGGCATGACCCGACCCGATCCGATTCAAATGCGTTTCCTTGGGTGCCATCACACGACCCGACCCAACCTGACTCGCCCGATCGTCAAAGGCGCGAGGGAGAAAAACAAAAACAAGTCGCACGAACGTGCACAAGGCACATGGGCGGTCACAACTTATAATTTTTGATATGGCCTCCCTCACATGATCTGACCTGAATGCATTTCCTATGGAGACCTCATACAGAACGACCCGACCCACCCGAACGAAGGGCGCACAAGGGAGAAAACATAAAACATATCGCAAAAACATGTACAAGGAACACGGGCAGTCACAACTTATAATTTTTGATATGGCCATCCTCAAACGACCCAACCTGACCCGAACCAACCTGGTCACTTCATGGTTTGCACGACCACCGTAAGTTCCGTGACAACTTTATGGAATACGCGGCTGCTATGAGCTTCACACCTAGAGAAAATTGCCACCCAGAGTGCACAGACCTTCTCTTAGATGCCTTACTAATCGGTTAGATCGTCTTATGACCTTATTTCTCCAGGTCGGCCTTGGCTTGTATGTTCATAGGCCACCATTGGCTCCACTTGGAAAAAACATGCTATTTTGAGTGCGTTGAGAACCTATATATTGGGCGCCTGTGTCTTCTTGGAAAAATGGAGTCATCATTGAGAATTTCATGAAAAATTTGTAGTTAAAATTAAAAAGAGGAAACCATGCAGAAAATAAAAGTGGCATATATACAATTAGAGGATATGTACAATGGACTAATGATGTCCATGTTAGTGCTGGAAATAAAAATTGAGAAACTTTCCATTGACAGGCATCTCAAGTATATCTCCTTCCAGATTCTCCAACATGAAAGTGTTATTTCCCTTGGCCTCTGCCACCCTGAATGGTCCAAACCGGAGCGGATCAAACTTCCCCTGATTTTCCTTGTCTGACCTTCTAACTTCCCATCTCAGTACTATGTCCCCTTCCTAAAATTCTTAACCTTTAGCCTTTCGATTGAATAGACCCTTCAGCTTTTCCTGGTAGCTGGCTAACCTGAGGTTGACTTGCTCTCGAGTCTCACTTAGTTCAACAAGTTGATTTATCCTTCTCATGAGGGCGTTAGGCTCTTCTTCACTATCTTGCAAGAACTGGGCTACAGGTAGTGCGAGTTGAGTTGGAAAGACAGTTGCCCTGTCGGACACCAATTCATAGGGAGATTTCCTAGTGGATCTCTTGGTTGTGATCATGTTGGCCCAGAGTGCGAACTTTAGTTTAGAATCCCAATTATTTTGATTTTCATTGATTGTCTTCTTTAGGATCCTCACTAATGTTTTATTTGACGATTCGGCCAATCCATTCCCCTGAGGGTAGTATACTGTGGAGTGCCAAGTAGGATGCTATATCGTTCACAAAAATTTATGAAATTGGTGGACTTGAAGGCATGCGCATTATCTGTGATTATATTTGCTGGGCATCCAAAATTGGCTACTATTTTCTCCTCCAAAAATTTGATTACTACTTTATCAGTAGCGTTCCGCGCAAGCATCGCCTCGACCCATTTCGTGAAGTAATCCATGGTGGTGAGGATCCATCAGTGTTGGTTACTGGAGGCCTGACAGAATTTGCCTATGAAGTCAATTCCCCACTATTTTAATGGCTCTACAACGTGGATTGGGATCAGTGGGAGGGGCACAAATTTCTGTCTCTTGGAAAAAGTATGACAATTCCCACAAGCTCCGACGCATGCTTGAACATCGCCAAATAATTGAGGCCAGAAGAACACTGCTTTGAGGATCTTATGGGCCGTCGCGGACTAGTTGTAGTGTCTGCCACATATTCCATCATGAAACTCCTTCATCACTTCTTCCACCTCCTACTCGGTCAAACACAATAGTAGGATTCCTAGTGGATCTCTCTTGTACAAATTCCATCAAAAAATTACCTTTGAGATGTGCTTTTAAATCTTTGACTGATTTGTTCAGCTCATGAGACTCTTTGTGATTAGCATCCATTTTTTTTTGTAAAGACAAGATCATCTTTTCCTTTTTTGTGAGGGTAGATTTTTCTTCGTCTAACAACCTACGCACGGTTCGTGTATCATGCTCTGAGACCTTCAACTCTGTCAGGGCCTTAGTTAGGTGTTCCGAGGCATTCTCAGGATCGTTGGGCACTTTAACTAGGCATACATGACTGTCTTGTGCGTGTTGGAGCTCATTCATTCTCTGCTTTAGCTCTGTTACCTCCTCATCCTTTTGGAGAAGCATTTCTATAAGAGCCTCCTTCTCTTTCTCAACCTGAGCCAACTACGCTGTCTGGATGTGCTCCGAGCAGGGAATATTTAACTTGCATTGCATCTCCTCCACCTCTAATTCTGTCTTCTACAACAGTGTGAGAATTTCCACGTTAGGATCAGTGCCATTACCTCTTATCATCTTGTAATCCACTAACTAACAGAAAAGAGATTTTTCATTTTACATCTTGGTTAACTTACTTTAAGCCTTTTCCAATGCGAGGGTGTGTATCAAAACCTCGGTATGCAGCATCTCTCCAATAGCCTTATGTAGGTTTAGCTTGTCAACCAATGAGATGGAAGCAAGCACGAGTATCATTTCCAGGGCCCTATACTTGGAACCTAGAGGCAAAGGTTGAGAAGCCGAATGTTGTACTACGACTATCGATTGATCATTGTTGACATCAAGATTTTGCAAGAGCATAGTATGGTGTCTGTCCACGAACTGAGCTAGCTCGGTCTTCAACCTTTCCCTGGTCGATTGGTTCTTTACCTTCATATATTCTCCCTTTTTCCAATCCACTCCTGATCCTATATCCTTCTCTAAGGGGCCTTTCCCCGAGCTTACCACCTGTGAGAATCTCGAAGGTACTTCTAAGGACATAGAGTCGAAAGACAATTGGAACCCTGGTTTGTCTTTTCCTTTACCAATGTACTCTGGGGTTGCTTAGTGAACTGTGCTTCTAGCCCCTCTGTTCTTTGCTTTTTGTTGAGGGGACCTTCCCCTTCTTCATCCATAAAATCTTATTCCATTTGGTAAATCTCCTAATTTTGGACCTCCACCTCATTGTGCGCACTATCTCCTCTCCCTTCAGCAGCTAGGGATTCGACCTCCATCTCTGTATCTAAAGGCCACAAATCACAGTTAGATTTCCATTGTATTAGAGGTCTAGGTTCATGTTCATATGTCGAAGATTTAATATTCTTCCTTCTGTGTGCGATATATCCCTTAGGATCATAGTGCCATACATCCCCTTGCAGAAAATTCATCTTCTGCAACAGCCCCTTAGCCAGAGGGAGTGCATGTCTTGAGATGATAGTAAAAGGATCTACTGTGGTCAGGAGCCTCAGAATATACCCCTTCTTCGTAGGCACAAAATGAGTTTGGTCTGCACTCAGGACTTGTTAGATGAAATCGAGGGTGAAGATTATCTAAGACATGAAGACTGGTAGACGAAAAGGAAGCACTTCAGAACCATAAATCCTGATCTCAGTGTGATCTTCAAAAAAATACCAATCCCCAACACAATCTGTCTTGCTGAACTAGAGAAAATCCTTTTGTTCAGGGAAAATACTGGGCTGAGGGTTTCCCTGTATAATTTCATAGGCCCTGGACATGAAACCTATGACGAATTTCGTGTACCCCCTTCCTTTGGGGTGTTGATGGATAGAGAGGGTCCATTCGAAAATCGAATTTGGCTCATCATCTTGCATGGAGAACTTGCCTAGGCCTAAGCCCTTGAACTTGTCTGTGTGCGTGAACAGGAACAAATAGAACACCAAATAAGAGTACCTAACACAATTTAAAGTTGATAGGTATTGGAACTGAGCTTGAATAGCATAGGCCAAGAAAGTGGGAATGTACAGTAGAATCCTGAGCTACATCATAAGGTATAAAAACCATAGACATGATTTTGTTACCCCACCAGCATTATCTAAACCCAAAATCCCTAAAATGACCACCACGATGGGCTGGATGGTTTCGCGGAAGAGCAACCGAGGGATAGTTTTCGTGGACAGGATAGTGGACATGCGAGACACGGTAGTTATCTCAAGGAAACCCCTTTGCTTTTCAATAGGAATATTTGATAAATGACATGAGAGGGTGACTTTGGTGAATTTGGCGCACTCAAGAGAAGAGGGATAGCACAGGGATTTCCTTATCAACTGCGAAGTGACTTTGAAAAATTTAGTCCCCTGTGCGGAGAGAAAAATAGCCTTTCGCTCAATGTAAGCATCGGTAAGCCAAGATATGAACTCAGGAAAAGGGTAGACGGATGGGGGTTTCTGATAGTAAAGCCACGAATCTACGATCCTAAACTAGTCCTCACCCTGCCATTTATAAGCCAGAATCTTAGACCTCATATTATCCACATTGAAAGGGTAAACGATATCATAGAACTGGACTTGAGAGTCCATGAGTGGCTCAGGGCTGGGGGTAGCTCTGGCTTCTCAGGCTTGCGGGGTTTCGGGAGTGGTTTTGTTTATTTTCTCCATCATAACCTTGATAAACAGTAAAGGAAAACACAGAGGGGCTTGACCAAATACTTGAGGCGACGACGAGAGCAAAATGAGGAGGGAACTACACCACTGCAGATTTTTACTTGGGTGCTCAACTTGGTAAAAAACAAATTGTGAGTGGTGAAAAAAACGGTCGGACGTGAAAATCGGATGGGTAAATTGTCCCTTTTTAGGGTAAAAACTAGGGTGAAAACTAGAGTGTTTATGTCAGGAGGACATCAGCGGGAAGACACGTGGCGTAAAAGGATTGGCTAATGGCGGCCAGGTGGGTGAGGGCCACGTGTCCGACATAAGGTACCGGCTTCATACCTATTACATAGCATTTTGTCAATGTCCCTGCAATCCCCAACTCACACATTGGAGGGTCATTTCTGTGACCAATAAGCAGTGTCATGCCTTTAAAAGACCATCCTTGCATCCCTTTACATGAGAGCATTATTCCTTCTGTTGGCAATTCCTTGAGCAAAGCAGTAAAAACCCTTGTTTTTGCCTTGGCGCGAGTAGCCAGTTACACCCCCGCGCCGAGCTGGAAAATTAACACTAGGCCTGCACCAGTTGGTGCTCTGTGCCAGTTAGGCACCTGTGCCAAGCTGTTTATGGAATGTTTTTTAAAAATAGAGGCGAAGATTCCACTTCAAACACCTCGAGGATGAGTCTTTGGGAGTGTTTGAACTGATAAACCATAGACTCCCTCCTTTAGGTTTATGGTTTACACCTCTTATGAGAACTCCCAAAAGGATAGGCCTCCCTCCCAACATTGTAGGGATCCTAACCTCCTCATTTTCCTCTGTAAAAGAAACTATCTCTCTTAGTACAAGCTAGCTGGACTTGGAGAATCACACATACTATATCTAAATTACTAGAGAAGATAGAATAAGAAGGAATTACGTTGAAGAAGCTTGAGTCCATGACTTTTAAGAGAGCTTGAGTCCATGTCTTCATCCCGTTCAAATTCCCTGACGTGCATTTGAGATGCTCTTTGCCTGAACCCTACTGGAGGAGACCATAACGTCAAAGCATTGGTTGTACTCTTCCTTCTATTCATTTATATACATGACTACTGTTTGGTTCCACTATTGTGTTATGATGTTTGTTTAATGCGATATGTCTAGCCCTCTTTGACTGGCTAATAGTTATGAGTGAAACCATTATGTCGTATGTTGTTCTTGTTTCTTGTTATATGTGCAGGTATCCAAGTGTAACAATGAACAAATTGTGATTTGCCAAGGTAGGAGCGAGAGGATACTACTCTTTCTGCAACAATGACAGTGTTGGATTCCAGGTAGGTCAATCTACCATGTCTTTTGTTCATTCATTAACTAGCAAGCAACACTTTAGCGTGTCCTTTTGTTTCTAGACCCACCCTAAGGCTAGAGGGATCGTATTTGTCCATAGAGAGGATTTACCTTCAAAACAAATTGGCGACTCCACTGGGGATCACTGCGAGTTTGTCGTTTCATCCTGTTGGGTCAATTTCACTTATTGATTTAGTTGTCTGTTTTTTTCTGGTTTGCTTGCTTGGTTTCCATCCTCTGTTCAGCTCCAAAGTGTCAAGACTGATCTCTGCTCATTCGGTTTTGGTTTTTCCTTTTTTTCCCATGGTTATCTGGCTTGGTGCAATTTTTCTTTGAACAGTCGCACCGATTGGCGTAGGTTGCTCTTTTTGCAGGTCACGCCAACCCATATATGGCGCAGATTACAGCCTTATAGTCGCGCCGATCCCTGTACGATTTTCTTTGACCTCTTTAATGAGTTTTTTTTTATCATTTGTGCTTGCTTATGGGTTATTTTTTGGGTGTGATTAAGCCTTTGGGATTGTGTTGACTACTGTAGACTTCTTTTCTCAATCGTTTGTCCATTTTCCTGTCAGTGTAGTTTAAGGCCTTAGGGTTTCTAAGTGTTCTTGTACACTGAGCCTTCTACTTGAAAAGGGAGTATCTTTGATTATTGTCAGTCTCGTTTTGGGTCATTGCACTGAGTTTTTCTTGATCCTTTGAGTATTTTCTTGGTTGAACGATCATTTCATTTTTGATTGGTCTTTCCCCTTCTTGCTCTGAGCATCGATTACATTGCTCGTTTGGGTCATTTTGGGAAACTCTCTCTTTGATTGAAAGTTTTCTACATTAGCTTGAATGTTTTTGTGTTTGTTTTTCCCTGATTGAGTCATTCAATTTTAAATCCTACATTCACAAAAATCAAACTAGTGTTTCTTTTGTTTTCCATTGAATTAGTGCATTGTGTGCTTCATTTCATTAAAAAATTCAAATTTTTTTTTTTTTCATTCCTTCGTTGCATCGAAATTGAAACGTTCCTTTACATAACTAGCATTTGTCAATCTAGGAAGGAGTTTCATTTTTGATTGATTGCATTAGAGGCATTAGAAGTTTTCTTCGCATACTTTGTTTGTTTGTTATTGTTTGAAATATTTCTATCCTTCTCATAGCTAGCATTCATCGAATTGAAAATGATGTTAATTTGCATATAGTTTGCATTTAGGAAGTTGAGCTCCAAATTTGATAGGGCCTTGAAATTGCAACATAATCCAAGATCAAATTTAAAATTTACTCAATGAACCTAAGGAAACATTGGAACCTAACACAATTTCTAGTGGTCTAGGCTAGAGACGTGTTCCGGCATCTTAAAACCTAGTAGATGTCGTTCACGTTTTGGCTTCAGACAACCCTAGTACGGACTTGTGCTCCCTGTACTGTCAAGTATATAAAGGGAGACCCCTCTAGGTTGCAATCCTTTATCCATAGGAAGCCGAGTCTACCACCTTGTAACCACGATACACCGAACACAACATTCGGGGAGACTACGTGCACGTACATTAAGTCCTTGGTCATTACAAGGTGTATATGGCAGTTCACAAAAACCTGGTATACCCTCTTGCTTAGAGTACCTGAGTAGTCATTTCGATCTTTTCATGACTCTTTAAACAAGAAAAAGATCATCAAGCACTTATCCTTTCACACTTGTTTCAAATTGAAAGTGACTAGAGTCATCTTTTGCCTATTTCTTGACTCTTAAAACATGAAACAATGAATTTTGGTTTCAGTGTTGTAAAATTAATCACCTATGATCACACGCATATTAAAAGTTTTATTACTTGGCCTGATTGATTTCCTTAGTTCTTTATTTTGGAACCTTCGATTGGTTATCTCCTTTCCTTCCTATTCTGATACACAGTCAAAGTGGCAGAACATCCATTTTCTTTGTCCTCACTACCTCCTAGTGGTGGTTCGTTTCTAGACGTTTCTTTTGAAACCCCTCAGTCCACTAGGTCCAGGGATAATTTTTAAGATATAATTTTTAAGAACCCCCCTAAATTTATATATATAATAAATGGGCGAATCCCCATGATACATGGGAAAAATGGAAGGCGATTTTATTAATAATATAATATGTATATATAATTTTTTGGCGAATCTCTCATGAGATTATATTATCTTGTAAAATCATGGCTTAAGCCTTGAATGAAAATTCGCCCCTAAAATTATCACGACTAGGTCTGTTGAGTTTTCGCAGCCTATTCTCCCATCTATCCAACCCCTTGCTACTTGATCTCTACTTGACGAGCCGGTTGAGTTCAATTTTCATCCTTCAAGTGCTTGGTCTAGTTTTGGGGAAGAAGGATAATTTCCTCCTCTTATGTCAGGATCCCCGTTTATTGCTGCTGCAGTACCTCCTAGTCCCCGTAGTCTTTTCAAAGATCTTACGACAGAATCAGATATGGATTCCTCCAGTCATGTTGGAAGTGAAGGAATTCCTGTTTCCACAGGAGAATATCAACTCTTTCCTGAAGATCTCTCTCGTGTCTCTATCTAATATTCTCCACCATCGGTGTCTTTTCCGGCCAACTATAGGTCTTTGAGTCAGATTATGTCTGGTGTTGCATCCATAGCACAATCTAGCACGGTAACTCCTCCATGGAGTTCGGTCCTTCCTTCATTAGGACCGTCACCTTCGACATCAGATCCATCGATTACTGTTACATCTGTCCCAGTCCAACCTACTGTTTGTGTGGCTTCGTTTACATCGGTTGTTGCATCTCAGCCGTTTGGATCATTTCACACTCGCAGGTCTATCTTTCTCAATCCTATGGCCTGTTAATCCCGGCCCGGGTAGACCCCAAACCCATGCCATGGAAACTCCGACTACCTCTACCGTGTCTATGGTTTCTACCTATGTGTTCGACGAGCAAATGTTGGATATTCACTGACGTTATGCTCCCTCAGTGGAGGCCTCACTTGCTTCTAGTGTTGTTTCCACTACCCCCGTGATTCCTGGCGGCCTTACTTTTGAAGAGTATCTGTTAGTTGTTCAGCAGCAGAGCTCTCAGGGTTCTTAGCAGTCCCAAAATACTAGAAACCCTCTTTTTCATCACTATGATGCTGTTGGTAACCCTGTTTATTCATTTCCACTTCATTATGATGAGCATGGTAATCCTGTTTATTTTCCTCCCACTAATCCTTATCAGGCTGTTTCTCAGTTTAGAGCTACCTTGCCTGTGCAACCCTCTAGCTTGAAAGGACCACCCTCTATGGGACAACCTTTAGCTCAGAAGGGCCCTGCCTTTGGTCCACAGGGACAACCAGATGCTCCACAAGGCCAAAATTTACAAGGAAAACCTTTGGTACAACATGGACAACCCTTCGGTCTTTTGGGGCAACCTCTGAATCAACCCAGACCATCTTTTGGTCCCGGGGGGAAAATTTATCCACCACAGGGATAACCTGTTGCACCTCAATCACAGCCGCATGTTCAGTATGGCCCAAGTATTGTGCAACCAGGACAACCCTATGGTTCTTCTCTGGGTCTACCTAGTTATCAGGGACAACCTGGTCTGTCGCAACCATCAGGCCAACCTTTTCCACAAGGACAACCTGGTGGTCCCCAACAACCATTTCAACAGTCGGTTCAACCAGCTCAACAGCCGTTTCAACCTGCCCACCAACAGATTCCTTCCGTTCCACAACCAGTTCTACCTGTTAACCCTTCTCAACCTACTCCGCAAGGTCAACCTGCTCAACCGCAAGGCGCTTACTACCCTCAAGTTTCATATCAACCGGTATATAGTGCGCCTCAGGTTCCTTACCCTCAAAATCAACCTGTATATCATCAACCTCAAATCCATGCTTACATTCCACAGCAAAACCTTTATGCTACTCAGCAAGGACCTTAGTGGTCTACTTCGACTCAATATCCTGGTCCTCAACCCCAGTATCAACCGAATTATCCTGCTTCTAATCCCTATGATACGAATCCTTCGGGACAGAATGTATGGGGATAGAATCCCGCTTGGACTGGGTGGAATGTACACACAAGTCCTTATCAAAGACCTCCGATGACTTTTAATACTTAATTACCGTTTCTTGCTACGTTGGAATTATCCGTTGTGTCAAAGTTGAAAAATGATCCTATTCTTCATAACCTGTATTGGCCTCCTGTTCCAGCCAAAATTCCTGGTGATTGTCCTAAATTTGAGGGTAAACCTGGCGAAGACCCCCAAACGCATGTTATGACTTACCACTTGTGGTGTTCCTCTAACTCTTGGGTTGATGATTCTATTCAGCTACACATTTTCCAGCAAGCTCTTACTGGTGTCACTGTAAAGTGGTACATTGAGTTGTCTCGTGGAGGTTTTCAAGATTTCAATTCCTTAGCCATGGTGTTCCTTATACATTTTCAGTTACCGATCCGCTATGAGACTGGGACATATCTCCTCACTTCATTGAAACAAGACCGAGCTACTCATATCTCAGATCATATTCATGAGTGGCAGCGTCATTGTTGCATGATCAAATTTGAGATTCCTGATCATCTTCTAACTCATTGGTTCACTACCTCCTTTGTCAATCAGATTTCCAAAGACATAGCTATGGGGGCATGTGTAACCGAGGAACAAGCCATTGCTTATGCCTAGTACCTAGATCTTGTGTACTCTCGGTTCGCGCTTTATATGATATCTTTCCTGATGCTCCTCGACTTGGAACTTCTAAACCACCAGTGAATCCATCCATTGATGGTATTATTGGTTCCGTATCTCAGACTTCTCAGAAGTCTTCTTCATCTAATTCTGGGAAGCAAAAGTCCACTTCTTCCAATAATGTTGCTTCTCATCCAACTTCGAATTCTGGAAAACCCGCGGAAGTGAATGAAATTCAGGAAAATCCTATGGATACTGCTTCTAAAGGTAAGAAGAAGGGTAAAGGTAAGGCCAAGGCCGATACCCCGAAACAAGATTCTCAGAAATCTCGTTCTGCTGATAGTTATCAACGTAAACTGAAGTATCCTTGTTTGATTTGTGATGAAGATGACTTCACCAAGGACTGTCCTCGATGGTCTGAAGTGAGTTGATTGCTAAAGGGCACCCAAGGAGCTTCGAACATTCTTAAAGAACCTCTCCCTACTCAACAAACTCAGATGGTAGAGAAACCTCAGTCCTCTACCCCATTTGGCTCTCAAGTCTTCATGATGAATGGTTCTGCACCCATTTCTATTGCTACTCGATCGAAAGATTATTCTGGCTCACATCAAGCAATGGGAAAAGAGGTCGTTGATGGTCCTCCTCCTCCTCCACCTATTTCTGGCCCTCTTGAGATTGAATGGCCTAATACTGAATCCGTTATGCGACCACCTTCCAAAGGTGTGCTCCGCAAGTCTTCGTACAATCCTAACACCCGTGCCGCTCAGTGTTACAGTATTGTTGAGGATTTGGCTCGGGCGCCATCTGTAATGTCTGTGTTAGAATTACTTCAGAGTTTTCCGTCACAATGGAAAGCTTTTTTATCCGCGATATGTGGGGTCGATCTTGCCAATACTAGCTTGCTCGCCTTTGATTTAGAGAATTTCGTCCCGCGTCTCCCACACCAAATTGCGCTCATCATTCAAGTTGGTATTAATGGTTTGAATATTCACTAGGTAGTTGTGGACGAGGGTGTGTCTACCTGTGTTATGTCATCTACTTGTTGGAAAGCCATTGGTTCTTCAACTCTCACTTATTCACCCAATGCCCTTGAGGCATTTGATGGAGGAGAGTCTAAACCTATTGGTGTTCTTGCTAGTTTTCCGATTACTTTGGAAGGGAAGATAGTCAATGTTGAGGTTGAAGTCATTGACGCTAAACTCAATTATAATCTTCTCCTCGGTCGCAGTTGGACTCATGCCGTGCTATGTGTTCCGTCAACTCTCTTTCTTGTTTTGAAATTCCCACATGAAGGATAGATTATTATTGTCGATCAATTGTCTTTTTTCACTTCTACTTCCGAGAACAATGTTCCATATGTGGATAAGGTTCCTACTTCCTACGAAAGCATAGGGCTAGGACTTTTCAAGGATCCTGCCCTCATGGGTGTTTTTCCCCTTCCACCACCAAATACTGTTAAGGTAAACATGATTTCTTGAACTGATGACCCATGGGTTATCACTTCGCCTGAAAATATTTCTTATTTTGGAGATTCGATGCTGTTGAGTCCGATTGAAATTGATTATTGTGAAGTCATTGCCGCTTCGGATACTCCGTCCTCTGATTCTACTCCTTCGAGCATGTCCCTTGACATTTATTCTCAATCCCCTTGGCTTGGTGATTTTGATTCACCGGATCCTTTGAAAGAAGTGTTTACCTCTGATGAAGCCATCGTGGAAACCATGTCTCTCGACGATCTACCATGGGATGATGGTCATCATCGTTCCTCGTTTTTGCCAAATCTCGGGGCCATGTTTACTTGTATTGAGCATTTTTCTTCTCAGGTTCCTTATCCTCCGCTTCAAACAGCTATTCATATCGATGAAGGTTTTTGGAAGGTAACTTGAGTAATATTATGCAGACGATGCCTATTAACATTTTCGTTAAATCGGGAATCGTCGAGAACATCCATATCGGGGTCACTTGTTCTTCCGATGAATTACAAGATTATACTAGCATTTTTTCACGAATTCCGTGATGTATTTGCATGGTTCTACGAAGAAATGCCTGGCATTGATCCTAGCATCGTGGTACATGGAATTCCTACCTACCCTGGTTAAAAAACTATTCTCCATCATCTTCGTTCGGTACATCCTAGGAAAGCTGCTGCCATTAAGGTTGGAGTGGAAAAGCTTCTCAAAGTTGGTTTCATTTATCCAATTCCATTGACAGAATGGGTCTCTAATATTATTCCCGTAGATAAGAAACATGGCACTATTTGTGTCTGTGTTGACTATCGTGATATCAATCGAGCTTGTCCCAAGGATAATTATCCTACTCCCTTCATCGATCAAATCATTAACGACTGTTTTGAGAGCAAGATATTTTCCATGATGGACGGTTTTTCTGGTTATAATCAGATAAAAATTCTCCCGACTAATCAACACAAGACTCCCTTCATCTTTCCTTGGGGTACCTTTGCATATAAGAAGCTTCCTTTTGGTTTAAAGAATGCTGGGGCCACATTTCAGCATGCGATGTCCTATGCCTTTCATGATATTTGTCACATCGTGCAACCTTATTTGGATGACCTTCCGGCTCATTCGGCTAAGCGTAGAGACCATCCTGACCATCTTCGTCAGATTTTTCTTCGTTATCGACACTATAAAATTCACCTCAATCCGCACAAGTGTGTCTTCTGTGTTGATTCTGGTAGAATCTTAGGTTTTATCATGTCCAAAGATAGAATTCGCCTTGATCCTCTCAAGGTTGAGGCTATTATTAATCTCCCCTCTCCTTCCTCATTGCACCAGTTAAATATTTTATAAGGGAAAGCTAATTTTTTACGCCGTTTTATACCTAAATATGCCGAAGTGGCTAAAGGATTTACATGATTGTTGAAGTAGGGTGTCCCCTTTTGTTGGGATGAAATCACTCAGAAATATTTTGATGCGTTGAAGACATTGCTTGTCAATGCTCCTCTTGTCCGCCCTCCAAATTATCATCGTGATTTTTCCCTCTATTTAGCTGTCGCTTTCAGCACGATTGCCATGGTTTTGGTACAAGATGATGATGAAAGTCATGAGCATGTTATTTATTACTTGTCTCATAACCTTCTCGACCTAGAAACTCGTTATGCACATGTTGAGAAGTTAGCGTTAGCTGCGGTTCAAGTAGTTCAACGTTTTCGTCATTATATTATTTTGCATACAGTGACGATGATTTTTGATTGCAACCCTATGACCTACATATTGTCTCGACAATTGCTGGGGGGCAAATACTCGAAGTGGATTGTTATCCTCCAAGATTTTTATTTGGAATTTACTGCGGCCAAGCCTAAGAAATCATTAGTCTTTACTTATTTACTCTATTCTCTCCCTTCCGACTCCGCTCCTTCTCATTCTGAGGAATTCATTCCAGACGATTCGATTTTCTTAATTAGCACCCTTGATCCTTGATATGGTGATATCATAGTCTATCTCCAGACTTCATATTTTAGATCTGAGTTGACAAAGGATGCCCGCCAACGCATCCACCGTCAGTTGCAACCTTATCGTATAGTTGGAGATACACTCTATCGTATTGGAGTCGATTCTATACTCCGTGGATGTTTAACTCTCGAGGAAGCTAAGAAAGCTCTGAATGATTGTCACAGTGGCGCCTGTGGTAGTCACATGTCTGGTTATGCTATTGCATAGAAAATTCTTCGTGCTGGTTTTTTTTGGCCTTCTATTTTCAAGGACTGCATTGTCACGGTTCGTAAATGCCATGATTGCCAGATTTATCAACACAAGATGCGTCCACCACCCATCCTTCTTCATCCTGTCATTAACGTTGGTCCCTTTGTGAAGTGGGGCATCAATTTTATGATGTGTAACCCTCACTCGGCCGGGGGGCATGCCTATATTATCATAGTTGTGGACTACTTCACCAAATGGGCCGAAGCAATGCCTACACTTGCCGTCGACGGTAAGACAGCTTCTCAGTTCATATTCAGTCACATTATTGCTAGGTTTTGCATCCCTCAAGCCATCGTCACCGATCATGGTTCCCATTTTCGGCATTATATGGTGGCGGAGTTGACTTCTAAGTTGGTTATGTGTCACGACAGCTCAACGCCGTACTACCCTCAAGCCAATGGCCATGTTGAAGTTGTGAAAAAATTTCTTGTCACAATGCTTCAATGTATGATTGGGATCCACAATTCCAATTGGCATCTCATGTTATTTTCGGCTCTTTGGGCTTACCGAACCTCAGTAAAGAACGAAATCGGGTTCACTCCTTTCCAGTTGGTTTATGGCCTGGAAGCTACTCTCCCGATTGAATGTGAAATACCTTCGCTCAAGTTGGTTGTTGAATTATTGCCCGATACTTTGCTAGAAGAAGAGAGTCTCCTTTATTTAGAAAGATAGGATGAAACCTGCTGCTTTGCTACTTTGGTTATCGAAGCACAGAAGAAGCGGGTCAAAGCTCATTTTGACCAATCAGTTTCCCCTTGTTCTTTCGTTGAAGGAGATCTCGTCCTCCTGTATGACCAAGCTCATGATAAGTTGGGGGAGGAAAATTTCAACCCATGTGGCATGGGTCCTACATCGTTAAACATGTATTGTAGAATGGGGCCTATGAGCTTATTGATTACGAAGGTCATCCTCTTGAAAAACACAGAAATGGGTTGTATCTCAAAAAATACTATGCATGAATTATTCATGCCTAATTTTTGTACATAGGTGTTGTTTTCATTTTTGTACGTATTTTCATTTGGTGGGATTTGTGAGCGTTTTCCTGCTTATTGGGTCTTGCTTATTGTGCAGATGTCTATTATCCCTTATGTCAGATTCGCGGATGGTGCTTCCCGCAGTACCGAGAATTTTTATTCGGCAGCCTGGGTAATTTATGATCATGTTGGTGAGTTGATAGATCTGCAAGGTATTTGTCTAGGACGAACCATAAAAAATGTCACCGAATATAGCACTGTTATTGAGCTATTAACCGAAGAAATTAATCTCGGCATACACGCATTTCTTGTAAACCTAGATTGACAACTTGTCGTTCTTCAACTCTATAGTCATTATTCAGTTAGAAATCCGTACATTCTGAGATTGTATTTACATATTCGTTTGCTAGGAAGACATTTTGATTTTATTACATATCAACATATTCTTAGACGAATGAATACATTAACTCATACAGTGGCTAACATTGTAATAGATAGACATTTGTGTGATTTGTAAAATCATCATCATATGCAAAAGATCCATGTAGGAAAATAGATGTATATATATATATATATATATCGCATGTTTGAAGTTGTGTGCATCATAACTTCAAAAAATATATATGTGTGTTTCTGTTACATCCTGAGACATCATGTCTCTCAAAATATGCAGATAAAACCTAGGTGTCTAATCAGCATGATGCTCATGGTAGAATGTCACTACCCATACAAGCCGCCTCAGCAAGCGGTGAATTCGGCTAGGCACCCCTACGGTATGTCTTTAGTAGGCGCGAGGAACATCATCAAATCGTGCATATTCTGGGATTCCTCATGTGATTCCCTTAAGATTGCACACTAGCTCATATTCCACGCCACCCTCACCTTGAGGGTCGAAATCGCGAGGGATTCGCCTCGCTATCGGTGACATGGCTGCGGGTCTCTCTGGGCCAACATCTGCAAATGCATGGATTTAATGTCAGAACATGCATAAATAAATAAAAAATCATAATACTCATAAAAAATTAAAAAATGAGTCTCACCCAAATCTTCATCCCGATCTTCTCCCTCCGGGAGTGGGAGGTCCGGATCATCAGTGAAATCTGTATTGGAGTAGGGCCAGTCCTCCACGACAATCAATTGTCGGTGGAGCCAATCAAAGAATTTCGATCTCCAAGATATCTGTTGATCGCCCCCTACCCTTGGCATTAGAGATGCCCATCGAGCCATCTGTGGTTCTCTCGCTGGTGGTGTCGGAACTATGACCTCTTGTCGCTGAAAAATAGGTATTCGTTCCAACAAGAACGATACCAGAATAAATCCATAACCAAATTGCTTCAATTTGGTCTTCTTTCATTTTTTTAGCTGGCGTTTCATGTTTATTTTCATGACCTCTACCCAGTTGTAGATGGTCAGTGTCAAGAAGTATATGGAAAGAAGAAACTATGTATTTGTTGCTTCGTGCAATGCTTGTGATCCTGCAGCTTGTGTGATGGTATGTAGCACTACTTTTAGTGCTAAGTCTGGGATAGTTTGGATATAAAATTTCCCACTTCCTGTTCCCTTCTGTGCCCCTAGACATACCCCATCCATTACCATGGACATACTCTCCATACAGGGCCATGTACCGGTTAGGATTGGTGCTGCTCCCCTCCACGATAACCCTGTTATAAAATAGACGTCAGAGACTTCAATCTCAAGTTCCTGATCTTGAAGGATGAAATTTTCTTGATTTTCATCCCATATACTGATCAGATACTGCAGTAGCTCCGGTTGAGCTCAGAGACATGGTGTTAGGAAGAAATTTTTTAGTCCACAGTCTTTGAGAGCTTCCATGACTTTCTCTTTTTTCATGGCAAGCTCGTCTTCTTTGCTATGTTCCTGTTCTTTCCATTCTATGACCATTTTTCCTCTTTCTACCTGCAAACACATTCATACGAATGGAATTAGCCATTTTTGAACCTTAAATTTGTGAATAATTAGAGTATTTAACTAGAATTTTGCACAAGAAATGGTTTTGTGGGCCCTAGTTTATAAAATTGGCTAGTTGGGGTGACTCCGTGCCCAAAACCCGCGCCAACCGCCATGCCCTAATATTCACATTTCCTGCCCCTGAATCCAAAATTGGAAGTTGCATATAGTAAGAAATGACTTAAAATGAAGAGAGAGATCTCAGCTCTTACTTGGAACTGATGGATTTGAGATTGATCTGCTGGATTGGCCGCTATCGTTGCCGCAAGATTGCACAGTGAAATGGGTAACTATTGCTCCACAAGAGGTAAAAAGTGAAAAGTAATTATTTTTTCCATTTTTGGCATTTTATAACTTTTTCACAACCCTAATTAGGTTTTAAGACATATTTTTCGATTATTTTATTATGTTATTTTCGAGAAATGGGTTTTACATGTGTCTCTTGTGCAACAACAGGTTTTCATGCGACAAAGATGAAGTAATGAGTTATATTTTATACTTTTTCAAACTCGATAAAAAAAAAAAAAAGTCACTACTGGAGTCATCTTTTAGCCTTTTTCTGACTCTCTAAAATTGAAAATATCGCTGAGATTCTTGTGTTTTGAACTCGTTAAATGGTTGCGAAACGATATCTACCCAATATACGTTTACCCCTTTTTCGGACTAGGATGGATTATTTACGAAAAAGGAATACCTTAGCCTATCACAAATAAGAGGTTCTCTCAAACATAGTTTTCTACCTTTTCGGATCTGTGAGACTACCTACGAAAAGGGACTGTTGGATTTTTATTTTCTGCCTTCTTTTAAAACTCTCTAAACATGAAAGGATGCCAAGTTCTCCCTTTGTCAGACTCGTTAAACCCTGATGACATCGGATTTCATCGCCATGACGTTACTCGAGTTCCTCCTTCCTAGGGCTCGTAAAATGTACTAGGAAGGATTTTTCCGAAGGAAAAAATTACAGTGCAAGCATATGCTATCCCCTTCAAGCTTGTTTTAAAAAATAATTGGGGTAATTGCCAGAAATGGTGGGGCAAAATGGAACCAAGTTTTAGTTATGAGTGGCAGTATGTCACTCTTGAACATGGCACTTGTCTGCATTCGTGTCGGGTTGGGGACATCTCATTTCGTCATTTTTGCCTCCATGGGTTTGGGTAATATATTTTGACCTCTCATCTGCTCTTTTCCATGTCATCATGACCTCAGATCCTTTGATGTCAAATACTGCCAAATCCAGTATTGTGCTGTTGATATGTTCAAGAGAAGTTTGCCTTTGTAGTTGTCAACTTCCCTCTGATTTTCCATTTGTCCTGATTCAGTTTCATCATGTTTCTCTGTCTCGTGTCGATGATGTGGGTAACATTATGGCCCTCCTTTGACCAGGTCACTTCCTGTCGACTTCAACTCATTATCTAGGGATTTGATCTAGAGAATCCCTTCTGGTACCTTAAAGCCTACATGCCTCAATGGCAAGTTTTTCGCATTCGACGTAGGGTTCACATCATTGGCCTTCGATCGAGTGATTCTGCAAGTTTTCAACGTCAAATCATTGATCACATTCCGTGGATTGTACCTTTCGTACCTTGAGGGCCATCGTCATTATTGGTGGTTTCTCTCGCGTTTGTTAACAACTTTCATCATTGGCTAGTAATCAGACGATTTTCCTGCATGTTCGAATTCAGCTCATATATTCGCATGCTTGAAATTGTACTTGTTTGAGTCAAGATGGAGCGCAAGACCCTGGGTCTTGTTTGATAAAATCCAGGCTATAGGTTTTTGTGGATTATCATGACTTATTGCATGACTCTTCTTATTGGATGGCTATGACCATACCTGAGTCTATTTGTTGATCCTTATTATCGGATGGCTGCATCCATACCTCATATCTCAGTTTTTATATACTCTATTATGGATGGCTGTGCCCATACCACATGTTCATGTATCATATATATCAATTGTATTTGTAATTGTAGGTTTTCCGACAACGGTGTTTGGTTCGAATGCGTTCTCATAAAGCATTTCACCCCTCCCTCTCCCTCGAACTTCATGCATTAAGGGGCATCTATTGCACAAAATTTTGTCATTGTCCCTACAATCCCCAACTCACACATTGGAGGGTCATTTCTGTGACCAATAAGCAGTGTCATGCCTTGCAAACACCATCATTGAATCCCTTTACATAAGAGCATTATTCCTTCTATTGGAAATTCCTTGAGAAGAGCAGTAAAAACCCTTGTTTTTTCCTTGGCGCGAGTAGCCAGTTACACCCCCGCGCAGAGCTGGAAAATTAACACTGGGCCTGCGCCAATTGGCACTCTGTGCCAGTTAGGTACTCACGCCAAGCTGTTTATGGAATTAAAAAAAAAAAATAGAGGCAAATATTCCACTTCAAACACCTTGGGGATGAGCCATTGGGAGTGGTTGAACTGATAAACCACAGACTCCCTCATTTAGGTTTATGGTTTCCACCTCTTATGGGAACTCCCTAAAGGATAGGCCTCCCTCCCACCATTGTAGGGATCCTAACCTCCTCATTTTCCTCTATAAAAGAAACAATGTCTCTTAGTACAAGCTAGCTGAACTTGGAGAATCAGACATACTATAGCTGAATTACTAGAGAAGATAGAATAAGAAGGAATTACATTGAAGAAGCTTGAGTCCATGACTTCTAAGAGAGCTTGAGTCCATGTCTTCATCCCGTTCGAATTCCCTGACGTGCATTTGAGACGCACCTCGCTTGAACCCCGCTCGAGGAGACCACGACGTCAAAGCATTGGTTGTACTCTTCCTTCTATTCATTTATATACATGACTACTGTTTGGTTTCACTATTGTGTTATGATGTTTGTTTAATGTGCTATGTTTAGCCCTCTTTGACTGGCTAATAGTTATGAGTGAAACCATTATGTCGTATGTTGTTCTTGTTTCTTGTTCTATGTGCAGGTATCCGAGCGTAACGACGAATGTATTATGATTTTCCAAGGCAGTAGCGAGAGGCTACTACTGTTTCCGCAAAAATGACAGTGTTGGATTCCAGGTAGGTCAATCTACCGTGTCTTTTGTTCATTCATTAACTAGGAAGCAACACTTTAGCATGTCCTTTTGTTTCTAGACCCACCCTAGGGCTAGAGGGATCGTCTCTATCCACAGAGAGGATTTACCTTCATAAAAAATTGGCGACTCCACTGGGGATCAGTGCGAGTTTGACGTTTCATCCTGTTGGTTTAGTTTCACTTATTGATTTAGTTTTCTGTCTTTTTCTGGTTTTCTTGCTTAGTTTCCATCCTTTGTTCAGCTCTAGAATGTCAAGACTGACCTCTGCTCATTAGGTTTTGGTTTTTCCTTTTTTTCCCATGGTTATTTGGCTTGGTGTGGTTTTTCTTTGAACAGTCGCGCTGATTGGTGCAGGTTGCTCTTTTTGCAGTCGTGCCAACCCCTATATGGCGCGGATTACAGCCTTACAGTCGCGCTGATCCTTGTAGGATTTGGTTTGACCTCTTTAATGAGTTTTTTTTTTGTCATTTGTGCTTGCTTCTGGGTTATGTTATGGGTGTGATTAAGCCTTTGGGACTGTGTTGACTACTGTAGACTTGTTTTCTCAATCGTTTGTCCATTTTCCTGTCAGTGTAGTTTAAGGCCTTAGGGTTTCTAAGTGTTCTTGTACACTGAGCCTTTTGCTTGAAAAAAGAGTCTCTTTGATTGTTGTGAGTCTCAATTTGGGTCATTGAACTGAGTTTTTCTTGATCCTTTGAGTATTTGCTTGGTTGAACGATCATTTAATTTTTGATTGGTCTTTCCCCTTCTTGCTCTGAGCATCGATTACATTGCTTGTTTTGGGTCATTTTGGGCAACTCTCTCTTTGATTGAAAGTTTGCTACATTAGCTTGAATGTTTTTGTGTTTGTTTTTCCTTGATTGAGTCATTAAATTTTAAATCCTACATTTTCAAAACTCAAACTAGTGTTTCTTTTGTTTTCCATTGAATTAGTGCATTGTGTGCTTCATTTCATTGAAAAATTCAAAAAAAAAAAAATTGCATTCCTTCGTTACATCGAAATTGAAACGTTCCTTTACATAACTAGCATTTGTCAATCTAGGAAGGAGTTTCATTTTTGATTGATTGCATTAGAGGCATTAGAAGTTTTCTTCGCATACTTTCTTTTTTTGTTATTGTTTGAAATATTTCTATCCTTCTCATAGCTAGCATTCATCGAATTGAAAATGATGTTCATTTGCACATAGTTTGCATTTAGGAAGTTGAGCTCCAAAGTCGATAGGGCCTTGAAATTGCAACATAATCCAAGATAAACTTTAAAATTTACTCAATGAACCTAAGGCAACATTGGAACCTAACACAAAATTTCTAGTGGTCTAGGATAGAGACGTGTTCCGGTATCTTAAAACCTAGTAGCTGTCGTTCGCCTTTTGGCTTCAGATAGCGCTAGTATGGACTTGTGCTCCCCGTACCGTCGAGTATATAAAGGCAGACCCCTCTAGGTTGCAATCCTTTATCCAAAGGAATCTAAGCCTGCCGCCTTGTAACTGTGATACACCAAACATAACATTCGGGGAGACTACCTACACGTACGTTAAGTTCTTGGTAATTTCTCTTTCATTTGATCACCAAGGTGTATATGGCAGTTCATAGAAACCTGGTATACCCTCTTTCTTAGAGTACCTGAGTAGTCGTTTTAATCTTTTAATGACTCTTTAAACAAGAAAAATATCATCGAGCACTTGTCCTTTCATGCTCATTTCAAATTGAAAGTGACTAGAGTCATCTTTTGCCTATTTCTTGACTCTTAGAACATGAAACAATAAATTTTGTTTTCAGTGTTGTAAAATTAATCACCTACGATCACACGCCTATTAAAAGTTTTATTACTTGGCCTAATTTATTTCCTTAGTTCTTGATTTTGGAACCTTCGATTGGTTATCTCCTTTCCTTCCTATTCTGATACACAGTCAAAGTGGCGGAACATCTAGTTTCGTCATCCTCACTGCCTCCTAGTGGTGGTTCTTTTTCAGACGTTTCTTTTGAAACCCCTCAGTCCACTAGGTCTGTTGAGTTTTCACAGCCTATTATCCCATCTATCCAACCCCTTGCTACTCGATCTACGCTTTACAAGCCGGTTGAGTTCAATTGGCCTCCTTCAAGTGCTTGGTCTGGTTTTGGGGAAGAAGGGGAATTTCCTCCTCTTACGTTAGGATCCCCGTTTATTGCTGCTGCGGTACCTCCTAGTCCTCGTAGTCTTTTCGAAGATCTTACGGCAGAATTAGATATGGATTCCTCTATTCATGTTGGCAGTGAAGGAATGCCTGTTTCCACAAAAGAATATCAACTCTTTCCTGAAGATCTCTCTCGTGCCTCTATCCAATCTTCTCCACCATCGGTGTCACTTCCGGCCATCTATAGGTCTTTGAGTCAGATTATGTCTAGTGTTGCATCCATAGCACAATACAGCACGGTAACTCCTCCACGGAGTTTGGTCCTCCCTTCATTAGGACTGTCACCTTCGGCATCAGATCCGTCGGTTACTGTTACATCTGTTCCAGTCCAACCTACTGTCTGTGTGGCTTCGTCTACACCAGTTGTTTCATCTCAGCCATTTGGATCATTTCACACTCGCAAGTCTATCTTTCTCAATCCTACGTGGCCTGTTTATCCCGGTCCGGGTAGATCACAAACCCATGCCATGGAAACTTCGGCTACCTCTACCGTGTCTACGGTTTCTAACTATGTGTTTGATGAGAAAATGTTGGATATTCACTGACGTTCTGCTCCCTCGGCAGAGGCCTCACTTGCTTCTAGTACTATTTCCACTACCCCCGTGATTCCTGGCAACCTTAAATTTGAAGAGTATCTGTTAGCTGTTCAGCAGTAGAGCTCTGAGGGTTCTTAGCAGTCCCATACTACTGGAAACCCTATTTTTCATCATGATGATGCTGTTGGTAACCCTATTTATTCATTTCAACTTCATTATGATGAGCATGGTAATCCTGATTATTTTCCTCCTACTGATCCTTATCAGACTGTTTCTCAGTTTAGACCTACCTTGCCCGTGTAAAAATCTGGCTTGCAAGGACCACCCTCTATGGGAAAACCTTTAGCTCAGTAGGGCCCTGCCTTTGGTCCACAGGGACAACCATATGGTCCATAAGGCCAACCTTTACAAGGAAAACCTTTGGTACAACATGGAAAACCATTTAGTCTTTTGGGGCAACCTCTGAATCAACCCGGACAATATTTTGGTCCTGGGGGACAAATTTATCCACCACAGGGATAACCTGTTGCACCTTAATCATAGCCGCACGTTCAATATGGCCCAAGTATTGTGCAACCAGGACAACCCTATGGTTCTTCTCCGAGTCAACCTGGTTATCAGGGAAAACCTGGTCCGTCGCAACCATCAGGCCAACCTTTCCCACAAGGACAACCTGGTGGTCCCCAACAATCGTTTCAACAACCCGTTCAACCAGCTTAGCAGCCATTTCAACCTGCCCACCAGTAGATTCCTGCGGTTCCGCAGCCGGTTCTACTTGTTAACCCTGCTCAACAGCTTGCTCAACCTGCTCCACAAGGTCAACCTACTCAACCACAGGGTGCTTACTACCCTCAAGTTTCATATCAACCGGTATATAGTGTGCCTCAAGTTCCTTACCATCAAATTCAACCTGTATATCATCAACCTCAAAGCCATGCTTACATTCCACAGCAAAACCATTATGCTACTCAGGAAGGACCTCAGTGGTCTACTTCGACTCAATATCCTGGTCCTCAACCCCAGTATTAACCAAATTATCCTGCTTGTAATCCCTATGATCTGAATCCTTCAGGACAGAATGTATGGGGACATAATCCCGCTCGGATAGGGTGGAATGTACACATAGGTCCTTATCAAAGACCTCCGACGAATTTTAATACTCAATTACCATTTCTTGCTACGTTGGAATTATCTGATGTGTCAAAGTTGAAAAATGATCCTATTCTTCATAACTCGTAATGGCCTCCTGTTCCAACCAAAATTCTTGGTGATTGTCCTAAATTTGAGGGTAAACTTGGCGAAGACCCCCAAACGCATGTTATGACTTACCACTTGTGGTGTTCCTCTAACTCTTGGGTTGACGATTCTATTCAGCTCCATATTTTCTAGCGAGCTCTTACTGGTGTCACTGCAAAGTGGTACATTGAGCTGTCTCATGGAGTTTTTCAAGATTTCAATTCCTTAGCCATGGCATTCCTTATACATTTTCAGTTACCGATCCGCTATGAGACCGGGATGCATCTCCTCACTTCATTGAAACAAGACCGAGCTACTCATATCTCGGATCATATTCATGACTGGCAGCGTCGTCGTCGCATGATCAAATTTGATATTCCTGATCAGCTTCTAACTCATTGGTTCACTACCTCCTTTGTCAATTATATTTCCAAAGACATAGCTATGGGGGCATGTGTAACCAAGGAACAAGCCATTTCTTATGGCCAGTACCTAGATCTTGTGTACTCTCAGTCCGATGCTTTATATGATATCTTGCCTGATGCTCCTCGACTTGGAACTTCTAAACCACCAGCGACTCCATCTGTTGATGGTATTATTGGTTCCGTATCTCAGACTTCTTAGAAGTCTTCTTCATTTAATTCTAGGAAGCAGAAGTCCACTTCTTCCAATAATGTTGCTTCTCAGCCAACTTCGAATTCTGGTAAACCCGCGGAAGTGAATGCCGTTCAGGCCAATCCGACAGATAACACTTCTAAAGGTAAGAATAAGGGTAAAGGTAAGGCCAAAGCCGATACCCCGAAATAGGATTCTCAGAAACCTCGTTCTACTAATAGTTCTCAATGTAAACCGAAGTATCGTTGTTTGATTTGTGATGAAGAGCACTTCACCAAGGACTGTCCTCGATGGTTCGAAGTGAGTCGATTGCTCAAAGGCACCCAAGGAGCTCTGACCATTCTTAAAGAACCTCTCCCTACTCAGCAAAATTAGATGGCAGAGAAACCTCAGTCCTCTACCCCATTTGGATCTCAAGTTTTCATGATGAACGGTTCTGCACCCATTTCTATTGCTACTCGATCGAAAGATTATTCTGGCTCACGTTAGGCGGTGGGGAAAGAGGTCGTTGATGGTCATCCTCCTCCTCCACCTATTTCTATCCCTCTTGAGATTGAACGACCTAATACTAAATCCATTATGCGACCACCTTCCAAAGGTGTGCTCTGTAAGTCTTCGTACAATCCTAATGCCCATGCCGCTCAGCGTTATAGTATTGTTGAGGAATTGGCTCAGGTGCCATCTGCAATGTCTACGTTAGAAGTAATTTAGATTTTTTTGTCACAATGGAAAGCTTTGTTATCCACGATATGTGGGGTCGATCCTTCCGATACTATTTTTCTCGCCTTTGATTTAGAGAATTTCTTCCCGCGTCTCCCACACCAAATTGCGCTCATCATTCAAGTTGGTATTAATGGTTTTAATATTCACTGAGAAGTTGTGGATGAGGGTGTGTCTACCTATGTTATGTCATCTACTTGTTGGAAAGCCATTGGTTCTCCAGCTCTCACTTCTTCACCCAATTCCCTTGAAGAATTTGATGGAGGAGAGTCTAAACCTCTTGGTGTTCTTGCTAGTTTGCCGATTACTTTGGAAGGGAAGACAGTCAATGTTGAGGTTGAAGTCATTGACGCTAAACTCAATGATAATATTCTCCTCGGTCGCAATTGGACTCATGCAATGATATGTGTTCCGTCCACTCTCTTTCGTGTTTTGAAATTCCCACACAAAGGAAAAATTATTATTGTCGATCAATTGTATTTTTTCACTTCTACTTCCGAGAACAACGTTCTGTATGTGGATAAGATTCCTAGTCCCTACGAGAGCATAGGGCTAGGCATTTTCAAGGATCCTGCCCTCATGGGTGTTTTTCCCCTTCCACCACCAAATACTGTTTAGGTCAACATGATTTCTTGAACCGATGACCCATGGGTTATCCCTTCGCCTGAACAGATTGCTTATTTCAGAGATTCGATGCCATTGAGTTCGATTGAAATTGATTATTGTGAAGTCATTCCCGCTTCAAATACTCCTTCCTCTGATTCTTCTCCTTCCAGCATGTCTCTTGACATTTATTCTCAATCCCCTTGGCTTGGTGATTTTCATTCACCAGATCCTTTGAAAGAAGTGTTTCCCTCCGATGAAGCCATCATGGAAACCGTGTATCTCGACGATCTACCATGGGATGATGGTCATCATCGTTCCTCGTTTTTGCCAAATCTTGGGGCCATGTCTACTTGTCTTGAGCGTTTTGCTTCTTAGGTTCCTTCTCCTCCGCTTCAAACGCCTGTTCAGATCCATGAAGTTTTTTTGGAAGGTAACTTGAGTAATATTATGCAGAAAATGCCTATTGAAATTTCCGTTAAACTGGGAATCATCAAGAACATCCATATCGGGGTCACTTGTTCTTCCGATGAAGTACAAGATGCTACTAGCCTTTTTCGTGAATTCCATGATGTCTTTGCATGGCCCTACAAAGAAATACCTGGCATTGATCTTAGCATCGTGGTACATGAAATTCCTACTTACCTTGGTTCGAAACCTATTCGTCAGCGTCTTCGTCCGGTACATCCTAGGAAAGTTGCTGCCATTAAGGTCGGAGTGGAAAAGCTTCTCAAAGCTGATTTCATTTATCCAATTCCATTGATAGAATGGGTCTCTAATATTGTTCCTATAGATAAGAAACAAGGAACTATTCGTGTCTGTGTTGACTATCGTGATATCAATCGAGCTTGTACCAAGGATAATTATCCTACTCCCTTCATCAATCATGTTATCGCCTGATTTGACCCCAAACTGAAGAAAGGAAAACCAGGGTAACCACAAGCCACGCTTAACCTTGTAGCTAGCCCTACAAGGTAGGGAGAGGGCTCTCTCTGTAAAGATATCTCAATGAAGTATGAATGCAAAATGATTTTAGGCTAGGTATAGTAGCTCGAAATATTTTTATAAATTTTCTAGGTTTTTGTGTTGGATCAGATGGAGCTGGGCAGTTTAAATCTGGGGAATTAAATCGGAAATAAAAGGTATTCTATGGGGCAAGGTAGGCATGAATTTTAACAAATTTTATTTAATGATTATGAAATGTTTAAGATTGGTGAGGAGCCGAGGAGGGAATATGAGATGGATCCTTCTCAAACAGCAGAAAACATAAAATATTGAATGATTTTCCCAAGGCAGAGCACTGTAAAAAGTGGATTCTACCTATCTAACTTGAAAAAATTAAACAGAAATAATGGAATGAATGAAATGGCATACATAACATTTAACATATGATTACAAAAGAAGAGACTGTGCTAAAATTCCATACCACAGGGATCCCATAAAAAATTGTCGCAATTCTTTATTAATTGCCTACCAAATAGGTTACAAAGATATATAATGAAGCTTAGTGCGTCCCAGTGATTCTGATCTTTTTACACCTCTACAAATGACTCTTAAATTACATTAAATAGATAAGTTTCAGGGGGGCGAGTCCGCAGAAGGAGGAGCTGTTTCACCTACCACGAAACCAAAATCTGAAGATAGAAAAGAAACCAACAGTATGCCTCTGAAAGAGAGGAAACAATATATTTCAACCATCTGGAAGATTTTCTGTTACATTTACTCCAACAGATGGGAAGAAAAAAAAATATAGAACCGATCTGCTCATTTATCGTTACTGTCGATGCCGGAATGACCTCTGTGTTTCGTAATTAGCTCACGACTTTAAAAATGTATTTTTCTTTTAACTTGAAGAAAAACCCATTTTAAACCAATACAAATCAAATTTATTTTTCTTAAATGGAGAAAAATCCTTTTTTATCGTTAAAAGGAGCGAGGGAGTTGTGGTGGGCCCAAAATCACAATCGTAAAATCGGAAGCGGAAGGGGCGGGACTACTGGGCGGAAGAAACTGCGATGAGTGAGGCCGATGGAGGAGAAGGAGCGATCATCGCATCGGAGAAACTGAGTGGGCGGGATTCAAAGCACTGGCGGGACATCGCATCAACGGAAGATAGGAATGCGGGGTCGAATGTTGGTGGGATTTGCTGATTGCGCGATGTGCGATTTATCGCATTGGCGGAAAGGATGACAGAGTTAGCGCTGGAGGGATCACTGTGATAATGAAATGTGATGGTATGCATTATCGTATCGACGAAAAAAAAATTGTGGCGTTTGGTGTTGATGAACGAGATGTTTGTGATGCGATGGTGTGTAAGCGATGCAATCGCATCAGCGACGTCGGGGAGGCGGAGTAATGCACTGTGGGAAGAGGAAGTCGCGATGCGATGGTGCGATGGCATCGCATCAGCGATTGGCCATCCCATCGACGGTTTGCAGGAGACAAAAATGAAAAGAAAAGGGAATTTTGCGATAAAGGCGAAAAACTTATAAAGAGGGAAAAATATAAAGTTAAAAGGGAAAATGAGAAAAAGGGGTGGAGTTGTGCTTTTGAGGCCTTAATTCATTTGGGCATATTTTCCAATCCAGGAAGTGATTTTGGGAGTGTGATATACCGTTGGAAAGAAATTTCCTAGCTCCTTCTGATGAACATACTTAGAATATGATTTACACTAAAAATCCTGTGGAGAACACCTTTGAAAGCCAGGCAGAGAAAAAACCCCTTTGGCTCTTTGGAGATAACAACTTTCTGAAGTTCAACTTATTACATATGGAGAAATAAAATTACATAAAAAATGATAATAAAATAAAAGTACCCTATTTTCACCTCAAAACATGTTTTGAGGTGAAAATTACATTCAGATGAAAGAACAACTCTTTGAATTATCCAGATACTGTGCTTTGAGTTTATTAGGCATCCTCATGTCCTTGCTGATATTTATTGACACTTTGATGATAAATTTGACCATGGTGGAACCCTAAGACCTAATGAGACCAACCCTATGATCTAATAAAGTGAACTTTAGAGTGAAAGTGAATCATGACTGAAGACCATAGAGAAGAGGCCAGGAAGTATGTTCATGAGGGAAACTGATGAGGTGACCACTACCATCAGTGAATCCATGACCTAATGGAATGATAAAAAATTATAGTATGGGACTCCTATTATGCAAATGCAAAAGAGCATATTTTGATCACTGATGGCAGTATGACAAGACTGACACTAACATTGGCTCCAATGGGGATGGTAGCTCCTTGGAGGTGCCAAGAACACCGTAGACCTAGTAGCCTTATCCATTAAGCAATACAGTCAAAACACTTTAAAGACTAAAAACTGGCACAATGCAGACTGACTCTGACTCAAACCAAGAATCTGAACTTAAATTAAAAACCAGCAAACCTTACACATATCATTCAAGTTTTATAGCCTTCACTTCAGGCCCCAAGCTTCAATGACTGTGTACTTTAAATCGCACCAATAATCAATATGGTATGTACAATGACTGTGACATAGTTTTCAATCCATCATCTCAAAAGTGGTAGTGCTTCAAGAGCCTACCATTCACCGGCCCTCCTGGGCAATCTTGGCCATCTATCTCTGTGAGCAGAAAGGCGTTCTGTCCCCTGTACGCTGAAATATTATACGGTCCTTTCCACAGGTTATCGAACTTACCATGCTTCCCTTTGTCCTCATTTCGTGCATCCCATCTCAACACCACATCTTTTAACTGAAATTTATCTGGTTTGGTTTTGCGGTCATAGATTTTATTTATTTTTTCCTGCAATCAGAAAGTGTTTTGAGAAACTTCCTCCCTTTTTCGTTGAAGGTGGATCATTTGATTGATCCTTCACTGATTATCATCCTCTTCACTGCCAACCTCTTGTAATAGTCTCATGACCAGAACTATAAGTGATGTAGGAAACACAGAATCAACGCCATAAACTAATTCAAATGGAGACATGCCTATGGATTTCTTGTTGCTAACTCTGTCCGCCCATAATGCGTTGACCAGTTTTTGATGCCAATTCCTCTTGTTCGCTCCCAACATTTTCTTGATTATATTCACCAAAGTCTTATTTGATGATTCTGCTAAGCCTTTGCCTTGTGGGTAGTACGCTGTCAAATGGCCTAGTATAATGTTATACTTACTACAGAAATCGATCATATTATTGGATTTAAAGGCCGTTGCGTTATCTGTTATGATCTTGTGAGGGAAACCAAAATTCTAAAAATTGAATGATTACCATATCAGTGGCCTGCCTTGCTGGAATGGCCTCAATCCATTTGGTGAACTATTCGGTACCTGTCAAGATCCATCGATGTTGCACTGATGATGTGGGATGGATTTCCCCTATGAAATCAAGTCCCCACTGTTGGAAAGGAGCATTTACTTGAACTGGTTTCAAAGGAAGAGGAAGAAGTTTTCTTTTTCCTTGAAAAAATTGACACTCATGACATCTCATTACTGTTTTATACAAATCTGAAAATAAAGTGGGCCAATAATATCCTGCTCTCAACACTTTGTTAGCTATGGTTTTCCAAAACAAATGACCACCACAATCACCTTTATGAAAGTCATGCATTACCTGCTGAGCCTCATCTTCAACCAAACAATTAAGTAGAATGCCTTTCGGATCTTTCCAATAAAGAGCATTGTTTAAAATATAGAATTTAGCAGACTTGAGTTTCAATGATCTACCTTTACTTCTAGACGTCCCAGGAGGTGGCAAAAGATGCTGAAGAACATAAACTATGTCTGAATACCATGGTGATTGGAGAAAAATTTCCGAAACTGGAACAAGCGAACCACCATCTTCATCCTCTGACATTGCTGCTATGATATTTATGTCCAGGGCGCGCAGGTTTGATTGTGCCATTAATTTTTCCAGGCCTTGTCCCTTGATTAACTTTGTGGGTTTAATCTCCAAATCATATTCCAACATCGCTGCTATCCACTTACCTCTTCTTCCCTCTGAATCAGTTTGCATCAGGACATATTTTATTGCTGCATTAGGAACATATGCTATGGTATGTGAATGCAGAATGTATACTCTAAAATCCTTTAATGCTTTTACAAGAGCCAATGCTTGTTTCTCAATGATATTATAACGCAAGGCAGCGTCTCGAATGGTCCTACTGAAAAAGGCAATGTGTTGTTCAATCTGATCTCTCTTTTGCATCAATACCGCAGCCATGGTATGCTCCAATGAAAATGAAAATATAATAAAATCTTGAGTGTAATCGGGACTAATCAAGACCGGGGCATTGGAAAAAGCAAACTTTACCAGATTAAATGACTTGATAGCATCCTCACTCCATTTGACAATGCTGTCCTTTTTCAACATATTAGTCATTTCTCTTAAATGTTAAGCCAAATTGGGTATGAATCTGCGTAAGAACTTCATCTTAACATTGAATGCCTAATCTCCTTTTTGTTGCGTGGGAAGTCTATGTGCTAAATTTCCTCCACTCTCGAAGGATCAATGCGGATGCCATCTTTAGAAATGATATGCCCCAACAGCTTGCCCTCATCCATAGCAAACCAAATTTTCTTTGGACTGAGAGAAATCCCAAAATTTATGCATCGCTGAAATAAAACCCTCAAGTGGTGCAGGTGTTCATCATCAGAACCAGAAAACACTGTCAGATCATCTAAATAAACAACTAGAAAAACATCCTTTTCATTGGAAAAATCGATTTCCATTGCTCGCTGGAAATTGGCTCCAACATTCTTTAATCCAAATGGAATTTTGGAATACTGGAAAGTTCCCCAAGGTGTCGTAAAAGCAGTTTTGTCTTGGTATTTTTCATGCACCAAGATCTGATTATAACCTGAGTAACCATCGAGTAGTGACATGCGTGATGCTCCAACTACTCTTTGCAGAATATGATCCATCTTCAGAAGTGGATAGTTATCCTTTAAGGATACTTTATTGAGATTCCGGAAATCTATACACAACCTTATCTCTCCTGTATTTTTGCGAATCAGGGCTAAATTCTAAATCCAATCTGAAAATCTAATTGGAACAATGATACCATCTTTATGCAATCTGTTTACCTCTTTTTCAATGGATGGGAGCAGCTTCGGATTGATTCTTCTCAACTTATGTCTAAATGGTTTCTAATCTGGCTTGACGGGAATATTATGCTGAATTATATTTTTATCATACACCTTCAAATTTGAATAATCCAATGCAAACACATCAGAAAATTCAGAAAGTAATTTAGCATACTAGGCCTTTACCTCAGGAGACAATGATTTTGATAACTTCACAAACTTGGGCTTGTTAGCTATTCCAAGATTTACATCTTCAACTCCTTTATCAGTGGGCACCAAGCTTGGCTTCCTTGCAACATCATCTTGATAAAAAATCTCCTCTAAAGGTATGAGACCTCTAGGAATAACATTGTCTTTCAGCTGCAACACATTTATCTGATTTGCTTCAATATCTTGATCATCGGCATCACAATCACCCTCTATGGAATTATCTTTGAATTTACCTTCACTCTGCAAAAAATCATTGATCTCATTGTTGTCCCAAAAAACTTGCCAATACCTTAGATTATCCAGAACAACAAGCCGATGTTTGACATAAATTTCAAATTTGTTGTTGGAGTTCATTGGAATCTTCAAATTGCTTGCAGTAGTAGCAAGTGAATCTGCGATAAGATTCTGCATTCGGGGTATTGCTATTAAAGTATATCCAGAAAAGATTCTTAGGATGTCTAGGACTGCATTTATGTAGGCTATCAATCACGGATGCTTTGCTTGATACTCTCCCTTTACCTGTTTGATTACCAACTCTGAATCTCCATAAACAGAAATTCTTTTTGCATTTAACTTCAAAATTTTCAGACCTGCAATCAAAGCTTCATACTTTGCTTCATTATTAGATCAGTCAAAGGCCAAATTGTAAGCACATACTCTAACATTACTAGGAACTTTTCTAGGTTGGAAAATAGGGCTCCGAATCCAAATTCCTATACCAACACCGTCCTTACCAACAACTCCGTCAAAATCCATGCTCCAAAGGCCTTCTTCCTCTTCTTCCAGATGCTGAAATTTTGTCTCTTTCTCTACCTTACCTTGGCTGATTTCTTCATTTTTCTGCTTTTCACTGTCCTTTTGCTGCTGGCAGGTGGAAAGCTCAGAAAGGTTGGCTGCTTTTTCTTTTTCTTGTTTAAGTAATTCCCTAAAATTCTCTGAAATTTTAGGTACCTCATCTACTTCTACCAACTAAACATCTTCATCATTCAAACCACTATTTGAATATAATACAAATGATTCTAAATCTATATGGACAACATTAATTGGATGATTAACTAGCTTCTCTTTTCTAGTGATCATATATTTCATTTTCTTCTCCCTGTATAGCTTTCTCAATTAACCGAACACGGGGATGGTAGCATAAGAGAAATCAAGCTGTATGGTCCCCTTCAGCTTTGCACCCCACAATATGGACAAAAGCATTCAAAACCGTGGTGGAACATCTGCTACAACTACATCCATCAAAAAATTCTTGGCTGGGATTTGATCTAAAGATACTACCAATTATTTGATAAGACCAATACAACAGACTCTACCGGAGTCAAAGGAATACAAATCATGGTATTTGCAAGTAATATCAAGACCCAAATTATCCATAATGGCTTTAGGCATCAAATTGTGAGAGGCCCCAGAATCCAACATAGCATTGTGTAGAATATACTCATTCAATCTAAGACTCAGGTAAAAGGGAGGGACTTCACTTTCTTCAGATTGAACTTCTATGGCTGGACCAAAAATGAGTTCAGGATAATCATCTTCAACATTTACCATATCTGACATAGAGTCTATTTGAAAAATTCTAGACACCTGATGTTTATAAGTGCTGTTCTTCACCAACTCAGCTAAGGGAATGGACACCTTCAGCTTAGCAATTTCATTTTCTAAATTAAAATATGGAACTTTTTCTACCACTTTGACGAGAAGATCTTTCTTCTCCACTTGATCCTTCGCTGCACTTGGCTGATTATTATTCTCAATTGCAGGGTTATTTGTCGAGGATGCTTTGCTGGAAGACAGATCGACAAGTTCTTTCCCTTTCCTCTGAGTATTTGAAGAGTCATTCTTTGATTGCAGCTCTTTCCTTTTCTGAATGGGATTGATGGGAACATCTCTGCTCCTCAAAGAATACTGATTCTGCTATGATGACAAAGTGTTCATATGTCCTCGTTGATAATCATCTGACTCTTCCTCTAAAGCTACATCATTGGCCAATATGAAATCTTCATCTGTTCGAGTGTCTGGAGTTACTGCATATTCTTCATCTTGTGTCAGGAAAATGGGCGTACCATCAGCGGTGAAAAAGTGGTTAGCTTCAACTACTGGATCATCATCATCATTAGTTTCCATTCCCTGAACATAATTTTGCTGCAAAGGGGTTTTGATCTGCTGCTGTTGAGTTTCTTGTTCTTGCACTTTATGTTCCCTCTGCTTGATTCGAAATTGGGGTTGCTGCTGTCCTTTGAAATTTGGATTCCTGATTTGTGCTTCAGGTCTCTCTGAAATTGTCAATCGATCAACCATCTTCTCAACTGTTCGGATCAAAGTATCCATATTACTATCTGAAGGAGATGCTTCCTCTTTTATAGTCACTCTCTTTTCAGCTCTCGTCCGTGCTCTTTTTCCCAACAGATTTTCTTCTACGCTTACATCAGTTTTTTGCATGTCTTCAAGTGTGGTAGGATCTTGTTCTCGTAACTGATATGCCATATCAGCATCAAAAACATTTGGAAATTTGAGCAAAGTTAAACCCATGGGGGGTTTGAGGTTGGCCAGAATAGCATTATATATTGCATTAAACCTTACACAATAATCTTGTACACTTTCACCCACATTCCTTTTAATATTTTCATACTCAGACAAAATTTGGAGTGGGTTTTTCTTTACCTCCCACTGGTCTAAGAATTTTCTATGTAACTCCGATAAAGTCTGGATAGAGGCTGCTGGTAAGGCTCTGAACAATTTTCGAACTTCACCTCCAAATATTTGGACAAAAAATCTCATGGTCACATTTTCTGCCTCTATCTCATGAAGGTCAAAGAAGTCATTCATCTTATCAACATGTTGCTGGGCTGTAATGCTTTGAGTGGCATCAAATAAAGGGATTTTACTTTGGTAATCGACAGGCATATCATTCAGATTCTGAGGTAAAACCAGGGGTTCATAGCGGGCAACCATGACTCGAGGTGGATTTACAACAACGTTTGAACTACTAGGATTCAAGGGAGCTGTTGATGGAGGAGTCGGAAGCCGAGAATTGATTTCCGAAATTGATGGGAATACTGATGAATTGAGGGCAGAAAATGCTGTTTCTGATGATTCTGAAGGCTCAGGGATATTGGTAGCAACAATAAATGTCTGAGGAGAATTTAAAATATAATCATCAATTGATATATTTTCCCTTTTAACTTCGAGATCTACAAGAAACTATGGGTCTAAAACTGTGTCATCAAGTGCAGTTTCAGATTTGTTTCTGAACAAAGAAAGCTCAAAACACTCATCAAAAGAGAGGTATTCAAGAAACAACCACTCACTGGGCTAGGAATGGGATCTAAAAATAGGTCTAGGGCTTACCGAACCTTCTTGTCTTCTGATTATTCGTGGAATAAGGTTAGGGTCTTTGTAGAAATTATATGCACTAAGCATGCATATGTCCAAGACTCTCCTGATCACACACTATTTGACTTCATGCAAAATACAAAATCTATTCCACCTTTGATCATCACATGCGAAAATTAACACAATTGCAATGCACATATGAAACCATAAAAATTCACACACATTAACACAGTTGTTTTCACGGGAAAGCCTGAAGCTAAAAACCCCAACTATCTATATATAATATATGTCATAGAGATAATGTAACAATCCTCATACAAAGCTTCTCACAAGCTCTCAGTACAATCCAATCGCTACACACTAATCAGGCTAGATCTTGCAAATCCATGCACCGATCTTTGCCAGCCCTTAGCTTGCCTCTACTGCGCAATCACTGCTGAAGAATGGCTGTGGATGAGTTTGAATCCATCCTATATTGACCACACAATCCTCATTGGAATCTCCATCAATTTGTGGTGCAAAATCATGCAACACTATAGTCACACTTGCTCTTTCACCTACCTCTTCACTGGTCTCCACTGAACTGTCCATGCACTGTAGTTATTTGATATATTCTTTAGTTGATTAATGAGTTATTAATTAGCGAATTAATTATTAATTAATTCACACCACTCTCACTAGTGTATCAATCAGTTAGACTAGATACAACTAGCTCAACTGAGTCTAACTGAGTTAAACTGAACACAACTCCACCAACTACTTCTACAACTCTACCAAACTCTGTCACATGAGTTCTAACTAAAGCCCTTCATGCGATAGCTCCACTAACCCTCAGGAATAGCGTAATTCCTTCTGTCAGCTCTTGTGCCACATCTGTGCACTTAAATGAAGTGCTCCAAGAGAATAAGATAATGTTTAGAGTCCAAATATTATAAAGAGCTAATAATATTCGACATATCTATTTTTAGACTAGCAATCTAAAAATAGATTCCGCCCAATATGTCTAAAAATATAAATCCATCTATTTTTCCAACTTGACCAACCATCCACAAATAGCATCCTGCAACTCATAGAATATGATCGACATGTCTAAAAATAGACTTTGCGACAAAAATCACCTGTGTGGGCCCCACCTAGTTTAGGTGATCACTTTACAACTAGGACCAGGAATGATGTTTCAGGATGCCTCCTTCACTTTTTATTGTTGCAATCTTCAACAATTTTCAAATATAGGAGGAGTATTTGGATCAGGATTGGCCCTCGTGTATTTTCTTGAAGCCAATTTGGTCGAATTTCTACTTTGTAACGTTTTATTTCAGCTTAGCAAACTCTGTACCTCATCATTCAGAGTTCAAAAATTTATATGGAATATATTACCTGGGTGATTATTCTTTTGTTTAGATTCATCCCCAGTATGGTCGCCACTATGTTATCGCCTGATTTGACCCCAAACTGAAGAAAGGAAAACTAGGGTAACCACAAACTACGCTTAACCTTGTAGCTAACCCTACAAGGCAGGGAGAGGGATCTCTCTGTAAAGATATCTCAATGAAGTGTGACTGCAAAATGATTTTAGGCTAGGTATAGTAGCTCGAAATATTTTTATAAATTTTCTTGGTTTTTGTGTTGGATCAGATGGAGCTAGGCAGTTTAAATCTGGGGAATTAAATCAGAAATACAGGATATTCTATGGGGAAAGGTAGGCATGAATATTAACAACTTTGATTTAATGATTATGAAATGTTTAAGACTGGTGAGGAGCTGAGGAGGGCATATGAGATGGATCCTTCTCAAACAACAGAAAACATAAAATATTGAATGATTTTCCCAAGGCAGAGCACTGTAAATAACTTGAAAAAATTGAACAGAAATAATGGAATGAATGAAATGGAATACATAACATTTAACAGATGATTACAAAAGAAGAGATTGTGCTAAAATTCCATACCACAGGGATCCCATAAAAAATTGCTGCAAGTCTTTATTAATTCCCTGCCAAACAGGTTACAAAGATATACAACGAAGCTCAGTGCGTCCCAGTGATTCCGATATTTTTCCACCTCTACAAATGACTCATAAATTACATTAAATAGACAAGTTTCAAGGGGGAAAATCCGCAGAAGCAGGAGCTGTTTCACCTGCCTCGAAATCAAAATATGAAGATAGAAAAGAAACCAATAGTATGCCTCTGAAAGAGAGGAAACATTATATTTCGACCATCTGGAAGATTTTCTGTTACATTTACTCCAACAGATGGGAAGAAAAACAAATATAGAACCGATCTGCTCCTTTATCGTTGTTGTCGATGCCGAAATGACCTCTGTGTTTCGTAATTAGCTCACGGCTTTAAAAATGTCTTTTTCTTTTAACTTGAAGAAAAACCCCTTTTAAACCAATACAAATTGAATTTATTTTTCTTAAATGGAGAAAAATCCCTTTTTATCATTAAAATGAGCAAGGAAGTTGTGGTGGGCCCAAAATCGCAATCGCAAAATCAGAAATGGAAGGGGCGGGACTACTGGGCGGAAAAAAATTGTGATGAGCGATGCGCGAGGCCGATGGGAGGAAGTCCGACGGAGGATATGAAGCGATAATTGCATCAGAGAAATGGAGTGGTTGGGAGTCAAAGCACTGGTGGGACATCGCATTGGCGGAAGATAGGAGTGCGGGGTCGAAAGCCAGCGGGATTTTCCGATTGCGCGATGTGCGATTTATCGCATCGGCGGAAAGGATGACAGATTTAGCGCTGGAGGGATCACTGTGATAATGCGATGCGATGATATGACTTATTGCATTGGCGAAAAAAAATGTGTGGGGTTTGGTGCTGATGAACGGGATGTTTGCGATGCGATGGTGTGTAAGCGATGCAATCGCATCGGTGACGTCGGGGAGGCGGAGTAATGCACTGCAGGAAGGCGAAGTCGCGATGCGATGGTGCGATGGCATCGCATCAGAGGTTTGCAGGAGACGATAATGAAAAGAAAAGGGACTTTTGCGATAAAGGCGAAAAAATTATAAAGAGGGAAAAATATAAAGTTAAAAGGGCAAATGAGAAAAAGGGGTGGAGTTGTGCTTTTGAGGCCTTAATTCATTTGGGCATATTTTCCAATCTAGGAAGTGATTTTGGGAGTGTAATATACCATTGGAAAGATCTTTCCTAGCTCCTTCTGATGAACATACTTAGAATATTATTTACACTAAAAATCCTGTGGAGAACACCTTTGAAACCCAGGCAGAGAAAAAACCCCTTTGGCTCTTTGGAGATAACAACTTTCTGAAGTTCAACTTATTACATATGGAGACATAAAATTACATAAAAAATGATAATAAAAGAAAAGTACCTTGTTTTCACCTCAAAACATGTTTTGAGGTGAAAATTACATTCAGCTAAAAGAACAAATATTTGACTTATCCAGATACTGTGCTTTGAGTTTATTAGGCATCCTCATGTCCTTGCTAATATTTATTGACACTTTGATGATAAATTTGACCATGGTGGAACCCTAAGACCTAATGTGACCAACCCTATGATATAAAAAAGTGAACTTTAGAGTGAAAGTGAATCATGACTAAAGACCATAGAGAAGAGACCAGCAAGTATGTTCATGAGGGAAACTGATGAGGTGACCACTACCATTAGTGAATCCATGACCTAATGGAATGATAGAAATTCATAGTATGGGACTCCTACTATGCAAATGCAAAAGAGAAAATTTTGATCACCGATGGCAGTATGACAAGACTGACACTAATAGATCAAATCATTAATGACTGTGCCAAGAGTGAGATTTTTTCTGTGATGCACAGTTTTTCTGGTTATAATCAGATAAACATTCTCCCGACTGATCAACACAAGACTGCCTTCATCTGTCCTTGGGGTACCTTCGCATATAAGAAGATTCCTTTTGGTTTAAAGAATGCTGGGGCCACATTTCAGCATGTGATGTCCTATGCCTTTCATGATATTCGTCACATCATGCAGCCTTATCTGGATGACCTTCCGGCTCATTTGGCTAAGCATAGAGACCATCCTGACCATCTTCGTCAGATTTTTCTTCGTTGTCGACACTATAACATTCAACTCAATCCGTAGAAGTGTGTCTTTTGCGTTGATTCCGATAGAATATTAGGGTTTATCGTGTCCAAAGACAGAAGTTGCCTTGATCCTCTCAAGGTTGAGGCTATTATTAATCTCCCCTCTCCTTCCTCATTGCACTAGTTACAGATTCTACAAGGGAAAGCTAATTTTTTTACGCCATTTTATACCTAACTATGCCGAAGTGTCTAAATGATTTACACGATTGTTGAAGCAGGGCTTCCCTTTTTTTTGGGATGAAATCGCTCAGAAATATTTTGATGCGTTGAAGACATTGCTTGTCAATGCTCCTCTTCTGCCCTCCAAATTATCATCGTGATTTTTCCCTTTATTTAGCTGTCGCTTTCAACATGATTGCCATGGTTTTGGTACAAGACGATGATGCCGGTCATGAGCATGTTATTTATTACTTGTCTCGTAACCTTCTCGACTGAGAAACTCGTTATGCACACGTTGAGAAGTTAGCATTAGCTGCGGTTCAAGCAGTTCAACGTTTTCGTCATTATATTATTTTGCGTACAGTGACGGTGATTTTTTATTTCAACCCTATGACCTACATATTGCCTCGAAAATTGCTATGGGGAAAATAATCAAAGTGGATTATTATCCTCCAAGATTTTGATTTGGAATTTAGTACGGCCAAGTCTAAGAAATAATTAGTCTTTGCTTATTTACTCTGTTCTCTCCCTTCTGACTCTGCTCCTTCTCATTCTGAGGAATTCATTCCAGATGATTCACTTTTCTTAATTAGCACCCTCGATCCTTGGTACGGTGATATCATTTTCTATCTCCAGACTTCATCTTTTAGATCTAAGTTGACAAAGGATGCCCGCCGATGCATCCGCCATCAGTCGCAACCTTATCGTATAGTTGGAGATACACTATATCGTATTGGAGTCGATTCTATACTCCGTCGATGTTTGAATCTCGAGGAAGATGAGAAATCTCTGAATGATTTTCACTGTCGCGCCTGTGGTGGTCACATGTCTAGTTATGCTACTGCACATAAAATTCTTCGTGCTGGTTTTTTTTGGCCTTCTATTTTCAAGGAATGTATTGTCGCAGTTCGTAAATGCCATGATTGCCAGATTTATCAACGCAAGATGCGTGTGCCACCCATCCCTCTTCATCCTGTCATTACCATTGGTCCCTTTGTGAAGTGGGGCATCACTTTTATGACGTGTAACCCTCACTCAGCAGGGGTGCATGCCTATATTATCGTAGCCATGGACTACTTCACCAAACGGGCAGAAGCAATGCCTACACTTGTCGTCGACGGTAAGACATCTGCTCAGTTCATATTAAATCACATTATTGCTAGGTTTGGCATCCCTCAAGCCATTTTTACCGATCATGGTTCACATTTTCAGCATTATATGGTGGCGGAGTTGACTTCTAAGTTGGGTCTGTGTCACAAAATCTCAATGCTGTACTACCCTGAAGCCAATGGCCAGGTTGAAGCCGTGAACAAAGTTCTTGTCATAATGCTTCAATGTACGATTGGGATGCACAAATACGATTGGCATCTCATGTTATTTTCGGCTCTTTGGGCGTACCGAACCTCAGTAAAGAACACAACCTGGTTCACTCCTTTCCAGTTGGTTTATGGCTTGGAAGCTACTCTCCCGATTGAATGTGAAATACCTTCGCGCAAGTTGGTTGTTGAATTAATGCCATATACTTTGCCAGAAGAAGAGCGTCTCCTTTATTTAGAAAGATAGGATGAAACCTGCCGCTTTGCTGCTTTGGTTATCGAAGCGCAGAAGAAGCGGGTCAAAGCTCATTGTGACCAGTTAGTTTCCCCTCGTTCTTTCGTTGAAGGAGATTTCGTCCTCCTGTATGACCAAGCTCATGATAAGCTGGGGGCAGGAAAATTTCAACCCATGTGGCATGGGCCCTACATTGTTAAACGTGTATTGCAGAATGGGGCCTATGAGCTTATTGATTACGAAGGTCATCCTCTTGAACTACCTAGAAATGGGTTGTATCTCAAAAAATACGATGCATGAATCATTCATGCATAATTGTTGTACATAGGTGTTGTTTTCATTTTTGTACGTATTTTGGTTTGGTGGGATTTGTGAGCGTTTTCCTTCTTATTGGGTCTTGCTTATTGTGAAGATGTCTATTACCCCTTATGTCGGTTTCGCGGATGGTGCTTTCCGCAGTACCGAGAATTTGTTTTCGGTAGCCTGGGTAATTTATGATCATGCTGGTGAGTTGATAGATCTACAAGGTATTTGTTTAGGACCAACCACAAAAAATGTCACCGAATATAGCGCTTTCATTGAGCTATTAATCGAAGAAATTAATCTCGGTATACGCACATTTCTTGTAAACCTAGATTGACAAATTGTCGTTCTTCAGCTCAATAGTCATTATTTTGTTAGAAATCCGTACATTCTGAGATTGTATTTGCGTATTCGTTTGCTAGAAAGACAATTTTATTTTATTACATATCAGCATATTCCTAGATGAATGAATACATTAACTGATACAATGGATAACATTGTATTAGATAGACATTTGCGTAATTTGTAAAATCATCATCATATGTAAAAAATCCATGTAGGAAAATAGATGTATATATATATATATATATATATATATCACATGTTTGTAGCTGTGTGCATCATAACTTCAAAAAATATATATGTGTGTTTCTGTTACATCCTGAGACATCATGTCTCTCAAAATATGCAGATAAAGCCTAGGTGTCTAATCAACATGATGCTCATGGTAGCATGTCACTACCCATACAAGCCACCTCAGCAAGCGGTGAATTCGGCTAGGCACCCTTACGGTATGTCTTTGGTATGTGCGAGGAACATCATCAAATCATGCATAGTCTGGGACTCCTCGTGTGATTCCCTCCAGATTGTGCACTATCTCATCTTCCTCGCCATCCTCACCTTGAGGGTCAAAATCGCGAGGGATTTGCCTCGCTATTGGTGACATGCCTATGGGTCTCTCTGGGCCAACATTTGAAAACGCATGGATTTAATGTCAGAACATGTATAAATAAAAAAAAATCATAATACTCATAAAAAATTAAAAAATGAGTCTCACCCAAATCTTCATCCCAATATTCTCCCTCTAGGAGTGGGATGTTCGGATCATCAGTGAAATCTGTATCGGAGTAGGGCCAGTCCTACATGACAATCAATTTTCGGCGGAGCCAATCAAAGAATTCTGGTCTCCAGGACATCTGTTGACCGCCCCCTACACTTAGCATTAGAGCTGCCCATCGGGCCATCCGTGGTTCTCTCGATGGTGGTGTCGGAACTATGACCTCTTGTCGCTGAAAAATAGGTAGTCGTTCCAAGAAGAACGATACTAGAATAGATCCATAACCAAATTTCTTCAATTTGGTCTTCTTGAATTTTGTTAGCTAGCATTTCATGTTTATTGTCACGACCTCTGTCTAGTTGTAGATGGTCAGTGTCAAGCAGTCTACAACAAGAAGCAACTGTGTCTTTGTTGCTTCATGTAATGCTTGTGATCCCGTAGCTTGTGTGATGGTATATAGCACTACTTTTAGTGCTAAGTCTGGGATAGTTTGGATATCAACTTTCCCACTTCCTGTTCCCTTCTGTGCCCCTGGACATACCGTATCCATTACCATGGACATACTCTCCATACAGAGCTGTGTACCGGTTAGGATTGGTGCTGCTCCCCTCCGGGATAACCCTGTTATAAAATAGACATCAGAGACTTCAATCTCAAGTTCCTGATCCCAAAGGATGAACTCTTCTTGACTTTCGCCCCATATACTGATTAGATACTATAGTAGCTCCAGTTGAGCTAAGAGACATGGTGTTAGGAATAACTTTTTTAGTCCACAGTCTCTGAGAGCTTCCATGACTCTCTCTTTTTCCATGGAAAGCTCATCTTCTTCGCTATGTTCCTTTTATTTCCATTCTATGACCATTTTGCCTCTTTCTACCTGCAAACACATTCATACGAATGGTATTAGCCATTTTTGAACCTCAAATTTGTGAATAATTGGAGTATTTAACTAGCATTTTGCACAGGAAATGGTTTGCGCCGTTGGCGCAACTGTTTCCCAAACAGTCGCGCCCTAGTGTAAAAAATTGCTCAGTTGGCGTGACTCCGTGCCCGAAACCTGTGCCAACCTCCATGCCCTAATATTCACATTTCCTCCCCTTGAATCCAAAATTGGAAGTTTCAGATAGTAAGAAATGACTTAAAATGAAGAGAGAGATCTCGGCTCTTACCTGGAAGTGATGGATTTGAGATTGATCTGCTGGATTGGCCACTATCGTCACCACAAGATTGCACAGTGAAATGGGTAACTATTGCTCCACAAGAGGTAAAAAGTGAAAAGTAATTATTTTTACCATTTTTGGCATTTTATAACTTTTTCACAACCCTAATTAGGTTTTAAGACATATTTTTCGACTATTTTATTATGTTATTTTCGAGAAATGGGTTTTACACGTGTCTCTTGTGCAGAAGCAGTTTTTCATGTGACAAAGATTAAGTAACGAGTTATATTTTATACTTTTTTCGGACTCGGTAAAAACACGAAAAAGTCACTACTGGAGTAATGTTTCAACTCTTTTCTGACTCTCTAAAATTGAAAAGATCGCCGAGATTCTTTTCATTTTGAACTCGTTAAATGGATACGAAACGATATCTACCCAATATACGTTTACCCATTTTTCGGGCTGGGATGGATTATTTACGAAAAAGGAATACCTTAGCCTATCACGACTAAGAGGTTCTCTTAGACATAGTTTTCTACCTTTTCGGATTGGTGAGACTACTTATGAAAAGGGACTGTTAGATTTTTCTTTTCTTCCTTCTTTTCAAACTCTCTAAACATGAAAATATGTCGAGTTCTCCCTTTGTCAGACTCGTTAAACCTTGATGACATCAGATTTCATCACCATGACGTTACTCGAGTTCCTCCTTCCTAGGGCTCATAAAATATACTAGGATGGATTTTTCTGAAGGAAAAACTTACAGTGCAAGCATATTCTATCCCCTTAAGCTTGCTTTAAAAAATAATTGAGGTACTTGCCATAAATGGTGGGGGAAAATGGAACCAAGTTTTAGTTATGATTGGCAGTATGTCGCTCTTCAACATGGCACTTGTCTGCATTCGTGTCGGGTTGGGGACATCTCATTTCGTCTTTTTTGCCTCGATGGGTTTGGGTAATATCTTTTGACCTCTCATTTTATCTTTGCCACGTCATCATGAACTCATATCCTTTGATGTCAATCACTGCCAAATCCAGTGTCGTGCTGCTAATATGTTCAAGTGAATTTTGCCTTTGCAGTTTTCAACCTCCCTCTGATTCTCTGTTTGTCCTGATTCACTTTCATCATGTTCCTCTGTCTTGTGTTGATGATGTGGGAAACATTATGGCCCTCCTTCGACCAGGCCACTTCCTGTTGACTTCAGCTCATTATCCAAGAATTTGATCTAGAGACTCCCTTCTGGTACCTTAAATCCTACATGCCTCAATGGCAGGGTTTTCGCATTCTACGTATGGTTCACATCATTGGCCTTCGATCGAGTGATTATGCGGGTGTTCGATGTTAGATCATTGATCACATTCCATGGATTGTACCTTTCGTACCTTGAGGTCCATCGTCATTATTGGTGGTTTCTCTTGCGTCTGTTAACAGTTTTCATCATTGGCTGGTAATCAGACAATTTTCCTGCATGTTCGACTTCAGCTCATATATTCGCATGCTTGAAATTGTACTTGTTCGGGTCGAGATGGAGCGTAAGACCCTGGGTTTGTATGATAAAAACCAGGTTGCGGGGTTCTGTGGATTATCATGACTTATTGCATGACTCTTCTTATTGGATGGCTGCAACCATACCTGAGTCTATTTGTTGATCCTTATTACTGGATGACTGCATCTATTCCTTGGATATCAGTTTTTATATACTCTATTATGGATGGCTACACCCATAACACATGTTCATGTATCAGATATATCAGTTTTATTTGTAATTGCAGGTTTTCCGACAACAGTGTTTGGTTCGAATGCGTTCTCATAAAGCATTTCACCCCTCCCTCTCCCTCGGACTTTATGCTTTAGGGGGCATCTGTTACACAACATTTTGTCACTTTCCCTGCAATCCCCAACTCGCACATTGGAGGGTCATTTATGTGACCAATAAGCAGTGTCATGCCTTGCAAATACCATCATTGCATCCCTTTACCTGGGAGCATTATTCCTTCTGTTGGAAATTCCTTGTGCAGAGCAGTAAAAACCCTTGTTTTTGCCTTGGTGTGAGTAGCCAGTTACACCCTTGCGTCGAGCTGGGAAATTAACACTAGGCCTGCGCCAATTGGCACTCTGTGCCAGTTAGGCACCTGTGCCAAGCAATTTATGGAATGTTTTTTAAAAATAGAGGTGAAGATTCCACTTCAACCACCTCGAGGATGAGTCATTGGGAGTGGTTGAACTGATAAACCACAGACTCCTTCCTTTAGGTTTATGGTTTCCAACTCTTATCATGAACTCCCTAAAGGATAGGCCTCCCTCCCACCATTGTAGGGATCATAACCTCCTCATTTTCCTCTATAAAAGAAACTATATCTCTTAGTACAAGCTAGTTGAACTTGAAGAATCAAACATACTATAGCTGAATTACTATAAAAGATAGAATAAGAAGGAATTACGTTGAAGAAGCTTGAGTCCATGACTTCTAAGAGAGCTTGAGTCCATGTCTTCCTCCTGTTTGAATTCCCTGATGTGAATTTGAGATGCGCTTCGCCTGAACCCCGCTGGAGGAGACCACAACGTCAAAGCATTGGTTGTAATCTTCCTTCTATTCATTTATATACATGACTACTGTGTGCTTCCACTATTGGTTATGATGATTGTTTAATGCAATATGTTTAGCCCTCTTTGACTGGCTAATAGTTATGAGTGAAACCATTATGTCGTATGTTGTTCTTGTTTCTTGTTCTATGTGCAGGTATCCGACGGCGAACGGATTGTGATTTCCAAGGTAGGAGTGTTACACCATTTTTTGGTCATCTAACCTATTATCATTAGATGGATCCAAGTACACCATGTAAGACCAACTTTACCCTAATTAAAATTACTTTCACTATAAAAATAACTTAGTAAACCACCTTTATTAAGTTGTTTACGGTCTAAATAGGAAACCCCATGAGGAAATATTAAATAAATCTACATTTTCTTGATTTTCCTCAAGGAATAATTAATTAAACAACAGTTTGATAAATATTCCTGGTTATCTTTTAACCCAAAACAAGGAAATTAATTAGATAAATAATTATTTATCTTATTATTTCCTAAAGAATAGTTATTTAAACCTTATTTAAATAATATTATTTGTTAAATATGACTAAATCACCCATAAATAATTAAATAAATCATTATTTATTTGATTATTACTCAACCACATCCTTAAAATGATAGATAAATAATTTATTTATTTATTATTTACAAATAAAGGGATTTAACCCAAGTCAAATTCCTTTTCCCTCCAATAAATATAATAAAATATTCCATAAAAGTTGGATCTTGATTTGGTTAATAATATTTTAATTATGCACCAATATCTAGACTAACTCAATATTTTGTTATAAATAGAAGGGGTTTCCCATTCATTTACCACCTTTTGTTGCGTAAATATCACTTTGGATCTATATTTTTGGTCTGACTATTGATCCACCATCATAGTCATATTTTGCTACCATTTTTGTCTGGGTTTTCTACACCATCAAGAGAGAGAAGTTTTAGATCTGAAGTGCCTAGGACTTACAAGAACCCATCCCATTGAGGAGAACTGGTAACACCCTTATGTGTTTTCCTCCCAGGTGCCCATAATACAAAAAATTATTCCACATTTTCTTGTCTTGTCTATTGGATGCATGGAGTAAATCTTGTTTTTTCTATTGTTTAATGTCTTATAATGCATAGATCTAGATTTTTGCAGCATTTATCTTGACCACCTAACTGCAGATCTGAAGATATGGACAACCATATTTTCTGTTAGGGTTGTTTTTATGCACAACTAAAGTGGTCTTTTTTCCTATGCTTGGAATTAAGATTCATACTAACAACTGGCAACTCCACACGGGTTTACGATTACGACCTTTGTCGTTTTTCTGATCCTTGCATATCCAGCTGCTTCAAACCCTAGGATTTCTCTTCAGCCCCTTTTTTTTTGCTTTTCTTGACGTTTTTTAACCTAAAAAACCCTAAAACAATAAAAATTCTAACTTTTGCTTGTTTTCGGACCTATTGCGTAGGTGATAGACATCAGCCGCAGCTGAGACGACATTTTTTCTGAAATCTACCATCGAGAGTGCCGGAAGTGCAGGTCGCACTTTTTGGCCCAAAAATTGCAACTTGGACCCTTGGGATGCACCTTTCAGCTAAAAATCTGCGACCTCTGCTGAAAACAGGTCAAAAACTGTGACCTAGACTTTTTGCGGGAATTTTTTCTGAAAGTTTTCAGGGTTTATCTAAGCCTCTGTTCAGGGTTGTCTGACCTCCGTCTCCGCCCGTTTTGGACCTGTACTTGTTATATTTTACTCAAATAAGTGGGAACCTAGCCCCCCTAGGGCTTCAGTACCCTCCACTTCTTGTGGAAGAATTTTTGCTGTTGCAGGTCGTCTGAAATTTCAGAGTCTTCAGCCATTTTTTCAGATCTGATACCTCACCTTCAGATCCGCTTCAGATCGGCTTGTTATCCATCCAAATCACCTCATTTAGATTTTTTTGGGTTTTCCTATAGGGTTCACTCCGTTTGCCTCCTGGAGATAGCCTTTCACCACCTATTTTTACAACAAATTTTCCTGTGATCTGTTGCTGTTTCTGCACCACTTTCCAGCAAATTTTGTCCTTTAGATCCCTGTCCCTCCTGACCTTAGATCTATTGGCTGTTTTAGTGTGTTTTGATTAGTTTTTTACTCACCTATAGACTAGTTGTTGAGAGGCCCGCCTCCTTGGGCTTAGATTATTGCATTATTAGTTGGTTATTTTCTGTTTTTGTAGGCTTATATACTGTCATTTGCAGGTTTATTTGCAGCTATACAACACACATTTTTTATTTTTCTCTACAAACTTCTGGGTTTAAAAATTAAAATTTACACACTTCACACACACACCCTAAGCGAAAAAGGGCTTGGTTAACACCGCTAAGAAAAGACTCTAAAACATTGAAATAAGTTGATCCTGCACCTCTTTGCCCTTGTTTCAACATTTTAATCAGTTGATCCTGCACCTACCTACCCTTGTTGGTCTATTTTTCCTTTGTGCCTGTTTGTGTCGTCATCATTGCGCCACCAAGGCGTTTATCCTGGATATTTCTTGGCCTTCATCCTCAATTTTTAGTTGAAAGACTTACTCCTCTGCGTAGGGTTTGAGTTAGTCCTCCACCGAGTCCACACACTGACTCTTCTTCTGGTCCTTTGGGTTCTCCTCCTTGTTCTGCCTTTGATTCTCCCCCTGTCACCTTCACCATGTCTGGTGCAGGACCTAATGCTGGTGGTAACCCCGACCCTCATGCTGGGAATACCACTAGTGGGACCGTAACAGACACTACCCCGACTGCGCCCTTGCTCCCCTTCATGGCAGGCCTCAGCCTCCCCGATTTTGACCAGTTGATAAATGACCCTAGATACCATGACACTAGTTGGCATGCTATGCCGACAAAGCTCCCTTCCAACATCCCAAAGTTTGAAGGCCTTGCTGGAGAAGATCCTACAAATCATTTTAGATCTTTCCACATGTGGTGTTCGTCTAACTCCATTACTGATGACTCTGTCTGTCTTCGGTTGTTCCAACGTACACTTACAGGTGAAGCTTCCAAGTGATATGTTGATCAAGCCCCTTCCTCTAATACCACCTTTGCGACTCTTGCCCGGGCTTTTCTGTCTTACTTCCAGCTTCCCCTTCGTTATGACACTGGTATCGAACTTTTGACTTCTTTTCGTCAATCATCTGCGACCCGCCTATCCGATCATGTCTAGGAATGGCGAAGAAGAAAGAGCCCATGTTAAGCCCCTACCTTCGAAGACCGTGTCTAAATGGACTGGTTCCTTAGATATCTATTTCCTCCTATCAGGAAAGATGTCGCATCGCATTTTCCTCAAACCGAAGAAGCCACTCTCCAAATGGCGTTAAAATATGACTTGATCTATGCTTAGTCAGGTTATGTTTATACCATGCTACCTGATCTTCCCAGACCCAGTGGTGCCAATGCACCGGGGGCATCTCATGTCGTCGATGGTATCGTTGGAGCTCTCTCTAATCCATATGCTCAAGCTCCCATGGGCTATGGTTTTCCTGGGGGGGGGGGCAGCACCTCCTGCACTTTTCCCCCTCCCGGTAGCACGTATCCAGGATACGGCATGCCTCCTCTTTTTTCCCAACCTCCTATTTACCACACTGTTACCCAACCTCCTCATTATCTGCATCCAGAGCCTGGTGCTCCAACTCCTCCAGCACTAGCACCTTCGCCTCTCTTGCCTTCTCAACCCCCGCAACAATAGCCATCGCCCCCTTAGGGGCAGGTGTATGCACAACAGGGCGCAACTAATCCTCTTCCCTCCAAATAAACGAGGAAAGGCACTCAAAATCAATCTTCTCTCGGTAATCCTGGACCTAATCCTTAAAATAATGCACCTAACACTGCTAACTAGCAACAAGGCACTCAGCCCAAGTAGGATAGGCCTGTTCCCATGAACCAACCTTGTTCTTGTTATGGTTTTTATGGTCATTACATGCATGATTATCCTCTTTTATAATAGATGAAGCAGATGTGGGAGGCTCAAGAAATGTTGCGAGGATAGCAAGCCTCCCCTTCCGTCCCTCCCAATGTTGCGCCTAGTCATGTGACTGTGCTTACTAAGCCTTTCCCTCAGCAAGGATTTGTGGCTACCCAACCACTTGAAGGATAGGTGGCCACTCAACCTCTTCCATCTAGTACCTCTGATTAACATATACTCATGATGAACTCTGCTCAACCTCTAACCATAGACATCAATCTTCAGACTCGGTCCCGTCAGTACAACAAGCCTCCCGCGACGTCTGTCCCCGAGCCGCCTCCTTCAATCTCTACAGAGCCTCTTTCGACACCTAATGGTCCCTTGTAGATCCCTCAGCCTAAGTCAGAGGTTCATACCAAGATCCCTAAAGGAACACTACTCCGAAATACTGCTTCTGGGAAAGCTGCCCATTTGTATAGCATAGTAGATGATTTGGCGCAATCTCCTGCTGCCATTTCAACGCTGGAACTCCTCCAGTCATGCCCTTCGCAAAAAAAAGCTATACTATGTGCCATGGGCACTGTAGATACTTCCGACAATCGATTGATTGTCTTCGATGTTGACCGGTCAGAACATCCTCCTCTCCCTGCTTCCGCTGCCTTCCAAATCCCAGTCAAGATCCAGAATGCCAATGTTTCCCGATGCATTATTGATGAGGGGGAATCCACCTGTGTGATGTCCGCTTCAGTTTGGAAGAAAATCGGATCACCTGAGTTGGCTCCTTCCACGATCACTCTCCGAGCGTGGGATGGCCACGCCTCCCAACCCATTGGCCTTTTCCGCAATTGTCTCATTACTCTTGTGGGCAAGACTGTTTGCGTTGACATAGAAGTCATAGATGTCCCCTTAGATTACAACATTATATTGGGTCGTAGCTACACTTATGTAATGTCTACTGTCCCTTCCGCGGTCCACCACAAGATTTCATTCCCTCATAATGGAAAGATAGTCACTAGTGACTAGTTGACATATTACGAACTGAAGTCTCAAACCTCCCCTGAGTCCACTATATCTTTGGTGGCCAACAAGAAAACCATCAATCCTTTGACCAGTGTTTCACCTAGAGTCTACAAAGATTCCTCGCTGCTTGGTACATTCCTTGGTCTTCATCCTCCTATCTCTGATCCCAGCTCATCTAATGTTTGCATGATGCATTTGTCTCGGGCTGCCCTCAAGCGGCCTGCCTCGGCTAGTCAGCAGCCTCCTCGCCCTCTGCAACCTTCTCCTAGCCCTTCGATTCAACCTTCTGGAACTCCTCCTCTTGTCCCTTTAGTTGGTACTCATGAGCCTCCTTACCCTCCTGGAACGGTTCCTCCAGGCCTTAACCATTTAGGAGCCGTCCCGCCTGGCCATTACCTTTCTGATAAGATACCGTTCCTAGCTGCCCCACCAGTTGTCTATTTGGCACCTGTCATGGCCACCCTCTCTCTTCCTAACTTGACCCTTGGCATTCCCGTTTGGTACCTTAATCTTCCAACCTCTATCCTGCCAGGTCAACCCAAACCTTACCTTACTTTGACCCCAGTTCAACCAGTCCCCATGACTTCTCCTGCAGCCCCAGTGCCTCAGCCACCTCAACAGGAACCACCACTTCAGGTAAGAAGGGAAAAACACGCAAGGAGGAAACCAAAGACAAGGCTGCTCTAACAAACCTTGCCCCTCCTTGGCCTCCAAAGCGCACCATCCAGTGTGCTTTGTGTGATGTTGTCAGTCATGCCACCCATACTTGTCCAGAGTTGCCTCATCTCAAGCCCATGGTTAATGTCACGTTCCCTGAGTCTATGGTCTTGGAAATCTCTGTTCCTTCCTTGATTGCAGCCAGGAACCCCAAGAATATTCACGCAAACCACCCCTGTGCTTTATGTGAATTCCATGGCCATTATACCCACCTCTGTCCCAGCCTCAAAGACTTCAGCACCTCTCTAGTGACAGTTTTCCAATTCGAGGCCAAGCGCAATGAGTCCACCACTCCCTTATTTGCGCATTTTTCTTGGGTAAAACCATAGGACACGAATACTCCCATTGACATTCCCCCTCCTAAGGTCGAGATGACAGAGCCTTTGTCCACTATTTTCTACCTATCATCATCCATGAGACGCTCGGTGGAAGTACCCTTAGAGACTTTCCTTGATGTTTCGCCTGACCTCCCTTCAACGATCACCTTGGGCTCAACATCAGTAAATCCTTTATCTTCTCACTCTTCTATCACCCCTTATGACGATGCGCATGTGAACCTCTCTTCTCATGATGATGAGTCAGGTAGCTTCTCCGCGTCAGGTGGTCTTTCTTCCACCAGTCACCCCATCTTCTATCATGATGATGACATTATGGAAGAAATCACCACCCTTGACTTTATCTATCCCCCCTTACATCGAACCCATGCATTCGAACCACATACACCTTGTGGCAATTACATTGAAACCCAATGTTTGGGTAAGGGGGCACCCATATTTGAGAGACAAGGAGAAGCAATTCTCCACTACTCTCCAAGTGTATCTGGTCGTGTCGACTTTAGTACCATTATTCTTCCACATTTAAAAGAACCTATAGAGTCCCATATCACTTCAGATCACTCTAGGGATGATACCCCTTATCATTCTTTCATCTTACATCAGCAACCCAGTCTCTTAGACATTGTTGTTGACCAACCCATGGGTTTTCTAGGAAAGCATCAGTTCATTATCTCCAAATCCTCTCTTTGGGATAGTGACACCATGTATGCCAATTTGGAAACTTAAAGTCCATTTGATTCATATATGCAGTACCAAAAGAGATTGGTAATCCTCCATTCCCTTTCTCAAACTTCATAACCATAACGAAAGCAAATGGCGCACCACATCATTAAAATGTGTTTAGATTCCTTTTTCTAAATACATTTTGGCATGACCACAACATGCTTGGGGGCACCTGTGCCCCTGAACCATAGAAATCCTAGATCTTAGCCAAAAACAATACTGAAACCCCCTTTTGTTGACAGGTTACACTTTTCAGGTCATTTCCTGGGACAGGTCGCAGTTTTCTGCCCAGTACCTGCTACCCAGGTCGCAGAACAAACCCCAAAAAGTGTGGCCTGGCTTGTTCATGAGTTCTGGGTACCTAAACTGAACTTTCAACCCACTGAAATGAAAGAGTAGGATTTGGCCTCTTACCTGCAATTGACGGATCTCAATTCCAACGGTCGGTTTTTCTGCTACGATCGCCACAAGATTTAGGTCCTTCTCCCCTCACTACATTGATCACCATAGCTCTACATGAAAATGAGTGAATGTGGAGGGAAAATGCCTTATTAAAAGAAAACCCCTAATTTTTTCGTTCGTCTGATGCGGCCAAACCGTAGCTCAGTTTTCCAAACCGTCTGTACCGTTGGAAAGCTCTCATTGAGCCCTCAAATGGGTATCTGTTAGTTTTTTATGATTTGATACTTCACGGGAACACTTTTTGTTCAAGAAGGGTCATTTCACCACTCCTCAAAATCGAATTTCTTCACCTGCAACACTCATACTTGGGGGCACCCCTTTGCCTTCATACTTGTCCATGCTTGTGTTGATATTCGTCGTGAGTAACCATGATGTACTCATGTTTTTATGGTCCCCATTAGACCTTTTTTCTGTGTGGCAGCACCATTAAGTCACCCTTGTTTAAAGCATCCGAGTTGAGTCATCATTGCATTCATGGAGTCTATCCCGAGTCCCTTTGCATCCCACTATAATCCTCCATCCTTCATTGCTTGGTCCCTCTCTCGTGTCGCACATTATGGTCTTCAGTCCCACTGTCCCCTATCCTTCATGATGTTGTGTCAGTCGCTGCTAGGTCATCCATGCCCTTATGCTCTAACAAGGTAAGTCATCCATTCACTACTCAGTACCCCCCATTTCATCATCATCATTGGTGTCAGTCTATTAGTCGCTCTATTATTTTCTCTCGTGCCTTAGTTGAGGACCTCTCATTGCCTCATGTATGGCGGACCTCCTTCTGTTGAAATCAGATCATTCATTCCATAAGATAGGTCTAGAGTGAGGTGTACCTTGGTTCTAGCTTCCACTCTTGTTCGGTGCCCTAGATCAGACAAAGGGACTCCTTATTTCCATTTGACTTGATTGTTTCTCAGCTCCAGCTCCTTTCATCACGATCGAGATCCGTATACTTGATGGTTCAGTGATGCAGCAGATTGGACCGATGATCCCCGGGTGTGTGTGAGATGTTTCAACCCTCATGAGGGGGTGACCCTACAAGTAGCCCCCCACATACTCGGATGACTTCTTCACTTCAACCTTCGATGCAACTCCACAGATTTGATGATGTCGGCCTCAGCCGCTTGCAGCGCCTTCTTGATTGCATATATTAGTCAGATTTTCAGAGCCCTTTCCTGTTTACAGGGGCATCTGGGTTGTATTTGTATCTCATGTGCTCAGATATTTTTGTACAAGTCCTGGCTGTTATCCCAGGCACAATATGTATGTGAGATTCATTATTATGTTATTTATCTGGCTCATGTTTATGCCAGCATATACTATATTGGCCAGTCCCGTGGTTTACCGGACGCCTTATTTTTTTGTACTATTGCCTCGACGGGCATAAGTATGCCTCCCCCGCCGCCTATAGCAAGTACTCCCTTATAAAAGGGACTTGTCGCACCTATAAGTATCACCTCCTTAGGGTCTAGTCCTTTCAGCAGTTTGGTCTACCTTATACTTCTCTCTCTTTGACTTCCCCTTCGGTGTCTAGTGATTGAGTTCTTACAACATACTTCAGTCATACGATTAGCTCCTAACGCTCGCACGCTAGGGGGAAATCTGTTACACCATTTTTTGGTCATCTAACCTATTATCATTAGATGGATCCAAGTACACCATGTAAGACCAACTTTACTCTAAGTAAAATTGCTTTCACTATAAAAATAACTTAGTAAACCACCTTTATTAAGTTGTTTATGGTATAAACAGGAAACCCCATGAGGAAATATTAAATAAATCTACATTTGTTTGATTTTCCTCAAGGAATAATTAATTAAACAACAGTTTGATTAATATTCCTGGTTATATTTATCCCAAAACAAGGAAATTAATTAGATAAATCATTATTTATCTTATTATTTCCTAAAGAATAGTTATTTAAACCTTATCTAAATAATGTTCTTTGTTAAATATGACTAAATCACCCATAAATAATTAAATAAATCATTATTTATTTGATTATTACTCAACCACATCCTTAAAATAATAAATAAATAATTTATTTGTTTATTATTTACAAATAAAGGGATTTAACCCAAGTCAAATTCCTTTTCCCTCCAACAAATATAATAAAATATTCCATAAAAGTTGGATCTTGATTTGGTTAATAATATTTTATTTATGCACCAATATCTAGACTAACTCAATATTTTGTTATAAATAGAAGGGTTTTCCCATTCATTTACCACCTTTTGTTGCCTAAAGATCACTCTGGATCTATACTTTTAGTCTGACTATTGATCCACCATCATAGTCATACTTTGCTACCATTTTTGTTTGGGTTTTCTACACCATAAAGAGAGAAATTTTTTAGATCTGAAGTGCTGATGACTTACAAGAACCCATCCCATTGAGGAGAACTGGTAACACCCTTTTGTGTTTTCCTCCCAGGTGCCCATAATACAAAAAATTATTCAACATATTCTTGTCTTGTCTATTGGATGCATGGAGTAAATCTTGTTTTTTCTACTGTTTAATGTATTCTAATGCATAGATCTAGATTTTTGCAGCATTAATCTTGATCACCTAACTGCAGATCTGAAGATATGGACAACCATATTTGCTGTTTGGGCTGTTGTTATGCACAGCTAAAGTGGTATTTTTTCGTACGCTTGGAATTAAGATTCATACTAACAAGGAGCGAGTGGCTACTACTCTTTCTGCAACAACGACAGCGTTGGATTCCAGGTAGGTCAATATACCATGTCTTTTGTTCATTTATTAACTAGGAAGCAACACTTTAGCGTGTCCTTTTGTTTCTCGACCCACCCTAGGGCTAGAGGGATCATCTCTGTCTGGAGAGAGGATTTACCTTCATAACAGTACTAGACAACTTACCTTACCTTACTTACCTCGGTGTCGTTCCACATTCTACCATTGGATGAGTGGTCCTCATGTGCTTTCATGGGGTCAGGAACTTGGAGGAAAATCCCTATTCTTCCCCCCATAGTTCCCATGATTGGCCCGAAGGTGACTGATGTCACTCCCTCCGGTGGGTGACTTCCACCGCTTTCTTCCCATTTGAGAGCCATCAGAGTAGGCGCTCTGCGTGATCACTATGAGTTACGCGCCTACTTCATGGTTTGCATGACCACCGTAAGCTGCGTGACTGATGTGAGATGCACGCCTGGAGAAAATTTCCACCTAGGCTGCATGAACCTTCTCTTGGATGCCTTACTAATCAGTTAGCTCATCTTATGACCTTGTTTCTTTAGGTCGGCCTTGGCTTGTACGTTCACATACCAACATTGGCTCCACTTGGGGACAAAGTGCTATTTTTAGTGCATTGAGAACCTGTAGACCGGGCACCTGGGTCTTCTTGGGAAAATGGAGTCATCATTGAAAATTTCATGAAAAATTTGTAGTTAAAATTAAAAAGAGGAAAGCATGCATAAAATAAAAGTCACGTATATACAATGGGAGAATATGTACAATGGACTGCTGATGTCCATGTTAGTGTTGGAAATAAAACTTGAGAAACTGCCCATTGATAGGCATCTCAAGTCTATCTCCTTCCATATTCTACAGCATGAAAGTGTTATTTACCTTGGCCTCTACCACCTTGAATGGTCCAAACGAGAGTGGATCAAAATTTCCGTGCTTTCCCTTGCCTCATCTTCTGACGTCCCATCTCAGTACTAGGTCCCATGCCTGAAATTCTCGACCTTTAGCATTTCGATTGAACATACCCTTCATCTTTTCCTGGTAGATGGATAACCTGAGGTTGATTTTCTATCTAGTATCACTTTTTTCAACTAGTTGATTTATCCTTCTCGTGAGGGTGTTAGGATATTCTTCACTATCTCGCAAGAACCTGGATACAGGTAGCACGAGCTTAGTTGGAAAGACAACTGCCCTTCCGTACACAAATTCATAGGGAGATTTCCAAATGGATCTCTTGGTTGTGATCCTATTGGCCCAGAGTGAAAACTTCAATTTAGAATCCAAATTCTTTTGGTTTTCATTGATTGTCTTATTTAGGATCCTCACCAATGTTTTTATTGACGATTTGACCAATCCATTCCCCTGAGGGTAGTACGTTGTGGAGTGTCCAAGTAGGATGTTATATCGTTGGCAGAATTTTATGAACTTGGAAAAATTGAAGGTCTGCGCATTATCCATGATTATCTTTACTAGGAATCCAAATCTTACTACTATATTCTCCTCCCAAAATTTGATTACTACTCTATAAGTAGCATTCCGCGTAGGCACCACCTCCATCCATTTGGTGAAGTAATCAATGGCAGTGAGGATCCATCGGTGTTGGTTACTGGAGGCCGGATGGACTTCGCCTATGAAGTAAATTCCCCACTGTTTGAATGGCTCCTTAACGTGGACTGAGATTAGCGAGAGGGGCACAAATTTATGTCTCTCAGCAAAAGTCTAACACTTCCCACAAGCTTTGACATGTGCTCAAACATCGCCGAATAACTGAGGCAATAAGAACCCTTCTTTGAGGATCTTATGGGCCATCACGTGCCAACTGTAGTGTTTGCCACATATTCCATCATGAAACTACCTCATCACTTCTTCCACCTCCTGCTCGGTCAAGCACAACAATAGGATTCCCAGTGGGTCTCTCTAGTACAAACGGTTGTTTTCTACTACGTACGTTTGATACCTCAACCATAATGTGTGGTACTTTATTTTATCGAAACCAAGAGGGAACCTCAGAGTCAAAAGGTATTCCACTATATCCTTATACCACGAGGAGAGTAGGTACTTGACTTGTGTTTTTTGTATGGAAGATTCTATTCATGGTTGCGCGGCTGTATCACCTGTCACCTTGCCTCTTGTCATTGATTAGTTTATTCCCAAAGCTTCAGAGTTGGATTTTGACAAAATCTTAGCCATACCATGGCCTTTGATAAGGTTAGTAGGTTTGATCTCCATTTCATATTCATGGATCTTTGCAATCCACTTGCCTCGTTTTCCTTCGTTGTCACCTTGGACGAGAATGTCTTTTATCGCGACGAGGGGCACGTAATCCGTTATGTTGGACTACAAAACATGTACATGAAATTATTTTAAAGCCTTAACCAGAGCATACACCTATTTCTCTAGTATGTTGTATTTTAATTATGTGTCTCTGAGGACCTGACTGAAAAATGAAATAGGTTTTTCATGCCCCTCATCATTATTTTGCAACAATACTGCAATGATTGTGTGAGGCGATGCAAAAGAAAAAATCAAGAACAACTTCTTATAATCTGGGCCAGCCAAAACTGGGGCTTCTGCGAAGGCCTGCTTGATCCTATCAAAAGAATCCCTTGATTGAGGAGTCCATTTCACTTCGTTATTTTTCTTCAACATTTCGGTGATGTTCCTGAAAATCTCGACATAATTAAGTATGAACCTCCTTAAGAAGTTTATTCCCCCTAAAAATACCTACACTTCTTTCTTATTTCTTGGTAAAGGGATGTTGTTTATCACTTCCACTCATTTTGGGTAAATCTTTACCCCTTCTCTAGTCACTATATATCCCAATAACTTCCCTTCTTCTAGGGAAAACAAGGATTTCTGAGGCTTCAGAGACAAGCCATACTTGCAACATTTGTCAAAGGTTTGCCTGAGGTGTTCAATATGTTAGCATTAGTCTTGGAGAAGAGGATGAATTCATCCAAGTAAATCACCACGAACTTATCTTGGTCCCCTACAAAAGCAATATCCATTGCACGTTGAAAGGTGGCACCGACGTTTATGAGGCCGAAAGGCATCCAGACATAAATAAAGGTTCCCCAGGGCGTGGTGAACATCGTCTTATTTTGGTCTTCTGGGCACACTGCCACTTGATTATATCTCGAAAACCCATCCATCATATACATGCAGGAGGATCCCACCACCTTCTGAAGGATGTGATCCATTTTTGGGAGGGGGTAATTATCCTTAAGTGAAGATCGATTCAAATTTCGGAAATCACTATAGAGTCTGATCTCGCCATTATTCTTCCTTACTGGTACCAGGTTCACTACCCACTCCGAATATCTTAGAGGCACGATGATTCTAGCATGCAACAATTTCTTAACCTCTTTCTCAATAGCTAGGAGCAGGAGTGGGTTAATCTACCTTAGCTTTTGTTTATGCAACTTGGAATCTTCTTTAAGATGGATTTTGTGTTGGATGATATCTACATCGAAAGTCTTCAAGTCTTGGTATGACCAGGCGAAGACATCCTTGTAGGACCGGAACAAATCTAGGTATTGCCTCTGATATTCCTTGGAAACCACTTTTGAAAACTTCACCAACTTCGAATCCTCTTCTGTTCCAATATTTAAATCCATGACTAGCTCGTGAAACACTCGCTTACTCGGTTGACTAGGATGTCGTTCTTGTTAAAAAGTTTCTCCAACGGGACTAGGCCTCTAAGGATAAAATTTCCCTTCAATTAGAGAATTCGGTGTCCGACGAGAGTTGCCTCCCACCTTGTCTTTGGTTCTTGTCTTGGGATTTCGACCTTTTCCAATTTTTTTTAGAGGTTAAAAAGAGTAGGCCCATTTTCTGTAAGAGTTCTATCCACATGCTTCTTAGGGGGGTCAGAAAGATTTAGAGGTGGAGAGGGAGACTTGTCAATCTTAGAAGGGTCAGGATTCTGGCTTATGGAGGTAGATTTAGCGGCCTTATGAGGAGTTGATTCTTCTAGAAATTTCTTGTATTTAGCTGAAGAAATAGGAGGAACTTGGGTTTTTGATACTGACTCTTTGTTCTTTTCTTGTATCTGAGTTCTCTTACTAGAGGACCTGCGATCACAATTATTATGGAGTTGAGCCGGCATAAAATCTACAAAATGTCTACAATAAATGTCAATATGTTTATCTTCGGGAGGATATTCCTGCTCCTCTACTCCTCCTTGTAAGGTGATTTCACCTTCTTCGTCATTAGAATAGGCGAGGAATTGATTTTTTTGATCATCTATGATTTCCTTGGCCTGCCCTTCCACTTCAAATTCCAGGTATAGAGGAGGTTCGATATGATCGTGCTGCTCCTTCCTATCACATTGTAGTAACTGCAATGGTGGCTTCCGATACTGAGGATTTAATCCTCGATTAGGAATTATCTGATTTGACCGAGGTAAGGAACTCCTGGCTTCTAGCTCAGGCTTCAACAATTTATTTGAAAGGTTTTTTTTATCAATTTGTTCATTTCCTCTATACTGTAGTCTTGCGATTATCTTTCTTGATTTGAGGTAGTAGTTTCCTCTTTGTTTTTCCTTCTCATTTCTTGATCTGCTTTCCCCCTGAATTTCCCAGTAGAGTAAAAGTTTTCTTCTACTTCCAATGCACCAATATAGATCTGATCTAGAGATGCAAAATTCCTTTCTCTTAAGGTGAACCTGAACTCTGGTTCAAAGGCTCGTGCGAAAAACTACCTTAGCCATCGCTTGGGGGGGTTTAATTTCTGCGAGAATATTTTTACATAGCTTATTGAAAATATTGATAAACTCTGCTACATCTTCATTATGCCCTTTTTTTTAGAGAATTGAACTCAGTGAAAACATAGCCATGGTCCCTCTTCTCCCCCTATTTCAATGTGAAGAGATTCTCCATCTCCTCCTAGTTATGTACCGTGTTATTTTCTAGTGATTTGAACCATTTTTGAGCCTTACCATCCAAAGATTTGACAAAGAGCCTCAATAATACATCGAGGTGTTCCACATTCATGTTCTTCTCGAAGGCACATAAATTTTCAATATGCCTCTGTGCAGAAGTGCTATCTTCCCCTATGAAATAAGGTAGAAGCTTAAGTTAGTCTTGAGGCATGTCATTTGAATGTTGGGGGAGAGCCAATGAGGCATACTTGTTGAGGAGGAAACCAGGTACAAAATTTTGAGGAGGTGGTGGGCAGTTATGAGTTTGGGCCTGATGCTAAAAGGCATGAGGTATAATAGGTATCTAATAGGAAAAGGAATTGAGATTTATTTGTAAGTTGTTTTGAAGCCCTGAAACTTCTTTTACTTCCTCGACTTCGGGAGCAGTATGAGCATCAAGGAAAGAGGTATCGAATGACTGTGCTTCATCCTTTACTGAAGGATTTGAAATACAAGAGACCTATGGAGGATATTTGAGCACTCAAGTCATGGAACTTTGACCATGGATATTAACTCGTTGAGATGAGGAGGGTGAAGTTTCAAGAGAGAAAGGAGGTAGGTCGGCCTGGCCAGGTTGTTTTTCCTTCCAGACTCTTATGGATATGATTTTCTCATAATCATACCACTACAAGGAAAATACCCTCTAGCGGATGTTTTTGAGGAAGCCCTTATAAAAATACCCTAGAATTTTTTTTTGTAGCGGAGGTTTGTAGAGGAGGTTGGTGGGTGAAGGTTTTTGCGGATGTTTTTCTTCCGGTGCATTTATCATGCTAAACCGCACCGGTACATTGAATTAGAGAAAGCACCGGTGGGCACAAAACATTGGCACACCGGGACACTGTGTGCTCTATACAAACCCACCCGGTGTGTCTTATTACTGTAGCGCACTAGTTATTTACAAATATTCCGCACCTGTGCGTCCTAAAACCCCGTGCCAAAACTGAAACAACTCGATGCAGTCTTAAGAAACCGCATCGGTGCGCCTATAAATACCTGCGCACCGGAACAGGGTTAGATAAAAAAAAATTATGGGAAAAAATCCATCTTTTTCACTTTTCATTGCTCCAGGTCTCTCAAGCACTGGTGCAAATTTACCTTGTGTTATGTGCCTTGCCATCGGTGCTCACATTACACACACCGCTGTTGTACATTTCCCACCATCTCCATTTTGAATTTTGCAAAATGGTGGGGAAAATTTAGTTTTGCAAATTATACAACCAATATGCCTCCTCGATGACCAAATGTACAGGTATTTACTTTTTTTTTTCCATAATTAAACCTTTTAGTAGATTATTTTTGTAAAATAGCTTGAAATTCAGCTTCTTTAAAAAAAAAATATTTTTCCTGTGCGGTGCGCTCGAGCCGTTCGGCTCACACCGGTTCGCGGTGCTACATGTAAATTTATAGATCGAACCACGAATAGTGCTAATGGTATCCACACCAGTTCTGGGGCAGTACTGAAAGGCGCACTGTGAATTTTTAAAATTAAAAAAAAAGTGCGGTGCGATCAGTTACCCGGCCACACCGTTGACCTTGTCAAATAGCGGGAATGTGGTGCATTGACGGAAATATTTGCCCAGGGGCAGGTAATTTTGTTAGCACACCGAATTTCGGCAATTTGAAATGGTCAACGGAGCGGCATGGTAAAATACCGCACCGTTGACTATGTATTGATTTCAGGAGGGCGGTGCACTGACCAAACTATACAACCCGGGGTGTATAGTTTGGTCAGCGCATTGCTCTCCTGAAATTTGTCCATAGTCAATGGTGCGGTCTGTTATACTACCGCACTGTTGACTTTGGAACAATACTAGGAGGGTGGTGCGCTGAAAATTTGCAGGTGCACCACCTTCGGTGCGCTGCAAATTTTCTAGTGCACCGCCTACGGTGCACAACAAAAAAAAGACGCACCGTTACTGGTGCATGCCTATTTTTTGTGGCGCACTGACTGTTATTGTTTCTGTTTTTTTCAAAAAAAATTATATATGTATATTCCTAAATAAATGTCTCATTTAATTAAAAAATTGTATTTAATATGTCAATCATTCAGCGACATGAAAGGAGAGAAGAGAGGGAACAAAAACAACAACAGGTGGACCAGTATAACATGGTTCGCTTATGAGAGGCACAAGAGAGGGAGAGAGATGTGTACCCTTGCCCTATTACAATAGTTACCTAGGGGCTCCTAAGGCAGGTAGGCCTCCTCAAGTTCTATGAGGAGGCTACATCCCTAAAGGGCCATGGTGTGTTTTGCAATATCTTATCCGCAGGTGGAATGCCCACCTACAAGCTTTCCGGGTTGGTCCTAACTAGTGGTACGTGCCCATTGAGGAAGACATCTATTTCATTACTAGCTTATCAAGGAGAGGGGTGGATTTTCCCTCATTCCCAGAGGTTCCAGTTGGCTTTGCAGCAGGGAGTCAGTTGGTGTACTCACAAAGATACATTAGCGCGGATATACTGTCTCCTTTAGATTTTCAGGTCTCCGAAGGTCAGTTACATATTTCTTCATTTGGTAGTGATGAGGTTAGGTGCCTCTCCCTTCTGATTTCAACCATTTCACACAACACCAACAACGAGGAACGCATTAGTTTCTCGCTTCTATACTATGTTGATTCTTTAGTATAGGAGCCACGACTTGTGAGGTGGTCTACCATTTTTTTGCGGTAGTTCTGTACAACTTTAGATATATGTCATGCTCATGCACAAGGGAGGGTAAAATTCCCTTTTGCTTCAGAGCAATTTTTTTTTATTTTTTGAGAGGTTTCCAGAGACAAGACCTAATTTTGTTCGGCAGCCTCATAGGCCGATGCTACATGTACGCATGCACATGTGGGGACAGATGATTCCCAAGATGGGTGAGACTGAGTTTTCGGCGAGGATATCGCATGATGCACTAGAGTTGCTAGTAAGTGTTGATGAGCATCCCTTCGTTATGGTCCCCTGTCCTTATGTTGGTTTGGATTGGAGAGGGTGTGTCAACATCCTCTTCATAGATGATGAGCCGCCGGATGACAGAGGTAATATTACTATTTTATATAAATTTATTCTAACATGTTCTTTAACTTGTTTTTATTAAACTGTTTAATGAAATTATCTATTTATTGTTGTGTACTTATATATATTGTAGACATTGGGTCTTTTGATGGCGATGAGATGCCAACGCCACCAAATGATCCAGGTGTGGATCCTGATGACGATCAACATATGGCAGATGCTGTGGATCATGAGGCCAATGCAGACAGACCTGCTCCTACTAGTGCATCGATACCGCCTTTTGCTAAGCATAGGATTGATAGTATATTGAGGATGGAGTTGGGTGACCAACAATGTGCATTGTTTGTTGAGGCAGGAGTCAGGCCCGCCACTATGAGAGATATACAGGTCAATGCTAGGCTGGTAGATATGTGGAGAGTCATGCTGCGTGACATGTTTAGCCTGATGCGACATGTCGTAGGAGCTACGAGCTTAGTTACACAGTTGAGGAGGACCCTTCGACGTTATAGGCGTGGTCGAGATGCAGCACGTCGACAATCCACGAGTAGTGACACATCATATGATGATCACGATCAGGGGAGTGATCATCGTTCACTTCGAACCGCGCCAAATGAGCAGCCTGTAGCATCGACCAACAGTCATGATGGAGAGCAGGTTGGACCATCGGCCACATCGAGTCAATAGCTCGCAACATCCAACAATACTCATGATCATTAGTAGGCTGGACTATCGACCATGTCAAGTCATCACAGTGAGCAACTGACAGTTTATCCTGATCAGCATGAGGCACCAGTACCAGATCAGCAGGCAGGTGATGATTGACATGTATCAGAGCTTGTCGAGGCTGCACCATTGACTGAGCAGGCCTCGACTAGTATTGTTATTGATGATGTACCACTAGCTGATATTTGACATTTATATTACAGTTGTATATTTTTGACATTATATATATGGTCCATGTATATTATGTTCATGTTGCAGTTGTACGTAGTTTACATGTTGGTGGTCATCATGATGTTTATATTGTTAGGTCATGTTAGATATGTTCATTTAATGTGCAGCTTGCAGATAGATGTGTATGTGATAACAGTTATTTGACATGAGATGTATATTTGATGTTTGCGTTGTGATGATGTTATACAATGCTAATTGTGTTTTGTTCGATGATCATGATCACGATGATGTTAGCAAATTTGAATGTGTTTTTTAGTCGAATATGATGTTTATACGATGGTTATCATGATCATGATGTTTATTTAATTTAATATTAAATGATAATGATATTTATTAAATATTACGTCGGTTGTAATTGAAATTGAAATTGAAATTTTATGTAAAATTGTAAAATTGTATTTGTATTTGTAATTGTATGTAAAATATTTGTAAAATTTTAATTGTAATTGTAAAATTTAATTTATTGTGAAATGATTGTAATTGTAATTTAAATTGTAATTGTATATATGACAAATTGTAAAATTGCAATTGTATGTAAAATTCTAAAATTGTAATTGTATTTGTAATTGTAATTTTAATTGTAATTGTATGTAAAATATTTGTAAAATTTTAATTTTAATTGTAATATTTAATTTATTGTGAAATGATTGTAATTTTAATTGTTTATATGTAAAATTGTAATTGTAATTATAATTGTATGTAAAATTCTAAATTTGTAATTGCAATTGTATATAAAATATTTGTAAAATTTTAATTGTAAATGTAATATTTAATTTATTGTGAAATGATTTTGATTGTAATTTTAATTGTAATTGTATATATGTAAAATTTTAATTGTAATTCTAATTGTATGTAAAATTCCAAAATTGTAATTGTAATTGTAATGGTATATATGTAAATTTGTAAAATTGTAATTGTAATTGTAAATTTTGTGTAAAATTCTAAAATTGTAATTGTAATGGTATATATGTAAATTTGTAAAATTGTAATTGTAATTGTAAATTTTATGTAAAATTCTAAAATTGTAATTATAATTGTATGTAAAATTCTAAAATTGTAATTGTAATTGTAATTGTACGTGAAATTGTAAAATTGTAATTGTAATTCTAATTGTATGTAAAATATTTGTAAAATTGTAATTGTATATAAAATTCTAAAATTGTAATTGTAATTTTAATTGTAAGTGAAATTGTAAAATTGTAATTGTAATTGTAATTCTAAATGTATGTAAAATATTTTTAAAATTTTAATTATATTACTGTGAAATGATTGTAATTGTAAAATTTTAATTGTATGTAAAATATTTGCAAGATTTTAATTGTATTAATGTGAAATGATTTTATTAAAATTTTTAAATTTGTAAATTTGTAAAATTTTAAATAATTGTAAAATAATAAATCTACAATAGTATGATTTTTTTTAACATAATAAAGTTTAGAAAATAATGCAAATAAATTCATGTACTTTAGAATTATCATTATTTTATTATGATGTTACGTACAAAAGAAAAATAAATTTATACAGTACGTCATTATTTTTGAGATCAACATAATCACAAATTATCATGTGAAATATTGATTTTAACATTAACACAATGCAAATTACCAGTAAATTACAAAATACGTATTATAATGTTTCGAAAAAAAGAGTCAGCTTATAAGTTATAAGGTAGTTAAGTCCTCTTCTTTATAAAAACCCATCTTAAAAAAGTATAAATATTGATGAAATAACACATGTACCATATCACTCTCAGTTCTCATGATCACCCTCATTATCTTCCAGCTCGCATGGCATGATAACACTATTGTTCTCAAAATCATGTTTTGATCTAGGGTCATGTCTTAATACAAACCACCAATCCCTATCCAACACATCTGGCTAAAAAAACACATGGTTGCAGTGTTTGGGGAAAACATAGGGCTCCTTAGCTTCATCCCACATCATTCTAGAGTTGATACATATCAGCCTACTATCACGATCTTCCTTTACATTATTCCGATCAAAGGTGTCCCACCACTTGCACCTAAAAATAACACATTGGAAAGAAGAGAAATCCACTTCAATGGTCTCTTGTATCTTTACGACGTAACCTAACGTCCCTCGTACTAGGTTTTGATCAAGGTGGCTAGATCGACTAAATTGATCGAACTCGACCTCCACTCGACAGTCTTGTGTGATGTGTCCATCATCGGCATTTTCTGTGCGAAAATGGTGTCCATATGCCCACATAGAAATGCACCTATAAAAAGTTAAAAAATCATAGTGTCACGTGTCTTATAATAACCCAACAGTTAAAATATGAAATATAGATGTAATTACATTTGAAAGGTGCATTATTAAGTTTCAAATGTACATATAAATTAAATATATTATTACTGAGTTGCTGCAGCCAATCCCTACGTTTAGCGCATCCTCTTCAACACGCGGGTAATGACCGGTTGCGCCGTATTTCTCTCTGACTTGGTCAGTAGCCCAACTGTTGGGGCATATTTTTGGCATATTTTCTTTTAAATGATCGAGATAAGGCACACTTTTACCATTCAATTGTCTGAATTCTTTCCTGTCACTATCCCACTTCATCCTCTTTTGTTCGTACAATGCGACCCACGGTTATGTCGCTTTAGAATTGTAAATAACGAATTTATTGATTGCTTCAATTTCTATATTCGTTGATGAAATCAAACCCACATTATATAGTACATAGAGATCAAAATATACATTATATCGAAGTTCAACATGAATATGTACTTTGTGTAAATTTGAAAAATTATGAGTCACTTACTCTTTATCAAGCACTTTTTTCCATTCGTTTGGAGAAACTCCCCTTCTTTTTTGTCTTCATCCCTTTCATCGTCCCAAATCACCGCACCTGGTATGTTGTCGATCTGCTTGATGTACTCACTGGAATAATAGAAAGACTCATACGATATGTACCCCTCTACCACAGACCCCTCGGGTTTTTCCCTTTGTCGAACAAAAGCTTTCAATTTCTTCATGTACCTCTCTAAGAAGAACATCCAATGACAAGAAACTACCCCAACTAATTCAACCTCATCTACTAGGTGGATTAGAAGGTTAACCTGCAAGTCCATGAAACTCGTCGGCAGTTCCTTCTCAAACATACAAACAATCTCAACTATCTCTTGACGCCACCATGGAATGCTAGCTGCATGAATCTCCTTTGACGTGGTCCAATGTACAAATGAAGATAATTTAGATATGTCACGTCCTAGGTCTTGAGGGAATTCATGTTTCACACACCCACGCATGAACAAAGGATAATGACACTGCAAAGTTATAAACACGTGCAATAATATAAAAAATTAACTATGTGTTTATGATCCCTGCATGGGATAAAATTTATTAATATAAAAAAAAAATCATGCTTTTGACATTATATGTACTCTTAGAAGATTCAAATGGTCATGCAATTTGAAGCCCGAAAAATGGTCATCCACGGTGACACAACGCTGTAGTGAAGACTCGTATGAAGATGGCACCCTCACTTCCTTTGCCAAAGAAATATCATATTTTTTAAAAATCCATGGGACATCACCTTCTTTGAAATAACATGAATTAGAGGGATCGGTGTCTGCCTTTGATCCTGTACTTCTAATCGTCTTGCCCAATTTTTCTTTTTAGTTTTTGAAGTAATAAGATCTTTCCTAAAAACCAATGTGTCACTTTGTTTCGATGATATGTGCCTCCATAAAGAAGACGAAACATTTTTAAATATATGCATGGGATATAATAAGTGGGTAATATTAAGATGCTCCCAATATGGGAGGTTATAAAAAGATATATTTCATTTTCATCCCAATGGGAAATTTCTCAACATAGGTGTCGAAGAAAGCTGGATCATCGAAGATAGGCTCCCCATGTGAATCAAACATTTATATGAAATCATTCTCCTCCTCTCTCTCATAGGCTCTAAGCCATTCAACTGGTGTCATTATTGGAGGCCTTTGGATTCTCTCTCGTTTACCATTGAAAGCGGATGCTTCTCTTCTGTAAGGGTGTTCTTCTGGGAGGAATACCCTAGAGAAATCATACACTAGCTTTCGTACGTCCTTGGACCATCTAGCTTTCAGAGAAGGTCCACAACATTTACATCCAAAATACCCTTTTGTTACAAGACATACGAGATTATTGTATACAATTTATATGCATGGCACGTTAAAGGATGTCAAGAAGATAAGAACAATTACAATGAATTAAATAACTAATATGCGAAAGAATATTGTTACGTATATAAACAAATAAACAAACATGTCATTTACCAGAGCAAACTCCTAAGCCTGGATAATCATGTGTCGTGTAATCACATATGCCATACAACATAAAACTCCTCTCTTCTGCGACGGGTCTTGATACATTGTATACATTTATCCCATTCCATAATTCCTTCAATTCATATACCAGTGGTTGTAAGTAGAAATCCATATTATTCACTTTTCTTCTACCAGGGACTATGAGAGCCAACATAAGATGTTTATTCTTCATGGAAAACCATGGGGGGATATAGTTATTGATCACTACTACATGCCAAACATAATAGTTGGTGTTATGGAGGGAATATGGGTTGACGCCATCCATGGCTATGCTGAGTCGTAGACTTCGTACTTCATCCTTGAATTTTTTGGGACATGTATCCTCTATATGCTTCATGGATATTGAATCAGTTGGGATTCGCATAACTCCCAACTCATTTATGTGTGAGGCATGCCATCCCTGCAACATAGCTAATTCTTTGCAAAGAAAGAGCCTTTGAATCCTTGGGATTATAGGTATGTGCCTCAATATCTTAAAAGGAGGACCACATGATTTACCCTTATTTTTTTATTTATCATACCTGTCATGCCCACATTTCAGACATATCTCTTTGTCTACATATTCTCCTCTATATAGAATACAATAATTTGTACATGCATGATATGATATGTACTCAACACCCAACATTTTCAACAATTTATTTGCCTCTTCGCAGCTACCGGGAAAGACATTATCTCTCGGAAGAACCTTATCTTTGAATAACCTGTAGTTGGTGATAATGGAAAATATTAAATGTAAATTAATTCCGATATAATTATTAATGTTCATAAAATTGACCATTTGTAATGTTCATTGTGTGATTATATTTCTCAAATTTATATAAGGGAGGACTTTATGGTAACTTACCTCAAAATTTTTGAGAAAAATGCATTCGACAAGACAAAATTTTCTTTCAAGTTGTACAGTAACATCGTTGTCCCCAACTGTGTAGACTTTAATTGACCACCAGGTCAAAAGAGACGGGTGGTGGAAGAAAATTTAAGGCTTTCAAAAAAGGTGTTAGCAATATGAGCATCATCTCCTAACTGATCATCGTTTTGAAACATTGTCTCCATGGCAGTAGTATACCTTAAGTAATCATCCATACCAACCTATATTTGATTGCCTCCATTTCCAGATTGTGAAGAACTACTATTGCTGTAGTCATTCCTAATTGGTGAATCTGGACGTAGCGAGAATTGAATCGGTGGTTGATTCAACCATTCTTGGTATTGTTCCTCTCTGATTTTTTCTCTTAATTCATCCTTCTCTCGATTTGACATTATCGTGGGGTGCAACGGAAGATGGTAGGTAGGTCGCTCATCATCACTAGAATCCTAATAATTTCAAAAAATATATTTGAACATGATTAGTACAAAATCTATGATATCAATTAGTAAGAATGTTGACAATGCATGATTAATTTGTTTGACTTTGAAATAGTTACATTAATATACCAAACAATTATTATAACCATCATTGTCCCGAGATTGTGGCTAGAAAATGAAATATTGTTACAGTTGGCAGCATGAAGCGACTGTCCATTTTCATCTACCAAATGCGCCTTACGGTATGCTGCTCCTGATAAGAGCTTCTGTAATGTTCCAAAATTTTCACTAAGTTAATTGGAACATTATTTTTTCTTTCCTTTTAATAAAAAGAATAAAATGGGTAAGGGGGCCCATGAAGAAGCATAATAAGCACTCCTAATATGGAAATGGGTCACCTAAGCGGCTTATTTTTCATCTCCTAGTGTGAAAAGGGGAAAATACGAGAAGAATAGGTCAAGTTTGACCAAGTCAACAGCGCTGCCTAAAGAGGTGAAGCTTGCATGAGAAGACAACGCAATTTTGAAAGGAGGGATATCATTGGATGAGAGAAACCCTAATGGGTGGGGTCCATGGCAAGAAAGCCTCCTCTTGGCATAAAATAGGGAAGGGGAGCCATTTCTCATTATGTTTGAGATTTCGATTTTGGTTTGTTCTCTCCAGTTGTTCAACTGAGATAGCTGTGCTGCTTAGCACAAGGGAGATTCCTGTTTATGAGTTTCCTCTCCTTCATTAGGAAGCTTTGGAGGACCTGTTCTTCATCCTCCTCACATCCAGGCTTGAGGCCAAGGTAACCATCTTCAGCTACAACATTTTCCAGTTGGGAAAAAACGTTGAGTTGCTGGGGGTTACAGTGAGGATTCATTACCACCCACTTCTGGAGCTAGTTTTGCAGAGGAGGAGCTCATTATTTCTCTGGGAGATCAGTGAGGAAGATCCCGGAGCTTCATTTCAGATTTTGGCATTGGACCATATGTTTCATCTCATTCCCAGCGCAGTCTCTTCCCCATATTGCGTTATTTTCAGAGGACACTTGCAGGAGGGGTTCACACTGTGGATTGGAGGGTGTAATCTTTAGTGAAGGGAGCAGCCTTTTAATTTGAAGATCATTGGATGAGGTTTCTTCATCATTTGCAACATTCCCATCCTTCTCCATTTTTGTATTGTTATTGAGTTGCTGCTGCTGCCATTTTGTACATTTTAGTCAATCCCTTGGAGGATTGTTGCACCGTTGTTTTCCGGGGTTGAGATCATGCTCCCCCACTTTATTTGAGCCTTCTATTGCCATATCATTGTATACATATCAGTTTTCAACCATTTCACACTATGGATTGCGCATTTATAGCTTGTTGTTGGGTTGTGTAGCATTGTATTTTCACCTTTGCATGTACATCTGTCTTGAGGCTGATCTGGCCTATCTTGAGAGGTCTTTCCCTCAAGTTCTTGTATATCTATTTACCATTGCACATAATATGATGGCTATGCTCTCTTCTTGCACCATATGTGTTGATGTTTCACTGCTGCTACTTGTTGGAGTTCATGTATTACTGTAGCTCTCTCTTTGAGCATTGTTTGAGATACCTAGGAGTGGGAGATTTGAATAACCCACCTAGGATTATTTCTTTGAGCTAATATATGGGAAGTGTAGTGTATGAAAGGATCCAAGTCCCCTTTCTACTTATTTTTGCATTGGATTCCTTATACAACGTCCTTGAGGACCATATTGCAACAAATCCTGAAAAAGGGATATTACAGTGGTATCAGAGCTTCGAACTTGGCTCAGCCTGTGAAGTTTGAATAAAAAAGAAATAAGAGATCAAGATGATGCATAGGATGAGATTTCTCTCATCAGTTTTTAGATTCAGAAAATGTGGATGGAAGGCAAGAGGATGGTGAGCCTCTTGCAAATCTATGACACAGGGCAGCAAGAGGCAATGCTGCGTTGGCTACTCTTGAGAGAGTTTGGCCAACATAGGACCTATATTTTTTCACAGGATGTGAAGAAGGAGGAGGACTGGCAGGATACTTACACCATGGGGCAGAGAAGAGCATGGGTGCATTATGATGAGATGGAATTCTTATTACCACTCATTATGTCACCATCACAGATTTGGTATGGTGGGAGTATGGAGGAGCAGCAAACATTATTGTTGCTCAGATTGTATTTGGATGTTGCAGGAGCAGGAGGAGGCACTAGCATAGTGCAAAGGGGTTGCTCCTTGGCATTAGATGCCCAAGAAGTACCTTCTTTAGGGGAGGGACTCTATATGTGCAGCAACATGATGAGTAGAGTCTTTGAAAAGATCCATGTCAAAGAGTTGAGCTTTGAGATGACAGTGGCCCTACTCCACAGGCCAACAACGCTGTCAATTAAGAGCTGGGATTACTTGTTGAAGTGCTCCCAAGACCACTTCACAAGTGATGTACCTTGGAGGCATGTAGGAGATGAGGATGAGGGAGTCATGGATGGAAGCATCCCTTACTATATTTTGATCTTCTTGGCTTGGGTTCACAAGCACAAGGGGAGATACCTACATGCAGCATTTATGGATTCTCCTTTCATGCATTCTTATGAATATTATTTATTGATGGAGGAGTCCACTCGGGAGGGAATCCTAATGGATGTATATCAGCATACAAATAGATGCATAGCCTGAGAGATGATGATATGGTTGGCACAACCACTTCCCTACTCTGTTGCAGTAAGGGAGAATTTTCACTTGAGCCATTTCATCTCGAAGACCGCAGTACATGATGAGGGAGGTAACTATTTGCTTTATTTTTTGCACTCTCTTATCTTTATGAGTAGCATATCATATCAAGGATGATATTTCCTTCTTGCACATTATGTTTTGTTGTACTTATGGTCAATTTCAGCAATTATGATGGCCATCTTATTGGTGGATTGTGGGGGAAAGCCACAGGATTTTCGGTGTGCACCATTGGCAGCAAGTTATGTTTTCATGATCTCATATTGCAGGATGAATGTGGCAGCAAACAAGTGGCTGAAAGGACACTTGTTGAACTATATATTGAGGTAGGTCAATGATGCCCTGCATTGGTTCCATGTGTGGAGCTATGTTTCACCTCCTTGCTCTTACAGATTTATGCTTCCATATTCTGCTAGTAGAACGTTGGACATGGGAAGCACCATTGGAGGAGTGGCACAAGAGTTGAGGATTCCCATAGGGAGTATGGTTCTCCATACTTCTCACGCTACATATTTCAGAAAAACAAGTGGGCCAGCCTTGATTGCCATGTTACACCTCTTGCTTTCAAATGGGAGGAGCCATTTGGAGAGCTTGAGCTCTTTGGGGAGGCACCCCATGGGTGTTGGATTTGATGGGATGGCTTGGGTCTCTCTTGAGGACCATTATGTTTCAGCCATGTATCAACAACAACCCCATATGTATCATAAGGAGGGAGAGACACATTGGGAGGATGTGCCCTTTGGGGAAGAAGACCTCCACACTTTTTGCAGCACATGCTCTAAGGGGAGTATGGAAGAGGATATGGTCACCATGACAAGATATTTGTTTCTCAATGAGGTGAACCATATGAATGATTGGATACCATATGATGATGACTTCCAACTCATCACATATGAGATGATTTGGGCCAACTTTATTTACAGCGTTGGAGGAGAGATCCCTAGAGATCTAGACTTCATCTTGCCACTTGAGGGCAACACTATTGAAGCCCAGGATCAACACTCTCTCTACACTTATCATGAGTGGAGAGATGGAGAGCATGGGGTAGGCTACATTGTCTACCATGAGAAGATTTTCATCCCACCTACTTTGCTGGATCCAGAGGTGGAGGACAGTTTCCAGGAGTTGCCTAGTTGGAAGGTAACTCATTTTGCATGGTTGATTGCTTGGGGATGGAGGGTCCACATGGGGAGAATGTCTCCCAACACATTTCAGACTCCATGCCTTGGGAGAACCTCTAGACATCACTTTTCCACTCTCTTGAGCACCTCACTTTTTCATGATGATAACTTGGTAGCTAATTTACATGCTGAGGAGAAGCAACGTGGGAGCTTTATTGATGAGATAGCATCCTATTTCCTGGAGGAGATCATCATACATGGATGCTACAGGATAGGAGAAGAGGAATCAGTCTACCCTTGCACTTTCTTGAGGACAAGAAATCTTTGGGAGGGGAGGACTGTAATGTTCCAAAATTTTCACTAAGTTAATTGGAACATTAATTTTGCTTTCCTTTTAATAAAAAGAATAAAATGGGTAAGGGGGCCCATGAAGAAGCATAATAATCACTCCTAATATGCAAAGGGGTCACCTAAGTGGCTTATTTTTCATCTCATAGTGTGAAAAGGGGAAAATAAAAGAAGACTATGTCAAGTTTGACCAAGTCAACAGCGCTGCCTAAAGAGGTGAAGCTTGCATGAGAAGACAACGCAGTTTTGAAAGGAGGGATATCATTGGATGAGAGAAAATCTAATGGGTGGGGTCCATGGAAATAAAGCCTCCTCTTTGCATAAAATAGGGAAGGGGAGCCATTGCTCATTATGTTTAAGATTTCGATTTTGGTCTGCTCTCTCCAGTTGTTCAACTGAGATAGCTGTGCTGCTTAGCACAAGGGAGATTCCTGTTTAGGAGTTTCCTATCCTTCATTGGGAATATTTGGAGGACCCGTTCTTCATTCTCCTCACATCTAGGCTTGAGGCCAAGGTAACCATCTTCAGCTACAATGTTTTCCAGTTGGGCAGAAACATTGAGTTGCTGGGGGTTACAGTGAGGATTCATTACCACCCACTTCTGGAGCTAGTTTTGTAGAGGAGGAGCTCATTCTTTCTCTGGGAGATCAGTGAGGAAGATTCCAGAGCTTAATTTCAGATTTTGGCATTGGGACATATGTTTCATCTCATTCCCAGCGCAATATCTTCCCCATATTGCGTTATTTTCAGAGAGCACTTGCAGGAGGGGTTCACACTGTGGATTGGAGGGTGTCATCTTCAGTGAAGGGAGCAGCTTTTCAATTTGAAGATCATTGGAGGAGGTTTCTTCATAATTTTAAACATTCCCATCCTTCTCCATTTTTGTATTTTTATTGAGTTGCTGCTGCTACCCAGCAACTCCAACATTTTTCCATTTTGTACATTTTAGCCAATCCCTTGGAGGATTGTTGCACTGTTGTTTTCCAGGGTTGAGATCATGCTCCTCCACTTTATTTGAGCCTTCTATTGCCATATAATTGTATACATATCAGTTTGAAACCATTTCCCAGTATGTATTGCGCAGTCATAGCTTGTTGCTGGGTTGTGTAGCATTGTATTTTCACCTTTGCGTGTACATCTGTCTTGAGGCTGATCTGGCCTATATTGAGAGGTCTTTCCCTCAAGTTGTTGTATATCTATTTACCCCTGCACATAATATGATGGCTATGCTCTATTATTGCACCATATGTGTTGATGTTTCATTGCTGCTACTTGTTGGAGTTCATGTATTACTGTAGCTCTCTCTTTGAGCATTGTTTGAGATACCTAGGAGTGGGAGATTTGAATAACCCACCTAGGATTATTTCTTTGAGCTAATATCCGGGAAGTGTAGTGTATGAAGGGTAAAAAAAGGGATCCAAGTCCCCTTTTTGCTTATTTTTTCATTGAATTCCTTATACAACGTCCTTGAGGACCATATTGCAGCAAATCCTGAAAAAGGGATATTACAGCTTTCGACGTTTTGGAGTTGTTTGATTATTTTTTCCATTCGAACTCGATTCTGAATCTGCATGAACCTAAAAATTTGTATTCATTATAAATTTTATTAAGTTGATTGACATGGATAAAAAACATAAATTTAATTAGATAATGAAAATATAAATAAAATATGAAGTAAATATTATGTCTCGAGATGGATAGGGAGAACTCCGCGATGGAATTTGAGAAATATTATGGAACGAGTTGGATTTTGAAGAATTGTACATTTGATATGTTATCACCAAAAAAAATGAAACATCATTTGACAAGGTTAGACAAATTCATGTGTAAAAAAATTAGGTAGTGGGATTCATTTTTATGCTTGGTCAAGGGAAATATTAAATTTTTCTTGTTTTAGGTTAACCTAAGGTCTAAACCCACTCATTTTCAAACTCCATCATGTCACATCATTCATCATTTTCTGATTTCTTTCATTTTCCAAAGATTTTGTACCGAAAGTACCAAATTAGCCAAGAAACCAGAGTTTCGTAGCAAAATACACTGTGAAAAGTCACTTTTTGCTACGAAACTGCTGATAGTTTCGTAGCGAAAACAATCAAATTTACACTAGGAATGCTACGAAAGCGTGGTTTCCTGTTTGTCTTGTCATTCTAGCTGTTAGGTGTTAGAAATTGTTGGGAAAGGGTAAGTTAGATGCTTTTCAAGTCATGAAGGAATAAAATCAAGGTACATGCTCAGGTCTGCAGTCATCATGGTCAATTTAGGTAATGTATGAGTCATCATTGAGTCACGAGAAGACATTAAAACTTCAAATCCTTTCCTAATTTAGTAATTCTCATTCCTCCTTGCGTAATATTTGAGTTCTAGAGAGCTAGTGTACTAAGCCAAAGTTGTGGCTGGTGTTTTCAAAGGATTACAGTGAGCATATCAAGCGAGGCTGCAAATTCATCAAGCGAGGTTGCAATTCATCAAGTGAGGTTGTGAAGACATTGAAGAAACCATGGCAGAGAAGAGAAGGACTAAAAAGGGTGGTCAATGCTTGAGATATGAACCCGCAGACATGAATTTGATCAATGAAGGCCCAAAAATAGTAGAAGCTTTCAGAAGAGTAGGTTACCTACAGTTTTGTGAGAAATTGCAGGGATGTCATACACAGGTGTCCAAGGAGTTTGCTTTGAATTTCAGTGGAACAACCACTAAAGTGGTAATGCTCAATTTTTCCATCACACCAGAGGTTATTGCTGCTACTACAGAGATTCCAAGAGGTCAGGAGAAATGGTTCAAAGGTTTCAAGTTTAACATGGAGCAGTGCAAAGAGTTCATGAAGATTGAGCATACTAAAATGGACCTCACCAACTCTATTCCAAGAAGTTACGTAAAAAACAACTATTCAAAATTTCTAGTCATCATCCAAACGTACTTTACTTGTGAAGGGAGGTACCACAAAGTCTATTCATATCATTTAAAATTACTTCTTCACTTTACTGGTAAGATTTCCATTGATCTGCCTTTCTATTTGCATAGAATTTTGTCAAAAATGGCAGATAAGGTCCAAGCAAAGTCTGAGGGAAGTGAAACTTCTTTATTTCATCATGGTTTTATGAAATTATTGGTCTTAGATGAACTTCAAAGGTTAGGTAGATATTGGTCCTCATTCTTGTTTTTCAATGTTTTGAGTTGGATGCTCTTACTCCTTCAAGAACTCCTAAACCTAGGAGAATTCCATCACCATTAGCAGTAGATCAGAGCCAACCATTGGTAGTAGAACCAAGTGAGCATGCAAGAGTAGAACCAAGTGAGAAAATTATGAAGGAGCCAGAGAAAATGTAGAGTCTTGACACACCAAATGTCCCACCTGCAAAACAGAATTCAAAGGTGGTCAAAACTGCAAAACAGAAACAAACTGTTAGTAAACAAGGAACCAAACGAATGACTAGGAGCCAAATAATGGTTTTAGAAGAGAATAAAGTGGCTGTAAAAGACATAGCAGAAGCTAAGGGAAATATAGAAGATATTTTACATGCAATTGAAATAGAGGAAACTCCTATTGTTCAAGCTGAGTTTATTGAGGAATATGGGCAGAAGTTAAAAACGACTAAATCTACAAATAAATTAGAATTTGAGGGAGAAGATGTAGGTTTCATGTTCCAAGCAAGAAATCATATGACAAGGCATGCTAGGAAACTATTAGAGAGAATTAAATAAGTTCAACCACCCACTGACACAACTCAACCACCTCAAGAAATTATTGACCTTTAATCACCTCTAGAGAAGGATACAGACATCAAATCAAAGAAGGGAAAATATAAGGTGATGGAAAAAACATAGTTGCAGCTCCTTGAAGAAAAATTGAAATTGGCTAATCAAGAAATTGCTGTTATGAAAAGGGAAGCAAGAAAAAAAAGTGTAGAGAAGACTCAATTTGAAAAAATGAAGGCAATTTTGGAAGAACATGTTGACACTATCTCCAAGACTTTGGATAACACACAACAACTCATCAAATGGAAAATTCCAGCAAGAAAAGAGGCCAAACATGTCAGGAGGATGAACACACATTTGAAAGCCACCAATAGAAGAATTAAAGACCAGGTTAAGGACCTCCAAGAACAAATTGAACTAATTGATGAAGAGTTAGAGAAAAAAGGTCTTAAAATGACAGTGCTTGAAGAACCAATAGCTCAACCAATTATAAATGAGGAAGAAATGCATCAAGGATCATAAGGTGAGTTGGTTTTTGGTTGTTTAAGGCTAATGACATGATTTAAGACAATATTTTGGCACTTACAGGGTTCAGTTTTCAAGATCACATAAAAAGCTGGGTTTTCAACACTTTTCAACAGTTTCGTAGCGTGCCTGGGCTTGAAGGGCATCAAAACACCATGAAACTACTGTAGCTTCTCTTTTTACTTTTTGAACCAGTTTTGGATGCAATGAAGAGGTGGAATTGGTGTGGGAGATGTGTTTAATGATGATTAACACTATGCTAAAGGAAATAATCAAGAATTTTGAGGTTAAATGACATGTTTTGTAGCGCTACGAAAGTACGCTACGAAACTGCCTTACTTTCATAGCGTGCTGTATTCCAGCCTTTTTAGCAGGTTTTGGAGCATCTTTGGACATCTGGATATTTTTGAAGGGTTAAAGACCATGACAAGAAATTAATCAGCACTCAAGGACCACCAATTGAAATAAACTAATAGCCAAAGTATTCATGGAAGAAGACCATTTTTCCAAAAAACAGGGTTTTGTTTCCTAGTTTTGAGGAGGTGAGTTAAGTGTTCATAAAGTGATGAATCCCATCATCTGAATTCCAACATGTGAAAGCATACTTGTCAAAGAATGTAATTTCTTTAGTAGATAAGGTTGTTAAAGGAAATAATGAGTAGTTTGAGTCCTATTAGGAAAAGGACTGTCAAGTAGGATAGGTGTCTGTTTGTCATTAAGTTGATGTTTTATGGTTATGCAAGGTGTCATTAGGAAAAAAATTGATGAATCTAGCTAGGAGGCAGATCATCTCATGATGTAACAAGTCTATTAAAGGATATTGAGTCGAATTTTTCAAGGGTTGGATATTTTTGGCTAAATTGCAGCTTATTGTAAATTGACTGTTTCAACAATACATAGATTTGTTACTTGACCAACTTGAGATTCTGAATGAGTTTTTAGTGCTTTCCTATCTTATCTATACCTTTTATGTATCTCATTTGTGTAATTCTATGACTTCCTTTATAGATGAATTGACTGTGTATTTTCCCTCTTTCATGTGTATGTGACCTACTACTAAAAACTTTGACCCGCCTCAGCTTTCATGTCAAGTGAACTCACTGAATAACTGAAAATGTTGACTCCATAAGCCCAATGCTTACATACTAATATTATTTTCAACCTACACTCATAATAAGCAAGTTATTTCCTAAATAGAGTTAGCCATCTATACCTTTATTCAATATCATTAACCTGCCCTCTCAGACTGAGAAGGCTAAGCCTCAGTCATAAGATTGGTTTGAAATAGTTGCATGAGATTTTCTGATTAGCAGCCTATCAGAACAATTTTGTGATAACACGATATAATTATGATATTTTCTCCCTGCATTTGAGCAAAATCAACAATAAATTTTAGTGCACACGCCTAAAAGTAATTTTAGTGCCTTAAAAGTGGAATTATTGTAATCAGTGCTTATGTATAGATAACCACACCGGTGTTGTTTTAGTTACTACGCACCGATGTTGTGTTATTAACTGACGCACCAGTGCAGAGTTATTAATTGATGCACTAGTGACGAAAAGCCGCAAATAAAAAAACACAACTTTATTTTTTAAAGTGAAAAATGCGGTAAATTGAAAAATGGGCGGAAAAATATTTTCGAAAATCTATTTTCATAAAAAAATTATTTAAATACTAAACACTTTTCATTATTTCACTATTTTTGTAAAAAAATTTAGCTAGAGATTTGCAGGAGACATACCTGGAGCAAGAGAGCACAAGAGCATGAGAGCGTTGTGGACAGCAAAATAATTTCGAACAAAAGTATTCAAACAATCAGAATTCCAAACCTCTGGTGATTCAAACCCTATAGCATAGAATTTCAAATGATCTCATGATTAAATTTTATTTTTATTTTTACATTTTTTGCAGTATTTTTTACGTAGTAAGTAAAAAAATTCAATTTGTTGTTCATTTTCAGAAACAAAAAAAAGTCCATTTTTACTCTAAACCCTTCATTATTTTTGTTTTTGCCCTTGCTTCTTCTTGTTTCTATGATTTCATAATTAGGGATTTTCAATTTTAGATTTATAGGGTTTGTATTGCTATATATATAGGCCTATGAAATCCAACCCACGGGACGACTTGCATAGTCGGATCCCAATCCATGTCGGTCCTTGCGTGAATTTTTAAAACCTGCATAGCCTAGCACATTGGTGCACTGGCTTATCCCAGTGCACCGCGCATGTACTATTTGATAAAAAAATAAAAACAATTTTTTTTAATCCGTGCGCCATATGTAAAATAGGGCACCGCTACGCTATTTCATTATAGCACACCGCTCACGCACTGTTTGGCAATTTTTTTTTTTAATTTTTTTTAATTTTGTGTTAATCAGTGGAACATGTAACATATAACACACTAGGTCTCCTATTTGTCAGAGAGAACAATACGATGGTCCCTTGTTTGCACGGGGCGTTTATAAGAACAGGCTGCACCGCCCCCTCCACGACACCATATGCTACAAAAACTAACACTAGATGATTTTTATTATTTTTTCTGTGTTAATTGGTGCGGTGGTTAACATGTAACGCACTGGTGCTCCTTTTTGACATAGAGAATCGTACGGTATTTTATATTGTTTGGGCGGTGGGTTTATAAGACAAACATGTACCGACGTCGGTGCGTACACCATTAAAAGTGCATCAGTTACTTGATATATTTTTTTTACCTGAAAAGTTGATAATTTATTTATAAAATATATTAATGAATGATATGGTACAGGTTTCATATTGATAAAGAAATGGCTAACAAGAGACCAAGTAACAAAAATACTGATAACACATCAAGAAAAGAAAAAAAGGCAAATTCTTTGTAAATTCTTTACAAAAAATATTATTTTTGAACTATATGTAAGTTTAACTAATATGTATTGTTTACTGTGTATCATGCAGAGCCGCAAATGATGAAGCTTGATAAGATTATTTCTGATCTAGGACCACAAGAGCGTAAAATCTTGATGGAAAAATCGCAAAAGGATGAATTAGGTGAATGAAAAAAATACTATTGATCCAATATGAGTTTATTTTTTTAATTTTCATTAATAATATACTTAAAATTATTAGATAAAATGTTTCAAACAATCTATTAATTCACAGTTTTTTAATGTTCTACAGGGACCAACAACTCCGAAATGGAATGTTTTTCTAAGAAAAGAAAAAAAATAGAACATGAAAATGAAAATGAATTTCTCCTTAGCTCATCTGGAGTGATTCTGGAGGTTAACGAAAGGTAAATTTTTTTTTACAAAAGTTTGAGGGATCTAGTGGCATGAATGTATAGATGTTCTTTCCACTTACAATACAAAAATCAATCCAATTATTCCAAGAACCAAATTTTATCTAAACCACAGGAAGAGTTTCCAGAGAATTGGTTAATGAGACATGTCATACTTTTAATATCAAAAACGTACAAAAAAAGAAGGAATGAAAAAGTAATATTCCTTTAAATGTTTTTCTAGAATTATTTATAAATATCACTTTTGTTATATTTAATTTTAATATATCAATATAAAAAATAAATATTTTATTGTCATGTTACATTTTCACGAAGATTATGAAAATCTCAAGATATGAACGAGTTGATATCAGAAATATGCTAGTAGGAATGTCCAAAAATGTGTACAAGGAGATGGTCAAAGAAATGGAAAAAATTACATCGCAGGAGGATCCATCTCAACAACAACGTGCTTCAAATGTAATATGTAATCTGTTGACATGTGACCGCACATAACATGGAGAAGTGGTCCCTATAAGGAAATCACAAGACAAAGGCAACAGAGAAACATTGAAGATAGAAAAAACAACAAGGGTAGAGTCCTGAGCGAGGATGGGTCGATTCATGCACGCGTTCATGTTGAGTTGTGAATGCTAAAGCAGATATAGTCGTGAATGTGGGGCAAGTATTCCACGAACAAATAAGAAATGACTGGGCACAACCAAAGAGACCAGGTTGGCAACCACATCGAGGGGAGCTATGAGGACCATTGATCCGAGCATTGGTCAATGACGAAGATTAAAATCGCAGTTGCAGAGTGCAAGTGTTGCAAGATAGGTGCAAAGGGTAAAATTTAAAAATGTTGAAGTGCGATGTGCTATGGCGGGGGGACCCAGCCACCCGCCACACCCCTTTTCATTCCATTTCCCTTGAAAATCAATAAACCTTATCATTTCCGCCTCATTTTTCTACTTTACATTCTTTCACTGCTGTTAGGGTCCCGTGATTTGGCAGATTGGCTAAACCAAATGACAGGGTAACTTCAGACTAGTCTTTGGAGTCCTAGGACCTAGCCTTCCTGGACTTAGAGAGGGCTCTCTCTATTGTGTGAAGGATGTGGACTTGTTCGCTTCGGATGATTGATTTTCGGCTAGTTGTTAAGTGTAATTTGTTTTTTGTTTTGGGTTGGGGTAAGATGACTAAGTATGATAGGTGGAATAAGAGGCTGTCAAATCAATAGGGCTATGGGGTTAGATGAAGTCGAGGGTGTCTAAATGATGAAGCAGAGTGTATTGTAGGGCTGATTTAGCGAGGTTAATGTATCCTTAGGTGATGTATGAGGTGTAATGAACGTCAAGTTTGGGAAGAACTAAGAGGTCTTAAACATATATAGTATAAAAGTAATAAATCATGAGGTAGGGCAAACCATTAATCTCTATGAACAATACTTAAACTGATAAACATGTAAGATGAACATTCCGGTCATACATAGAAGCATTAGAACTCCTAACTTTAGAAATTCACCTTCAGCTTTTTGAGAAAACACATAAGATAAACAAACAACTCAATATATGGAGAGGTAACTCCTAAAAAACATACATCAAACTATCGGGAACTCTGAAACAAGTTGGTAAGCATGGGAAAAGGGAAAGATCGAAACGAGACCTCTTTGTCTTAACCTAATAAATCAATATTCCATAGAAAGGCTTCACAATAGGGTTTTTAAAACTTTAAATAAGTAGCGCATACCATGAATAATATTTATAAGCTAACATACTAACCATTCATGAAACAAAAACAAGTTTTAGTGGGCCTAAGGAGGAGTCAAGAATTCTTTAAGATGAATAAAAGAAGAAAACATCAAAACTATAGCAAACAGGAGGTTTGAGGTGCTTTCATGAGCATATCTCAACCTATACTTTTTTGATCTATAGCAACCAAGCAGACTGAAACAAAATGAGGACAAGAAAACATTAACAAGTTAGGAAAACATCACCATTCACCAAGCTATGGAATCCTGCAAGTAAGCTTCTACAGCATCAAGCCACACAAACCATTCATTCACTTCATAAAACTAGTATCTTGTCGAAGCTCATAAAACCATGTATTTCTCTTAAACACATCAAGTCCCAACTGTTTACAATGAATTTTCATGTCTTATATAACAAATGAGGAGATGGAACTAGAGCATCTAGAAGCCTATTGGCCAAAGAGAAATATCCTAACTTGTCCTTGAGGCTTTGCAAAGCCCAAGGCACAAAAATATCTAAATAAATATATTTTCCAACTATAAATGAAAATAAAATTAAATTTTAGGCCTGACATGCCTAAGAAAACTTACCAAACGTACATTTTTCCCACTCAGCCACAGGAGCGTAACACATGTGTCAAACAGTGAAAAATTTCCAGGTGCGTAACATAGAAATAGGCCTTGTTGCAGTGGTCTTTTGGAGGTTTTCCTGACACTAGATTTGTCTCCGTGATGCTTCGTTGGAAAGCCTGATGAGTATAATTTCAAAAAATGTTTGATTTTTGCTGATTGGATGTCATTTACATGCTCAAAAATCAAATCTCCCAACACTGCTCTGTGCGTAACACTTGGTCTGAAAAGGAGGCAGAAAGGTTAAATTTGTTTATGTTGTTTGACATTTTGAGGGGGTAAAAATGCTCCAAATGATCTGAAAATTGGTGAGTAGACTGTTGGTGATGTGAAAAATTCAAAAATGTAAACTTTGAGAGCTGAGGATGCACCAATTTTGTGCGTAACACCTAGGGTGCTGCGCTCCTAGGGGTCAAAATTTGGAAAAAAACAAAAAGTTGTCCAATTTGCCTCAAAATTTGTGGAATGGGCCTTCAAGAGGTCTTGGACATCTGGTGAGAAGCCTCAGCCGAAAATCCAAGACTTTCATGCTTTTTTTCCTCTTTTAGGTTTTTTATCTCTATGTGGCTATTCTGGCCAAACTTCTCTTGTGCGCAGCGCCATTTTGCAGAGGGCATTTGGAGGCCTTCCCTGTGTTGGAATTGGGCTCGTGATGGCTTTTTGGAAAGCCTGATGAGTTGAATTTCCAGAAATTCTTGAGTTGTGCTGATTGGATTCCATTTACCTACTCAAAAATCAAATCTCCCAACACTGCTGTGTGCGTAACACCACTTCAGCAGAAAAATAGGGTGTTTTGCAACCAAGTTTTGCACCACTTCCCGATGTCAGATTTGGCTCCGTGATGGCTCGTTGGAAAGCCTGATGAGTCTGATTTCCATAAATTCTTGATTGGTGATGAGTGGATTCCATTTTAATACTCAAAAATCAAATCTCCCAACACTTCTCTGTGCATAACACCACTTCAGCAGAAAAATAAGGTGTTTTGCAACCAAGTTTTGGACCACTTCCCAATGTCGGATTTGGCTCTGCAATGTCTCGTTAGAAATAATTTCATGTATAGCTGTCATTTGAATCATCAATAAAGTCATTTGGACACTCTCGCTGTGAGAAAAAAATGATTTTTCCAAGGTCACTCTACCAGTGCAGAAATTCTCTGGTGACACCTGTATTTTTTACATTTCTCCCAAACCATGATACCTGTGTAAAAACAAAAGGAGTTTTTTCTTATTGGACCTATTATGCACCAAAAACTCTCTCACTTTTGTCAAATTCATTTATGGTAGCTTAGAAACATATTTTGAAGAAAAACTAGCCCTAGGAGTGACAAATGGCTTGACTCTTGGAATGAGTTGTTGGAAAATGATGGAGGCATGTGTTGGGTGCTAAAATGTGTCTTTTAAAACTCCTAATTTCTTCACATTAATTATCAACCTGGGTAAGTCTTTTTGTTTCAAGAGTGTACACAATATGTGCAAGGTATAAACCTAGAGAGTAATGGTAAAACCAATCGTTGAATATAGATGCAATCATAAATCTGAAGCTTTAAAGAAAGTGATTCATGTATGCATTATAATCCAAAAGTTGTGATTAATTCTCTAATTCAAATAATTAAATCAACCGAGAGCACTGAAGCATTAAGTGAGCTCTTTCAGCTAGATCTAAACAATCAGATAGAAGGAAAGTAATATAAATAACAGTCTATAAGCTAAATAACCAAAACTGATTCTTGTTAACAAAAAACTAATAAATTGGAAATGTGCACGCAGAGGAATAAATGCGGAAATCTAAATCATCAAAAGCAATTCACTGTAAAGCAGAAAAGCATAGTATACTTGTAGTAAATGGAAAAGTATAACACAAAGAACAACAACATGATTCACCAGAGATGGGGCCCTTAGCTGCCAGCGAACGCTGCTTAGTTACTCCGGAACAATCGAATGAACAGCAACAAAAACTATGTATTAATCATCTCAATCATTACAATACAAATATGTCTTTCAGAACTACGTTCTGTTCATTATAAAATGATACATAAATGAAAGAGAAATGATACAATATGTGATACGATCTGATTTACATTCTCCGCTTTCTGCTATGTCCTCCTATCATCTCTAAACTAATAATACCCTAATAATTCCATAATTATTCTCATCAATCCTCTAATAATTCCATTCTAATCATATAAATCATCTACTTCTTTGATCTCTATTTTTCATTTAAATACACAGAGAGCAGAGAGAATTTCCAACAAAGATGATTACAAAATGATTCCCATAACAAAATTGGATTTTTCACAACAAATTGATCAGCAAGATCATATCTAAAATATCTTTCCATCAATCATTCAACAAGAACAGGTCGAATTTGGTATTGCAACTGAGATAATTTGGAAAACGGCTGCAACAACGAATCGGAGAAAATCATCTTCAGATAATCTTTCATTTCTCTTAATACGAACCGAATTTGGGAAAACTGCTCTTTCCTGAAGTTAATTCGGTCTGTTTTGGACAAAACCCATGTTTCAGATTTTCCAGATTCTTCTCCATTTGCCCAAACTGTCCAATGCAAAACTCTCACTTCTTATTCCAACGAATTTCTGAGTTGGAATATTTAATGATGAGCTGGAGATCAAATCTGCAATCTGGAAAATATCTTGGAGGCTAAAATGGTGAGTGATGTTACAAAAAATTTATTAATAAACCATCATTGGTAAAATAATGCATAATAATCATCAATTTATTAAAAATAAAGGAGAAGAAATAATATTTATCCATAAGATCATAAATAATTAGAAAATGGGATTATATGATAAACCATGATAAATGACGTGATAAAGAATGATAGAAATGGATGAAAAAGGTGTTAAAAAGTGATAATAATAATAACAAAATAGCGGCCCAATAGCATGATGAGTGTCATGAAAGTCATGAAAGCTATCATTGACTATCTCATTTGTATCATTGTCTTGGTAAATGCCTTCACCCTTAAACTCTATCTCACCCTCATTATTTGTTTGTTCTTGGTCTTCAGTTTCTTCACCCTCTTCCCCTGTCTCTTCATCTTTATTTTCTTCATTTATTTCAGCACCTTTGTCACTGTGATTGGGCTCACTGTCATGCTCAAAATCATCTTCTTCTTGGTTGTCTTGGGCACTTTCCTGCTGACTGCCATTTCCATTGTTCTTTTCATAATCCCCTTGGCTGTCATCTTGCTCATCATCAACACTCTTTTCTGCACCAGAGATTGTTTTATGGGTGTCACCACTATCACTGTTTTGATCCAATGGCTTACTATCTTCCTTATTTTCAGACTGTCATGTTCATTTTAATCCTCTATGTCATCATTATTTTCTTCATCATTAGGCTCTGTTTATGCCCTACTATCCTTACCATTTTCATCACTTTCATCCATGCTATCATCACTCTCTTGGTCTTCTTTTTAGGCTTTGCCTCTTCTTTGCTGTTGTCATATCATTTTCCTCTGGCATACACAACATTTTTTTCTTTTGCAAACCCTAGCCAAAGATATTTAAAACTAATTTCTTAGGCAGCCTAGGGTTTGGTTTAATTAAGCCTTTGAATATCTCTTTGCCTAGGAAAATGAAAGCTTTGGAGGCAAGAAAATAAACCACCAACATTGTGTCTTGACTTTTGCAGAAAATTTGGAGGTGAAAAACCAAAATTTTTACTCCTTTTAGAAATTTTAGACAAACTCTGTTTGTGTGCAACATCGGTGCGTAGCGCCGGTGCGTAACAGGTAGTTTGTAGGCACTCTGCTCTGTCTGTGCATAACACCAATTTGCATAGGGAATTTGGAGGCCTTCCCGGTGTTGGAATGAGCTCTGTGATTGATCATTGGAAATATTGTTGAGTCTACTTACCAATAATTCTTTTGGTTTTCCATTTGGTGTCCATTTACTTGTCCAAAAACTGACTGTCCCAACACTGGTCGAAAAGTGCCGAATGATGGTGCAGAAATGCAGAGTGCTGGTGCAAACAACTTTTGGAGGAATTCATTAACTCCACGTTAAGCTCATGATAGCTCATTAGAAATATATTCAAGTCTAGTTGTCTTTTGACTCATCAAGCAAGTTATTTGGACACTCCAACTGTGAGAAAACCTTATTTTCCCAAGGTCACTCCAGCAGTGTAGAAATTCTCCTAGAACACCTGTGTTTTTGATATTGCCTCCAAACCATGATACCTGTGTAAAAAATGAAGGAGGTTTTTCTTCTTGGCCCTATGATAGAAAAAAAACTCTCTCATGATTGCCAAATTCATCTCTGTTTGGTTAGAAACTTATTTTTATCAAAAATGGCCCTAGGTGTGGAAAATGACTTGGCCCTTGGAATGAATTCTTGGAAAATGACAGAGGCATGATGTTTATGCATTGGTATGGCTTCATGATTACTGATATTTCCTACCATATGGATCTTCTACTTTGATTCCTCTTTTCCATAGCAAACCCTAGCTTAGTTGGAAGAGGAAATCAGGGTTTGGTGTAGGGAAATTAGGACTGCCTTGTAGAGGGAGGGGAATGATGGGGTTAAGGTTTGTCTAAATTCTTGGGGAAATTTTTGGGAATAGGGATGGATGTTAGGGAGTAGGGGAAAGTGGAATTTCAAGGATTGAGTGAGGGAAAAGGGTCCAAAAGGGAAAAACACAAGCCTAGTCTCGAAAAGTGTCAATTTGTAGCAAGAGGCTAGGTTTTGTAGAAAAATGATGAGTTTGAGGGATAGGAGTAATGGGAAGTGCTTATGAAGGTATATTGAGGATAGGAGGAGGTTTAAGAGCATCAAGGTACAAGCCTTTTCAATGTTTTAACCATGGAGTTCATGAAACCAAGAAAATTTTCCCTCAAAAACCCTAGATGGAAAATGGAGGAGTTAGGCAAAAAAATAGAGGGCTGAGGCCCAAGGTGACACAACAAAGACACACTGAGTGACATGATCCCATGATGGGTCTTTTGGGATGGGTGATATTATAATTTACATGATGGGATGATGAAATAGTGAAATTTTTTATCTTAAGGATAATGAAGGTAGTGATATTTCTAGAACTCACAACGTTCATGAACTTTGTTTCTAGAAATCTAGAACCGATACTTAGTCACCTTCAGATAGTGAAAATTATAGATGAATAACAGTGGCTCCACTTGGGGAGGGAAGATCCTTTTCAAGAGGTGTCCAGAACCTCAGAGTTCAGATCTATGAGTTTTGAAGATCAGTTCCTTACATGCACTTTGCAGATCTTTCTTTCTTCATTTGCTGATGTTTTTTTGAAGCTATGATCTCACAATCTGAAAATGCATGTTTGCTTCAACCTCTTTCCTACCTACCCATCTTACCTGGCCTAACATTTTTTCTTCACTTGGGTGCACTTGGATTTGCGAACCCTCGACATTTTTCTTTTTGTAAACACAAATCAAACTATCTAATTGTACCCTTATTTCTTCCAAGAGTTTAGATTAGGCTAATGAACTCTCTTATTATCTACCTAGTCTAATCATTTGTCAAGATTAAGCTCTATAAACATGAAATTGAAAGCATGGTTAAATCAGGATTAGACAATCTGACTTACCATGAGTTGTGGCATAAGAACAAGCTGCACACAAACATTATTTTGCATAAAAGTAAAATAGAAAGATAAGGGTTGTGATCTATCATTTGTTATGCATCCTCATCTTCCTCTTTGGTTCTATTTTGAGCATGTGGAACCAATATCTTTCATTCCCTAATCTATCTCCTTTTTACAAGTCAAGTTTGAATGATTTGACAAGCTCTCTTTCACTAACTTATCGGCAATAAATTGAAAACATGTTCAGCCATGATTAGGCTAGATGACTGAACAAGACCTTCTTTTTGAACCAGAAGTGGCAGTTAAGGTTGCTCACTTTCAGTAGTACTATTTTTTGGGTATGAGGCTTTACCTATTTTCAAATCTGCCCTCTTTTTCATTCTTTCTATGTTTTTTGAGTTTTTTCTTTATTTTTTCAAAATAATATAAATTTAAAGGCTGCTCAAATGCTGAGCTTATTTGTGTTCCTATCTATCCTAATCTAAGCTATACATGATATACATTCAGCTAGTGAACTCTCTTTTCCAACATAACCAGTCAAGTAAATGATTCCATGAGGGATCTTGGTTTAGCTCCTTGAGCACGTTGGACAATCAAAAGGGCCACTCCCATATTACTTTATTTTGAACAGTGGTGTCTAAACTTCTCTTTAAAACTTGCATCAAATTGCTCTTAACATATTTCACTCCCTCTTCAAATGTTTTTAACAAATCAGCAAAGGGATAATGAAACAATACCTAAATGTGAAAATTTGGAAAATAAGCCTGATCTAGGCCTGTTTCTTCCTCCACTTGGCTGAGCTTAGGAATTTTTTTGGAAAGAAACTCTTCCTCTTCCTCATGATCATCTAAAATCATATACTCATAATCGATTTCAATATTATCCTTTAGCAAACCTGATGGGTTTTGATTGAGTGGGCTGAGTTTTGTGTGAATACCACCGGGTTGACGAGTAGGAGCATTCCTTGGTAACAAATATTCTTGAGAAAGAAGAGCAACAACTTTCTTGTGACCATCAATTTTCAAGCCTTCATTTGCTTCCAAATTTTCTAAGATTTCCTTATCACTGTCATAGTTTCTATGCATTTGTTGGTTACCTTTCTCAAGTTGATGAAACTGAGCTTCCTCCCAAAAACCAAGTACTGAATACTCTGCAAAGTTAGTTTCTGTTTGGAAAGCATAATCATTATCAACATATTGATCAAACCTTGGAGAATGATTAATATAATTAATGTCACCAACCATACATATTGGACTATCAGATTGTTCCTCTTTGAATTGATCTATAAATCCATTTTCTGCTATGTGATAGTTAAGATTAGGAGGAAAATAAATAGAGGCTGAATGCATATTTATAAGTTGATATATCTCCTCTTCAGTTAAAAAGGGAGGCATTTTTATCTTTCTTCACATATAACTACAACAATCCACTTTCTCTTGGGAAGGCCAAACATAGGGTTGAATGTGTTCTTTGTTGTTGAAATTACTACCCAAATATTGTTGACTTCTGATTGCATTAAGGTTGTCTTTGATGAACTGAAAAGAAGTACAACAAAGAGGTAACGACCCTTCCCTTTCTCCAAAACTTTCTTCACTTTCTTCTTCACTGTCATAGCTGAGTGGTATTTGTTGATCACTGTATTTGAGCTGTTGAAAATGATTGTCTTTGTCCCACAAAACAATCACTGATTGTTCTATAGTGTTATCTTGAGTTTAGAGAACATAATCATCATCATATTGATCATATTTGGACAGCTTATTTATAGGAGGAATGTCATCTATTATACACGCTTGATCAACAATTTGTTCCATCATATGAAAAGGAGAGTATTCATGGCCAATAGCCTTTCTTTTAGAAATCTAAAATGATTCGAAGCACAAGGGTAGGGACTCAAGAGGTGTTGGCTCATCTTCCATTTCTATTTTTGTAATCTAAACAGTCATACCAAGATGATTTGAGGGGAGAAATTTTGGATTTGAAAAAGGGTTTGTATTATCCATTTCCTCCCTTACTGATTCATTATAGCGTTCTACCTTGTTTCTATTTTCAATTTGCTTGTAATACTCTCTTAATAGTGAAGCACAAGATGTAGGAATGCATATGGTACTTACTTGAAAACTTTTCTGCATCTTCTTCTTTGCAACCTTAGTCAGCCAGTATGTTTTGATAGCTATCTTTGTATTGAAATGACTGATTTGGTTCCTCCCAAGAAAATGCTACTGAATTCTCTGAATAATCAGCACCAACCTCAACTTGGTATTCTTCCTCTTTCCTGCCAAGTATATGCATCATTTTGCTGATTGTATCTGTCAACATCTCTAGCTTTACCTCTGAAGAAGTTAGTTTCTCTTGAGCTGATTTGTCCTTCCTTACTTCTTCTAACTTTTCCTCTCTTTCCAGTATGTTGAATTCCACAGTAATTTCCATATTCTGCATTTCTTCCAGGTTTTAAGGGTCTTTTTCTCTTATCTGGAATTCCATTTCTGGGTCAAAAGTACTTGGGTAGTGCAAGAGAGCCCACCCTGAAGGTGGCTTTATCTTAGCAGGTATTGCATTGTATACCTTATTGAACCTAGCTGAAAAGTCTTGTACTGTCTCCCCTGGTTTTCTTTTTAAATTCTTGTATTCCTCTATGATGAGAACTTCATTTCCCATGATCACCCACCTATCTAGGAAGACTTGAGTGAATTGATGAAAATTGATAACGCTTGCAGCTGGAAGGTCCTTAAACCAACTCTTAATTTTTCCTTGCAATGATAAGGCAAAAATTCTAATACGCACATCATCTTATTCTAATTCAAAAAGGTCAAGTAAATTCACAAGATTTTGAATGTGTTCTTCAGCGGTGACTTTTGACCTTTCTCCATCAAATCTGGGTAGTTTATTTGCAAGATCTGTAGGGAGGGCTTGGAAGATATGAGGTAAAATCAGAAGCTTGTATCTTTTTGGGACCTTTGTGGGTATAGGTAGTGTAAAAATAGATTGATGACTGTTTGAGGTTCCAGCAAGAGAAAGAAATGTAGCATGAGGCTCATGTTTCACTAGGTTTTCCACAGGTGAATTTGGGGTAAGCACAGGTGTATAAGTCTGCTCATGGTCTAAAATTTGAGGCTCAACTTTTCAAGGCTTGAGATCCTTCCAATGATAAAAGTAGATCTCATCAATGTGTTCTTGATCAGGCTTAAAGTAGGATAAAACATAAGTACAAATAAAAACAATAATTTCTTGAATCCAACCTAGGCCTGAGTGCTCTTTCTTTCTAGGATGACTGGTCATGTTTCAGGTTCTTCCTCCAGTGGAGTCTTTAAGTCTATTGAGAGTTGTGGAGTTTCCAGGTGGATGATTTCAACTTTTCTGTCCACCATCAGCATGATTAGGATTGCTCAATGCATTCCCAGGGGAATCTATGAGGACTAGTGAAGTAATAGGCCTACTGGAGGCTAGTGGAGTCGCCAGGTGGATGTTTTTAGTTGTTTTGAAGATATGTGTCTATGGTCCACCACCAATACTGACAAAAACCAATCTAGGAATGTTTTGAGGTTTTCTGAGTTTTCTTAAGTAGCCCTAAGGTTTGTGAGAGTGTTCTATAACTAAGTCATCATTTTTCTAGGATGGTGAAAAAACTAGATTCTACTCTTTGGCTATTAACTTGAGTTCTCTATGATTTGGTGAAGGTTTCTGAAGTCCTAAGGGATACTTAGATTGTCATTGACATCAGATTTTGCATCATGATCACCATTGTGTTAGTGATAGTGATGAAGTAGCAATAAATCATAGGATACTGTTTAATCAAGGGATTCTGGAGTCCTAAGGGGTATTTAGATTGTTATGTACTCAGAAGGTCCCACTGTGATTTCCATTATGTTAGTGTGGTGATGAGGTGGTAGATGAACCATGAGATACTATCAGTCAAACTTGAGGGTCTAAAGAGTCTTAAGAGGTTTTCAGTCAATTATATACTTAGAAGGTCCCACCATGATCACCATTATGTTAGGGTCCCGTGATTTGGCATATTGGCTAAACCAAATGACAAGGTAACATCAGAGTAGTCTTTGGAGTCCTAGGACCTAGCCTTCCTAGAGTCAGAGAGGGCTCTCTCTATTGTGAGAAGGATGTGAACTTTTTCACTTCGGATGATTGATTTTAGGCTAGTTGTTAAGTGTAATTTGTTTGTTTGTTTTGGGTTGGGGTAAGATGACTAAGTAGGATAGGTGGAATAAGAGGCTGTCAAATCAATAGGGCTATGGGGTCAGATGAAGTCGAGGGTGTCTAAATGATGAAGCAGAGTGTATTGTAGGTCTGATTTAGCAAGGTTAATGGAGACTTAGGTGATGTATGAGGTGTAATGAACATCAAGTTTGGGAAGAACTAAGAGGTCTTAAACATATATAGTCTGAAAGAAATAACTCATGAGGTAGGGAAAACCATTAATCTCTATTAACAATACTCAAACTGATAAACATGTAAGATGAAAATTCCGGTGATATATAGAAGCATTAGAACTCCTAACTTTAGAAATTCACCTTCATCTTTTTGAGAAAACACATAAGATAAACAAACAACTCAATATATGGAGATGGAAATCCTAAACAACATATATCAGACTATCGCGAACTCTGAAACAAGTTGGTAAGCATGGGAAAAGGGAAAGATCGAAACGAGACCTCTTGGTCTTAACCTAATCAATCAATATTCCATAGAAAAGCTTCACAATAGGGTTTTGAAAACTTTAAATAAGCAGGGCATACGATGAATCATATTTATAAGCTAACATACTAACCATTCATGAAACAAAAACAAGTTTTAGTGGGACTAAGGAGTAGTCAAGAATTCCTTAAGATGACTAAAAGAAGAAAACATCAAAACTATAGAAAACAGGAGTTTGAGGTGCTTCCATGGGAATATCTCAAACTATACTTTTCTGATCAATAGAAACCAAGCAGTTTGAAAAAAAATGAGGACAAGAAAACATTAACAAGTTAGGAAAACATCACCATTCACCAAGCTATGGAATCCTGCAAGCAAGCTTCTCCAACATTAAGCCACACAAGCCATTCATTCACTTCATAAAACCAATATCTTGTCCAAGCTCATAAAACCATGTATTTCTCTTAAACACATCAAGTCCCAACTATTTACAATGAATCCTCATGTCTTATATAAAAAATGAGGATATGAGAGCCTACTAGAGCATTTAGAAGCCTATCAGCCAAAGAGAAATATCCTAACTTGTTCTTGAGGCTTTGCAAAGCCCAAGGAACAAAAATATCTAAATAAATATCTTTTCCGACTATAAATGGAAATAAAATTGACTTTTGGGCCTGACATGCCTAATAAAACTTACCAAAAATACATTTTTCCCACTCAGCCACAGGGGTGTAACACATGTGTCAAATAGCGAAAAATTTCCAGGTGCGTAACGCAGAAATAGGCCATGTTGCAGCGGTCTTTTGGAGGTCTTCCTGACACCGGATTTGTCTCCATGATGGCTCGTTGGAAATCCTGATGAGTCTACTTTCCAAAAAAATTTGAGTTTTGCTAAGTGGATGCCATTTACCTACTCAAAAATCAAAATCTCCCAACACTGCTCTGTGCGTAACACCTGGTCTGAAAAGTAGGCAAAAAGGTCAAATTTTTGATATTTTTTGACCTTTTGAGGGGGTAAAAATGCTCCAAATGATCTAAAAATTGGTGAGTAGACTTTTGGTGATGTGAAAAATTCAAAAATGTAAACTTTGAGAGCTGAGGAGGCACCAATGTTGTGCATAACACCTAGGGTGCTGCGTTCTTAGGGGTCAAAATTTGGAAAAACACAAAAGTCGTCCAATTTGCCTCAAACTTTGTGGAATGGTCCTTCAAGAGGTCTTGGAAATATACTGAGAAGCCTCAGCCAAAACTCCAAGGATGTCATGATTTTTTCCTCTTTTAGGTTTTTGATCTCTATTTGGCAATTCTGGCCAAACTTCTCCTGTGCGCAGCGCCATTTTGCAGAGGGCATTTGGAGGCCTTCTCGATGTCTGAATTGCACCCGTGATGGCTCATTGGAGAGCCTGATGAGTCTAATTTCCAAAAATTATTGATTTGTGCTAAGTGGATACTATTTTCCTGCTAAAAAATCAAATCTCCCAACACTGCTCTGTGCGTAACACCACTTCAGCAGAAAAATAGGGTGTTTTGTAACCAAGTTTTGGACCACTTCTCGATGTCGGATTCGGCTCCATGATGGCTCGTTGGAAATAATGATGAGTCTAATTTCCAGAAATTATTGAGTTGTGCTGAGTGGATGCAATTTTACATCTAAAAATTCAAATCTCCCAACACTACTCTGTGCATAACACCACTTCAACAGAAAAATAGGGTGTTTTGTAACCAAGTTTTGGACCACTCCCTGATGTCGTATTTAGCTCCAGGATGGCTCGTTGGAAATGATTTCAAGTCTAGTTGTCATGTAACTCATCAAGAAAGTCATTTGGAAACTCCAGCTGTGAGAAAAAATGAGTTTTCCAAGGTCACTCCATCAGTGCTGAAATTCTCTAGTGACACCTGTAATTTTGACATTGCTCCCAAAAAATGATACCTGTGTAAAAACGGAAGGAGGTTTTTCTTATTTTTCCTATGATATAAAAAAATGTCTCTCAATTTTTTCAAATTCATCTCTGTTAGCTCATAAACATAGTTTGAATCAAAACTAGCCCTAGGAGTGACAAATGGCTTGACTCTTGGAATGGGTTCTTGGAAAATGATGGAGGCATGATGAGTGTCATGACAGTCATGAAAGTTGTCATTGAATATCTCATTTGTATCACTACCTTGGTCAATGTATTCACCCTCAAACTCTGTATCACCCTCATTATTTATTTGTTCTTGGTCTTCAGTTTCTTCACCCTCTTCCCCTGTCTCTTCATCTTTATTTTATTCATTTATTTCAACACCTTTGTCACTGTGATTGGGCTCACTGTCATGCTCAAAATCATCTTCTTCAAGGCTGTCTTGGGCACTTTCCCGCTGACTGTCATTTCCATTGTTATTTTCATAATCCCCTTGGCTATCATCTTGCTCATCATCAACACTCTTTTCTACACCAGAGATTGTTTTATGGGTGTCACCACTATCACTGTTTTGATCCATTGGCTTACTTTCTTCCTTATTTTCAAACTGTCATGATCATTTTCCTCCTCTATATCATCATTATTTTCTTCATCATTAGGCTACGTTTCTACCCTGTTGTCCTTACCATTTTCATCACTTTCATCCATGCTATCATCACTCTCTTGGTCTTCTTTTTAGGCTTTTCCTCTTCTTTGCTGCTGTCATCTCATTGTTCTCTGGCATACACAATAGTTTTTTCTTTTGTAAACCCTAACCAAATATATTTAAAACTAATTTCTTAGGCAGCCTAGGGTTTGGTTTAATTAAGCCTTTGAATATCTCTTTACCTAGGCAAACGAAAGCTTTGGAGGCAAGAAAAAAAACCACCAACCTTGTGCATTGACTTTTGCAGAAAATTTGGAGGTGAAAAACCAAAATTTTGACTCCCTTTAGCAATTTTAGACAAACTCTGTCTATGCGTAACACCGGTGCGTAACAGGTAGTTTGTAGGCGCTCTGCTGTGTCTGTGTGTAATGCCAATTTGCGGAGGGTATTTGGAGGCATTCCTGGTGTTGGAATGAGATATGTGATAGCTCGTTGGAAATATTGTTGAGTCTAATTTCCAAGAATACTTTTGGTTTTCCATTTGGTGTCCATTTACCTATCCAAAAATTCACTGTCCCAACATTGGTCAAAAAGTGTTGAATGATGGTGCAGAAATGTAGAGTGCTGGTGCAGACAACTTTTGGAGACCTTCCTTTACTCCAAATCAATATAATTATAGCTCATTGGAAACATATTAAAGTCTAGTTGTCTTTTGGCTCATCAAGAAAGTCGTTTGGACACTCCAGCTATGAGAAAACCTTATTTTCTCAAGGTCACTCCAGCAGTATAGAAATTCTCCTGGGACACCTGTGTTTTTGATATTGCCTCCAAACCATGATACCTGTGTAAAAAATGAAGGAGGTTTTTCTTCTTGGCCCTATGAGGGACAAAAACCTCTCTCTCGTTTTCCAAATTCATATATGTTTGGTTAGAAACACATTTTTAAGCAAGACTGACCCTAGGTGCGGCAAATGACTTGGCCCTTGGAATGAATTCTTGGAAAATGACGGAGGCATGATCTTTATGCATTGGCATGGCTTCATGATTATTGATATGTCCTACCATATGGATATTATTCTTTGATTCCTCTTTTCCATAGAAAACCCTAGCTTAGTTGGAAGAGGAAATTAGGGTTTGGTATAGGGAAATTAGGACTGCCCTGTAGAGGGAGGGGAATGAAGGGGTAAGGTTTGTCTAAATTCTTGGGGAAATTTTGGGGAATAGGGATGGATGTTAGGGAGTAGGGGAAAATGGAATTTCAAGGATTGAGTGAAGGGAAAGGGTCCAAAAGGGAAAAACACAGGCCTAGTCTCGAAAAGTGTCAATTTGTAGCAATATGCTAGGTTTTGTAGAAAAATGATGAGTTTGAGGGATATGAGTGATGGGAAGTGCTTATGAAGGTATATTGAGGATAGGAGGAGGTGTAAGAGCATCAAGGTACAAGCCTTGTCTATGTTTTAAACATGAAGGTCATGAAACCAAGAAAATTTCTTCAAAAACCATAGATGGACAATGGAGTGAGTTAGGCAAAACAAAACAGAGGGTCAGAGGCCCAAGGTGACACAAAAAGACACACCGAGTGACATGAGCCCATGATGGGTCTTCGGGGATGGGTGAGCTGATCATTGACATGATGGGATGATGAAATAGTGAAAAAATTTATCTTAAGGATAATGATATAGTAGACTAGAACTCACAATGTTCATGAACTTTGTTTCCTAGAAATTCAGAACCGATACTTAGTCATCTTCAGATAGTGAAAATTATAGATGACTAACAACCACTATATCATTGGTTTATTTTACCATCCACTTCCTTATTCCTCGATTGTGATTAAAGTGGGACCATCCCTCCACGTCACCCTTTCTTCGCCACCCTCCATCACAAATCACATATTATAAACCTTTCACATCGCAACTAAAACTTAAAAACCATGATCCCCGACTTGCGATGCATCACATTGCATTTGTTTCAACTTACCTTTGAAATGCCCGAAATCTATTTGGTTTAACTTGCGACGCGATGGTTGGCTCACCATAGTTGCTTCGCCCACTTCACAAATGTTTCAATACATATCACATATCATATGCAACATCATAAAGCTTTGCTCATCGAGACAAAAACATTCGCCGATTGATAAACCCCGCCAATTGCAATGGGATCCACTTCTCCCTAACACATTTCCCTCATCTCAAATCAACACAAATCTCACTTCGCGGTTTTTTTGTTGTTTACCTTATTTCCCAAATGCTAATTGCGATGAGTTTAAGGCAAAAATCTCTCCGCACTTCACAATTTTTTACATTTTAAACCCCCACCTGCCATAACTAAAATCAAAGTTTGCGATTTGTGATGTATTTTGTCACACATTCCTCCACGTCACTTACCTTCTCCCCGCACTTCTCATTGCAATACTCTTAGAGTTTACTATCGCCTACCCGTAAAGAGTTGTGATTGCGATGGCCGTTGGGCCCCACCATCACCCCACCATTCTCAACCGTTTTCAATATCTAATCACCACCAATCCTCCACACATCCCTCCGTCATCCTCCGCTCACCCCACGCATCCTATTTATCCTTGTTTATTTACACCCCCCGCAGATTTCAAACTTTAACCATGTGGAGGGGGTCCGAAATGGGTGGTATCCATTACCACAAACTCCTGCATGTGTCTTCCTCTCGTCATTTCACACCCTCCTTCTCCGATACCGCTTACCACTTGATACCCCCTCCGAAATTTGGTTCCTGTTTTTGCAATTCAAATCACCGCATGAGATTTTGAGGCAGAACATACAATTGTGGCTTATGCGTCCGGCTTCAAGAGATCTCCGACGAAGAACTGTGTGCGCTCAAAGACGACCGAACTTCCTCTTCATAATGTGACCATGGAAATCACTGTGATTAAAAGGGGAGTGGAGGTCCGCAAAACAATAGATGGACCGTAAACGTACGCTCACCAAGACACCTACGAACGCTCCTTGCCATACCGTCTTGAAGGATCCCATTATTAGCCTCAATGGGCGACCGTGTCCTTTCATTTTGCTTAATTTTTGATGATTTTTATTGTGAAATCTCACTCCACCCCATTCCTATTTTAATTCTTCCGCACAGAAGTAATTTTCAATGTACGCTTTGCAAGTTAGGTAGCATGTTTGATTTCATAGATATGGGTCACCATAAATGATCAAGTACCGTAGAACTCAGGAAACTCTACAGAGAAAAGTTCTAAGATGAAAGTAAGGTTCTGGAATTTTGGAAGAATTTTGCTGTAGTTTTGTATTATTGTGCTCCCTATGCTCTGAGCTACATATTTGGGAGAGCTATTTGAAACTTAATATAATACAACATTTTTATTTGGATTCCAAATGGAGCAATGAGTAGTATGTATCCATTTTCCTCTATTATCAATAATCTATTTTTATGTATAATCATCTATCATACTATGCTTCTTTGAAGGTCCGTGTAATGTAGTTGCTGGTAGTCTGCAATTTTATTCACGAATTCGTGTTTGCATAACACTCAAGTGTCAACACCTGCGTATTGTTTAATTCGTTAATTTTTGCTTTACGAACCCCGTTGTTGCCCAGACCCTGTTCATATTGGTTTCCTCTAAGGTCACCGGCCCGTACATTCTTAAATCTTCTTAAGCTTGTCCCTTGTTGGTTCCTTCTCTCTTTTCTTCCTCAACGCTCTCCGCACATTTTAAAGCTTTTTCCTCATTGTTTTATACTTGGCCCAACTAAAAATCCATCAACCTCGCTGAACTTCCCCGAGGCCCTCTCATTGCTCGGGGAATTCATATGATTGGGCTCAAACATTTTCTCTATTCTTGAACCACCAAAACCATTATATCTTGACCCATATTCTTTCAGAGGAATTTATACAATTTCCCACATTTAACGTTTTATTTTAAGATGTCTTAGGCACTGGTATTTTTCAACTCAAGGTTGTCTCTAGGAGCTACAACGTAATCATTGAATTTTTAAATCATTAGGTACAATAAATAAACAATTTATCATTAACACACTTGAGTATTTTTAAAAGAAAGAAAATGGAACCTATCTTAAAGACATAAAATAGGACGACAAAGAAGAAAAGGGTTGATATCTAAGTTTATAATTGTTACTTCCTTGTTAAATAAATCCTTAACCAGATTTCATTTTTTGTATATTTTAAGTTGTTTTACAAAACATCATTGAATGTTCTAAACAAAAAGCAATATACAAAGCAGAAGAACCATCGACGAATTGATTGACATTGGGTTAAATATGTAGTTGGTGAGTATATGTTGGAATATCAAAACTATAATTGTAGAATTTGTGAGCATCTATCGGACTTGTTCTAGTTATTTCGCCTATAATTAATAGAACAAAAAATTATTTTATATTAAAATATATGATTTGTTATGGGGTGATATAAATTGCAGAGGAAACAAAGTATGGAACTGTGCCAATAGATGAAATCTTGAAAGTTGGCATACCACATGGTTTTGAAAGAATGTGTATAGTTCATGAGTCAATTGTTGCTATGGTACAAAATTTATTTTCGATTTCCATTGATGTATACTATTTAATATTGCAATTTTCATTATTCTCGCCAATGTATATACACTAATTATAGTTTAATTTTATGTTTGTAGATGGAAGGTGAAGAAAAAGAAAACAATCAACACCCTGAACAAAAAATTCCTGAAAATAACCTCAGTCATGGAAGTAGCTCGAGTAGTGACAAAAATTCAAGTGAAGAATGATGATCACTATGTTTGGATATCAAAGCAAGGCGTTGTATTTTTTGAAATATTTGTCTGTGAAATCATACATTTTGTTTAATGTAATGAACATAGTGTCCCAATTTAAAGACAAAGGGATACCAATAATTGTCCCATTTTGTATGACAAAGACTATCTTATTCATATATATATATATATATATATATATATATATATATATATATATATATATATATATATGTTTTAATTTATTCTATTGCATTCTCCATTGTCACTGTGAAATGTAACACCTTTGATTAAATTTATGGATGATTAAATATTATAATGAAGAGATGTGAAATCTGATTATATGATATAACAAATTAATCCAAACATCACATTCAAATGCACTAATAAAAATTTAATTTATATGAATATTGTTATAAGATATGTGTCGTCTTTTGATGAATAATGAATTTAAAAAAATCACAATAATTATGATATGATATAACAAATTAATCCAAACATCACATTCAAATGCATTAATAAAAATTTAATTAATATGAATATTGTTATAATATGTGTCGACTTTTGATGAATAATGAATTTAAAAAAATTAGAATAATTGCACTGTCATAGGTCGATGTTTCTAAAAAATACAAAATGAACACCGTTGCGTGTCAGTTACTGTACACTGGTGCATTGGAATGATACAACGCACCAATGCGTTTCTACAACCTATGGGCACTGCAAAAATACCAATACCAATTATAAATATCGTTGCGTTTGTGCGATACTACGCACCGATGCGTTTATGTGAAACTACGCACCGGTGCATCTGAACAAACTATGTGCACCGCGCAAATACCAATAAGAATTAGAAATATTGGTGATTTTGTATGATAATGTGCACCGGTGTGCTTCTATAATACTAGGTATCGTTGCGTTGATACAACATATGGGCACTGCAAAAATCCCAATATGAATTAGAAAAATCGGTGCGTTTGTATGAGACCGCGCACTGGTGCGCATCTATAAGACTACGTATTGGTGCGTTGATATGACACCGCACAAATCCCAATACCAGTTAGAACGGCCCCATGCGTGGTATTACCTATAGTGCACTCGGTGCAGTTTTACACATTTATGGCCCGGTGCATGCACCTTCGACCACCCCGGGCCGACCGTCTATATGACACGCACCAGTGTGTTGACACCTTAGTAGCGCACTGATAAAAAAAACATCTGTAATAACCTCCGGCCGCCCAAGTTTTATATTTGTGCTTAAATTCCGTTAAAAGCTCCACCAAAACCTCCGTTACCAAAAACGAATGTTGTAGCAAATATTTTTTTGACAATTTTGACCTATTTTATAACACTAAAAACCTCCTTTATAACCTCCGCTAGAGGGTTTTTTCCTTGTAGTGTACACAGGGGGGTTTTCAACTGAGAGGTATCTGATCGGGTATGTGGCCTTGTGAAAGCTAGGGTTACTGCCGATTTCAGCTTGATTTTAGTGGAGTCTCCAGGGTGAGGGCTATTCAACTCTCAACCCTTTGTGCTCACCTGATTGAAGGGTGAAACTTATGTCGTATCCTAGGGAAAAGATTTTTTTTTATTCGTTCCCCGGCAATGGCACGAAAACGATGTTGTCACTCCTAGAGACAACCTTGAGTTGCAAAAGACAAGTGTCTAGGACATCTTAAGAATCAGAGGATTTAAACTGTTTATGTGGAGCTTAACTTTGAATGTATCTTTATTTAGGACTAGTGGGACTGCGGTTCAAGATAGCTGTAGAAAACACTGGTACTAAGTTTCATGCACACTGAAAATCACTCGGAATGGACTCGGGGCTGTAAGAATCGAGGATACCTCGAATGGGCCAAGTAAAATACTAATGAGTAGACCTGGAATTATAAGGTGGCAGTAATTCAAAGAAATTAGGAAGAGAAACCCCACGAAATATGGGCTTATTCTGCAATAAGAGTCCATCCTTCTTAGGATCCGGGGAAAAATGTTGAATATGAGGTTAATGGAGAGGTAGCCTCACGGTGAGCGAGATTAAGGTTATAATATATTTAACGCATGAGTGTTGTCTTTCCTCAACGAGGATGTATAAAAATTCATTTATTAAATCATCTATCAACAAAATTTCACATATGATACTTTTGAAGAACAAATAACAAAGCGGAAATAATCTTAAACAAACAAGAGAAAAACACATACATACTGCTCATTATCTCAAATGGAATCCGTTTGTAGACAAAGTCATTCTTATATTAACTTTCAAAAACAGCTCTCCCAGATATGAATTTTGAGCTCAAAATAGTATTACATAAAAAGCTATATAGTACGGACCCAAAATTTCCACAAAAAATTCAGAACCTTTGTATACTTGCAGAGTTTTCCCTATAGAGGCTCATGGCCAAATATTTTCCTAGGCAGATATTCTTTCTTGATTCATAGTACATACATCAGAATCAAAATGATATGGTCCAGCTGTAGCTTGCTATGAGCAACACTCTTCTCAATAGAAAATAACAATAACAAGATTGGAATGATGATTCCACCAACTAAAACATCATAACATAAAAGTAAAATAAAACAAAGTAACTATGCATGGGCCTAATAATGAAATATTCAATGGTTGCACCGAGGGTGGCTGAAGGTCCTAAGGTGCGTGTCTGTGTGGGAGTGGAGGAAGAGCCAGAGTGGCAAGATAACGGAGGCACCATCAGTTGTGACGTGGATGCAGCTAGAGGGCGCCCATGTTTGTAGCATCTCTGCCATTCGATGTCTGTAGGTAAGGGCGTAGAGCTAAAAAGTTCCAATAGTGCACGCAACTGAGTCAACTCAGAGTAATCAAGGTGGGCAGAGAAAAAATGCTTGACCTTGGCAAGTAGTATGAATTCCTTGCACAGTGATGCCACCAAGGTTTCAACCTTAAGACAGGAGGTATTTTCTAAAGTTGAGTCTACCCTGACTTTAATCTCGGTCATCCGTTGCTCATATGTCACCAAAGGGAGTAGTATGCCTAGGGGGTCCCAACAAGATGGCAACCCTACTTCCACCACCTTATTCCATTCATGATCAAATGCTTCCACTCCTTTGGCCACTATCCATAAAAATTCAACTGATTTTACCCGTGCCTCTTCCTTGTGTACCATCTTCATAATTTCCATTACCGTCCTGTAATGGTCGACCACTCCACGCATGCCAAACTCTTCAGTGGGGAGTTCGCTGATGAATCAAATATATCCAAGGATGATCATCATGTTGTCATTTCCCTCTCAGCGACTTGCATCAAGCTGCACTTTGAAATCACATATGACATTCTTCTTATCGTTTTCCAAGGTGATGAGCTCCCAATGATCCTTCACCTCTTTCAGTATCTCACTCTAGATTACTTGTGTGGCCTCCACCAGCTCATGAGACTCTCTGCAATTCACATCCATTTATTTTCGTAAATTCGAGATCATATTTTCCTTTTCTGTGAGGGCAACTTTTTCTTCTTTTAACAACCTACACACGGTCCGTGTCTCATCCTCAGAGAACTTCAACTCTGTTAGGGCCTTGGTTAGGTGTTTCGAGGCATTCTCGAGATTGTCAGGCACTTTAACTAGGCATACATGACTATCTTGCACGTGTTGGAGCTCAGTCATTCTTCGCTTTAGCACTTTTATCTCCTCTTCCTTTTGGAGAAGAATTTATGTGAGAGGCTCCTTCTCTTTCTCAACCTGAGCCAACTCCGTCATCTGGATGTGCTCCGAGCAGGGAATATTTAACTTGCATAGCAACTCTTGCATCTCTAATTTTTTCTTTTGCAACAATGTCATTATTGCCGCGTTAGGATCAGTGCCCTTACCTCTTATCATATTATTTTAATCTTCTAACTGATTGGAAAGATATTTTGCATTTTCTCTCTCTATCTCTCTCTGCAAGGTGTTTTACATCTTTGTTAACTTACTTTCTGTAATATCCCAAAATGGGAACATGTAGCAATACTTCACACAATATAAGAACTTACAACAAGATAGACAATAAATCTAAGTACAAATCAGAATATGTAGAAAGAGCTGAGCCATTTTATTATATTGGAGATGAATCAGCTACACAAATACAAGATATAGGTAGATCTAGCCAAGAAAATGAGCTAAGATCACCTAGGAAACATGTGTGAAACAGGTACAATGTAACTGTTGAGGCTCTGCAACAAATACTACGCTGTCTCTTCAGCATAATATAAACATGGAGTTGCAGGTTGAAAAGAGAAATGCAGATCTACTCAAAACTGGAGCTCTGATGATGCCAAGATTCAAGATCTGGCCAATGTGATGGATTCCCAAGATAACCCAGAAAGGATTTTCCAGATCTGCAACTTTGGAAAAACCACCTCCCCAGGGTTTGATCATTGATCTGTTGGGAAATACATATCTGAAGCTAGATCTGAAGAATAGATGGCTGAAATATGTGCTCAGATTAGATATATGCTTGAAGGGCTGATCCCTTCCTCAGATCTATGAGCTAGGAGCTCTAGATCTAGCTTCTCAATCCTCCAAAAGATGATTGCAGCTGCTACAACACAACTACCTCTAAAAACTGTGCTGTGAGGGAAAGAGAGGCCTTTTGCCTGCTGAAAAATGCAGCAACAAGATCCAGGCTGATGGTAATACTGACGGCAATGTGAAGGAATGATCCTCCACTGGATTGCTAGCTGAAATACTAGCAACTTCTTTCCTCCTTTAAGATCTGCAATATGGACAACGTTATTCTTGGAGAGAATATTGCTGCTAGGAGGTCAATAAATTTTGGCCTGATGCCAAATCTGCAATGTGGCTCTAGGAGTGCTGCAATATAAGCCCAAGTGATGGGAATAATCCCTCACCTTGTTCTCCAGCTGAAGTACTGAAGACAACTTCCACCTTCCAACCGACCTTCAGAAAAACGCAGTTTTCTGAATATGAATGTTATGCAAAAAGTAGGAAATGGAAATGGCCCTTAAATCCTAATGTATAATGAAGTAAAAAACTCTTCCTTAGAGATCACTGAAAGAAAGAGGAGGGATTCCTGCCCGGGAACACCCTGTGTAAACAACACCTGCAATCTCTGCTAAACAACTCAATATTGCAGTGGAATGTCACTTGACAATTCCAGATCTAAAATATCATACATAAAAATAATCCAAGATGCCTTTCACCTTTTCCTTCATCTCCTTTATAAATATTGAGCCATCCCAAGCCTTGGCCCTAATCTCAACTGCGCTGTCACATGTGGACAAGATCCTCCAAGTGGGACAACGCTGTTTGACCAAATCAACCAAGCAATCTAGGTGCAATGTACACCTCTTCCATCATGTGTGCTTCATTTGCACATGATCCTCCACCACTTGATCATTAATGCTCAATGACCCTTTGTTTGACATCTTCAAGATCTTAGTTGACTAAATCAACCCTCCATGATCTCTCTCATTAAATGAGACATGCTCTCCAATCTCATTCACATTAGTAGTTTCTCAACTACCTCTTTTTGCAGATCTAGTCTAGATTAATCCACATTCACACACACAAAGTGGAAATTTATTCTTATTGAGGATTATGGGTCTCTCCACCCTTTTATTTACTTAATTCATTAAGAAAATCAAGGACTCTAATATTCCAAATATGATGTGAAAATTTGGGAATATTACAGTCCCCCCTGGCAAAATGTTGCTTGTCCTCAAGCAACTCCAAAAGTAGATGCAAAGCCATCTATTCCCCTCCAAATGGCACCCACATAAGGAAGGATTCTTCCATTTGCTGCAATAGGTTATGCATGTTCGGTTCCAAAGTTGTCTTTTAAAAGCATAAAGAATGACCTCCAACTTTTTGGTTAGATGTACTCCTCCCATCATGAAGTACCAAGTGACAACCATTTGATGTCCAACATCATCATCAATACATGAGGTGCATACAATAATGTGGTTCTCTTCACAAATGAAAAGCTCCATCACACAATACATATCTTCATCCCATGTTTCATGAGTTAGATTGAGCATTGAGATTCTCTCATACTTAGCCCTGTTGGCCTTGTTGGATCCAAACTTCATCATTCCAACATTACACAAAATAAGAAGGGAAGAAGTAATATGGGTAGACAAAGATGTCAAACCATATTCTCCTAACAATAACCACCAGAGTAAGGCCCTTTGCTACGATCCTCCATATCCTCCATGTAAGATGGACAAGCCAAACTCCCCCAAAAGCAATCCAAGCAACAAGAGATCTTGCTGCTTTCTCTCCTCCTCATGTGCATCATGAACCAAAAGCATACTAATGGACATATGAGATGTCACATCAGCCCCATACAAAGAGACATCATCAATGCCCATCATGAGATCATTATGCCAAGTTTTACACAATACAAAACACATAGACATAGGAGATGTCATGTGGTGGACAACTTCTCTCAAGTGAAACAAAATTGAACATGCCTCCCTTTAATGCAATTTATCATTAAAAAACAAGGCATGATTTAGGAAATGATGAGCTATTGGGTGGTATCCATACTCACCCAAGAGCAGCGAGCGCAGCCATGCATCCTTCTTCATTTCATACATGTTATTCAAGGCATGGATCAGAAAAATAGGTGCCTTTGGAGAGTGACAGAAATCTCCCAATGACAACCAACGTAACCATGCATGCTGGCCCATACAAATCTGCAAGTGGCATTGCCACCCCTTTCTTATCATCCCTACCCATTCACTCCCATGGGGATGATGAATGAGGTACTGCAAAATCATGGCATCCTCCCTTTGTAGAATTCCATCCTTCCCAAACTATTGAAGACTTTTGCATTTCATGAAATGTTGAAATTCATCTCTAATGAGATCTCTTAATGAGATTATCTCTCCATCAAAGGCCCTCCAAAACCAAAGAAGTTTTGGATTTAATGCAAGTAGAATTTTCTCTTTGAGCAGTGAGAGGCTCATTGAGAAAGGGTCATCTAGAAAGGAGAAAAGGTTTCTTATTTCAAGATGTATACCATTTGTCATATTTTCTTCCATTGCTTCATGAGTGAAGCTACCTCCAGAATGCTCCAAGAATGATGAAGCCCTTTATTTGTCACAACTACTAAGTGACAGCGCTGTAGATCCCTAGGGTGATACATGCACTGTCTCAAAGAAAGTTACAACACTGATCTCACAATCAGTCATAGTACATAGGATAATGCTAATCCCATTTCCTGAAGCTATACATCTCAACTCAAGGGACTGAATGTAGCTCAACAATGATGAACCAGGATAGTTTTCAGTCTCCTCCTTGATTAGATCAAGGGTCCTCTGCGCTATGATATGTTTCTGCTTCAAATCAACATTTTGTTCTAATCCTTGGTTATGCATTGATCTTGAAACAATATGTGTTGAAATTTTATGCATACCTTGGATCAAATGATATGTGGGAACCTCTTGACAGAACACAAGAGTTCCTCCATCCGGAATAATAGTATCCCCAACTGCTGGTAAGAGTGATGGCCTCTTTCCTTCAAGTGTACTAGCGCTGGTATCCTCCTCCTCTTCCTCATGCATCTCCTGATCCATGCATGGGACTCCATAAGTCAAGAGCTCAAGACTACTTTTCAAAGATGCAAGTGTCTGTTCTCCAGATACAAGTACTGCTGCAGTAGGTGGTGAAAGTAGTGACCTCTTGTCCAGAGTGACAAGATTGAAATTCTCCTTGGTTTCCTTGGGAGATGCCCCTTTGTAGTACAACTCTGTCTTCTCCACATCAAAATTCTTTCTCAACTTGTGAAATAAATCTGAATACTTGGTCACCTTTGAATGCTCTAGGTGCCCAAACCACCAATCTTCTGCTCCATCTAAGAGATGAAGTTTTGCAATTTGAACAGCCTCCTCTTCAGCCACAGGATGTAGCTTGAAAAATTAATCTAACTCCTTTCTCCAAGCCTTGAAGTTGATTAAGGAGGATCCATCAAATGTAGGAAAATATAATCTATTATGCCTCTTCCTTCTATTGCTGCTATAAGATCCTCTTTCTTCTTTAATCTGGAATAATTGTTGGAGAGTTAGCTTCTCCTTGAAAGCTCTAGACTATGCTTTGTACTCTTCAAGATATAGACTGAGAGTCTCATGAGTCTCAGGTTCATTCCTCTATTCACTTCTATACCTCTCACCTTATTCAAAGAAAGTGGGCATAGTGGATCTATGAGGAGATCTAGGATTTTCAAGTCTTTCTTGCTGCTGATAGGAAGTGATTTCCTCATCAGATCTTCTTCTTGGATCTTCTCTCTGTTCTTCCTCATCCATTTGATTGACCTCCTTGGAGAGATCTTGCATGGATATGAAGAAAGTAGTGACAGATCTCACATCCTCCATGATAGATCTCATCTATATGTTCTTATTTCAATGTAAAAAGATGAAGTGTCCACAAGCTGAGCCAAAGATCATGCTTTGATACCATTATAATATCCCAAAATGGGAACATGCAACAATACTTCACACAATATAAGAACTTATAGCAAGATAGACAATAAATCTAAGTACAAATCAGAATATGCCGAAAGAGCTGAGCCATTTTATTATATTGGAGATGAATCAATTACACAAATACAATATATAGGTAGATCTAGCTAATAAAATGAGCTAATATCACCTAGGAAACATGTGTGAAGCAGGTACATCATAACTGTTGAGGCTCTGCAGCAAATACTGCACTGTCTCTTCAGCAGAATATAAACATGGAGTTGTAGGCTGAAAAGATAAATGCATATCTACTCAAAAATGGAGCTCTGATGATGCCAAGATTCAATATCTGGCCAATGTGATGGATTCGCAAGATAACCTAGAAAGGATTTTCTAGATCTGCAACTTTGGAAAAATCACCTCCCCAGGGTTTGATCCTTGATCTGCTGGGAAATACATATCTGAAGCTAGATCTGAAGAATAGATGGCTGAAATATGTGCTCATATCAGATCTATGCTTGAAGGTCTGATCCCTTCCTCAGATCTATGAGCTAGGAGCTCTAGATCTAGCTTCTCAATCCTCCAAAAGATGATTGCAACTGCTACAACACAACTGCCTCTAAAAACTGTGCTGTGAGGAAAGAGAGGCCTTCTGCATGCTGAAAAATGTTGCAATAAGATCCAGAATGATGGTAATACTAATGGCAATGTGAAGGAATGATCCGCCACTGGATTGCTAGCTAAAATACTAGCAACTTCCTTCCTCCTTTCAGATCTGCAATATGGACAACGTTATTCTTGGAGAGAATACTGCTGCTAGGAGGTCAATAAATTTTGGCCTGATGCAAGATCTGTAATGTGGCTCTGAGAGTGCTGAAATATAAGCCCAAGTGATGGGAATAATCCATCACCTTGTTCTCCAGCTGAAGTACTGAAGACAACTTCCACCTTCCAAACTGATCTTTAGAAAAAAACACTTTTTTGAATATGAATGTTCTGCAGAAAGTAGGAAATGGAAATGGACCTTAAATCCTGATGTATAATGAAGTACAAACCTCTTCCTTAGATATCACAGAAAGAAAGAGGAGGGATTCCCGCCCGGGAACACCCTGTGCTAAACAGCACCTACAATCTCTACTAAACAACCCAAGATTGCAGTGGAATGTCACTTGACAATTCCAGATCTAAAAGATCATACATCAAAATAATCCAAGATGCCTTTCACCTTTTCCTTCATCTCCTTTATAAATATTGAGCCATCCCAAGCCTTGGCCCTAATCTCAACTGCGCTGTCACATGTGGACAAGATCCTCCAAGTGGGACAATGCTGTTTGACCAAATCAACCAAACATTCTAGGTGAAATGTACACCTCTTCCATCATGTGTGCTTCATTTTCACATGATCCTCCACCACTTGATCATTAATTCTCAAGGACCCTTTTTTTGACATCTTCAAGATCTTAGTTGACAAAATCAACCCTCCGTGATCTCTCTCATTAAATGAGACATGCTCTCCAATCTCATTCACATTAGTAGTTGCTCAACTACCTCTTTTTGAAGATCTAGTCTAGATTAATCCACATGCACACACACAAAGTGGATATTTATTCTTTTTGAGGATTGTGGGTCCCTCCACCCTTTTATTTACTTAATTCATTAAGAAAGTCAAGGACTCTAATATTCCAAATATGATGTGAAAATTTGGGAATATTACACTTTCACCCTTTTTCAACATGAGGGTGTGTCTCAAAACCTCGATATGCAACATATCTCCAATGGCTTGTGTAGGTTTAGCTTATCAGCCAATATGATTGAATGAAGCTCGAGTATCATTTCCAGGACCTTATACTTGGACCCTGGAGGCAAAGGATGAGAAGACGAATGTTGTACTGCGACTATCAACTGATCATTCTCCACCTCAAGAGTGGTCAAGATCCTAGTATGGTGTCTGTCCACGAACTGATCTAGCTCATCCTTCAACCTTTCCCCGACTGACTGGTTCTTTGCCTTGATTTTTTATCCCTTTTTCCTATCCAATCTTGATCCTATATCCTTCTATGAGGGGCCTTGCCCCGGGGTGACCACCTGTGAGTATCCAAAAGGTGCTTATGAGGACGTACATTCGAAATAAAATTGGAACCCTCGCTTGTATTTTCCTTTACCAATGTAATATGGGGTTTCCTCTTCAGGTTGCTCAGTGACCTGTACTTCGGGCCCCTCTGTTCTCCGCTTTTTGTTGAGGGTACCTTCTCCTTCTTCATCCAGAAAATCCTGTTCCATTTGATAACTCTCCTGATTCTGGACCTCCACCTCATTCTGTGCACTGTCTCCTCTCCCTTCAGCATTTGGGGATTCAGCCTCCATCCAAAGGCCACATATTACAATTAACCTTCAATTATATTAGAGGTCTAGGTTCATGTTCATATGTTGAATATTTAATCTTCTTCCTTCTGTATGCGATATATCCCTTAAGATATACATCACCTTGCAGGAAATTCATCTTCTGCAATAGCCCCTCAGCCAGAGGGAGTGCATGTCTTGAGCTGATAGTAAAAGGCCCTACCATGGTCGGGAGCCTCAGAATATACCACTTCTTCACAGGAAAAAAATGAGTTTGGTATGCACTCAGGACTTGTCAGATGAACTCGAGGGAAAATATTCTCATGGACATGAAGACTAGCAGACAGAAATGAGGAACTTCAGAACCATAAACCCTGATCTCAGTGTGATCTTAAAAAAAAAATCAATCCCCAAAACAATCTGTCTTTCTGAACTGGAGCATCTCCTTTTGTTCAGGGAAAATTCTGGGTGGAGGGTTGCCATGTATAATTTCATAGGCCCTGGACATGAAATCCATGACGAATTTCGTGTACCCTCTTCTTTTGAGGTGTTGACGGACAGAGAGGGTCCATTCAAAAATGGACTTTGGCTCGTCATATTGCATGGAGATTGTCTAGGCCTAAGCCCTTAAACTTGTATGTGTGCATGAACAAGAACAAATAGAACACCAAAGAATAATATATAAAAAAACTTGAAGTTGATAGGTCTTGGAACTGAGCTTGAATAAGAGAGGCTAGGAAAGTGGGAATGTCCAGCAGAATCTCGAGTTGCATCATAAGGTATAAAAAACCTAGAAATTATTTTGTTGCCCCACCAACATTATCTAAACCCAACATCCCTGAAATGACCATCAGGATGGGATGGATGGTTTCGTGGAATAGTGACAGAGGGATAGTTTCCATGGGTGGGATAGTGGACATTGTGAGACGTGGTAATTAGCTCAAGGAAACCCCTTTGCTATTCAATAGGAAGATTTGAGAAATGACATGAGAGGGTGACTTCGGTGAATTCGACACACTCATCGCGAAGAGGGATAGCACAGGGCTTTCATTATCAATTGAGGAGTGACTTCGAAAATTTTAGTCCCATGTGCAGAGAGAAACATATCATTTCACTCAATGTAAGTGTCGGCAAGCCAAGCTATGAACTCAGGAAAAGGGTAGACGAATGGGGGTATTTGATAGTAAAGCCCTGAATCTACGACCCTAAACAAGTCCTCACCCCACCATTTATAACCCATAATATTATACTTCATATTAGCTACATTGAAAGGGTAAACGGTATCACAGAATTGGGCTTGAGAGTCCATGAGTGGCTTAGGACCGATGGAAGCTCTAGCTTCTCAGGCCTGCGGGGTTTCGGGAGCGGTTTTCTTTATCTTCTCCACCATAACCTTGATAAATAGTAAAGTAAAATAGAGATGGGCTTGAACAAATACCTGAGGCGATGATGAGAGCGACATGAGGAGTGAACTACACCACTGCGGATTTTTACTCGGGTGCTCAACTTGGTAAAAAATAGACTGTGAGTGGTGAAAAACAATGGTCGGCTGTGAAAACCGAATGTATAAATGGTCCTTTTTACAGTAAAAACAAGGGTGAAAACTGGAGGGCTGACGTCAGGAGGAAATCAGTGGGAATACATGTGGCACAAAAGGATTGGCCAGTGGTGGCAAGGTAGGCGAGGGCCACATGTGCGACACAAGGTACCGGATTCGTACTAGACATCTTACCTTACCTTACTTACCTTGAAGTCATTCCGTGTTCTACCGTTGTACGAGTGGTCCCCACGGCCTTTCGTGGGGTCAAGAACTCTGAGGCGAATCCCTGCTCTGCCGCCTCCCCGCCTTGGAGCTCTCTTGATTGGCCCGCGAGGTGACTGACGTCACTCCCTCTGGTGGGTCACTTCCACTGCTTTCTTCCCGTTTGAGAGTTGTCAGAGTGAGCGCTTTGCGCGATCACTGTAAGTTACATGGCCATTGTGATTTTCATGCCTTATTCATGGTCTGCGCGGCCACCGTAAGATGTGCGATGACTTTATGGACTGCGCAACTGCTGTGAGCTGTGCGCCTGGAGAAAACCACCACTCAGGCTACGCAAGACTTCTCTTTGATGCCTTACTAATCAGTTAGCTCATCTTATGACCTTGTTTTTTCAAGCTGAACTTGGCTTGTACGTTCACAGGCCAATAGGGCACAACTTAGGATCTCGCCCTGACACTCTAGAATTCCTTTGCGCTACCTAACATACCTTGTCACTCCCTCCTTAACACAACTAGGACTCACTGACACTCCCTGTCACATACTCTTATTAATTCATTTTCATGCATTTGAAACTAGTGCTCCCTTGTGTTTCTGTGGCACTCCCTAAGACTCCCTAGCATGCATTGGCACACCCTAACACCTGACACATCTTGGTGTATTTTTTCCCTAGCCTCTCGCATGCCTTAGCGTTGCCTAGAATATCTTGTCACTCCCTCCTTAACACACCTAAAACTCATTGAAACTTCCTGTCACAAAATATTATCATTCATTTCCATGAATTATTTTGGCCCAATGGTCCCTTGTGTTTCTGTGGCACTCTGTAACACTTCCTAGCACGCGTTGGCACACCCCGACACCTGGCACATCTTGGTCGCATGTTTCCTTGACACTTTAGCATGCCTTAGCACTGCCTAACATACCATGTCACTCCCTCCTTAACACACCTCAAACTCGATGAAACTCCCTGTCACACACTTTTATTCATTCATTTCCATGCATTTTGACCAAGTTCCCCCTTGTGTTTCCATATCACTCACTAACACTCCTTAGCATGCATTGGCATACCTTGGAACTTGGTACATCTTGGCGTGCTTCCCATGCACTCTAGCATGCCTTGGAATTTCCTAGCATACATTGTCACTCCCTCCTTAGCACACTTCTAACTCAATAACACTCCCTATCACACACTCTTATTCATTCATTTCCATACAATTGAAACTTGTGCCCTCTTATGTTTCCTCGAACTCCCTAACACTTCCTATCATGCCTTACTGCCACACCTTAGCACCTGGCACATATTGGCTTACCTTAGCACTTGGCATGTATTTGTATGCTTAACATGCCTTGGAACTATCCAACATGTGTTAGCACTTCTTGGAATTTCTTGACACACGTTGGCACTCCCTAGTTGTCATGCCCTTATAGATATCCTTACGTTTTTTGCGACTTTGGAAACCAACCAAGCCATTGAAAACATAATTTTTTTCCTAGCCCAAAGTCTCCCTTTGTTTGAAATGACATTTTCCAACCCCTTATTTCAATCATAGGCTTTCCTCCTACAATTCCTATTCTAAAATTTTCCTAACACACTTCGTCCTTGGGACACCTGGAATTCACTGACACTCCCTGACACACACACTTGTTTGTTTATTTCCATGCATTTTTACATAGTTATCCCTTGTGATGCCTTGACACTATCCAACACTCCTCGACATGCATTCACACTATCTATCATGTGTTAGCACACTTTTTCATTACTCAACACACCCTGACACTCCTTAGCTATCATGCCCTCACAACTACCCTTAATTTTTTTGCAACACGGAAACCCAACGCAATCTTGCCTTGACTATAACAACAAATTGACCAAGTTACAGTTACTACAACTAAACTATGCCTTGTTCACCAATTGAAAATTATTTTGAAGCCTTTAATCTTCAGTTTATTCCAAGAGAAGAAAATAGAATGGCAGATTCATTGGGCGCAGTTGCAGCCAACACATTTAAGCCACCAATTAATCCAAGATTGAGATATGAAATTGAGTTGAGACACATGCCTTCGATCCTAGATAATGTAAAGCATTGGTAGGGTTTCGAAGATGATGAAAAAATCAATCAATTTTTAACAATGATTGGAAATTTTGAAGAAAGTGAAATTGATCTAGAAAGTGAGAAAAGTGATCAAAATGATGTGCCTAGAAACCTGAAGCAGACAATCGGTGACCAGAAGATAATTCAGTTTAAGGATAATGTATTTCCCAAAGGCCTGATTCCTCTTTAAATATTGTTTGATGCTAATGATGTAGAAATAAATCAGAAGAAGGTATCTCAGGATGGAGAGATGGAGGACTGTAATTTAGGAACTCAACAGAAGCCTAAAATAGTCAAGTTGTTTAAAGGAGTTCCTAAGGACTATAAAGAAAGGTATGTAGATATTTTCAAGAAGTTCATGGATGTGTTTGCATGGTCATATGAAGATTTAAAGACTTATGATCTAAATATTATTCAACATAAAATACCACTGAAAGATGGGGTTAAGCCCAATAGGCAGAAGCTCAGAAAGATTAATCCACCGTTACTTGCCCCGATTGAAAAAGAGGTGAAGAAACTTTTACAAGAAAAAATCATAGTCCCACTCAGGTACTCAGAGTGGGTTTCAAATCTAGTCGCAGTCAGGAAGAAAAATGGAGAGATAAGATTGTGTGTAGATTTCAGGAACTTGAACAAAGCCTCCTTGAAAGATAATTATCCTTTGCCAAAGATGGAATATGTCCTGTAGAAAGTGACTAGGGCTTATAGGTTATCCATGGTTGATGGTTTCTCTGGGTACAACCAAGTAGTTGTTGAAAAATGAGATCAGAAGAAAACAACCTTCACTACACCCTGAGGAACTGTTGGTATCCCGTGTTTTGATAGTTTGGAAAATCAAAAGAAAAGGCAACATCAAACCAATCTTTAGAGTTCTCGAATCTAGTCCTCCTGTTCTCAAAGAGGGATCTCTCAGATTATTTGTTTTGCAAAGTTTTATCTTGTTTTCTTTGAGTATTTCTTTTAGACTAGTTATTAAGTGCAAGTGTTTGTTTGTTTGTTTGGTTGAATGACATAGAAGAACATGAAAGGTCTAGGAATGATAGGTAGAAAGGAGAAGTGTCGGATTCATTGGGCAATGGAGTCAAGAAGAAGTTATGACAAACTTATCAATGGATATGGGATATCAAAGGGCAAATATAACTTGGCCACGAGATCCTTTGGTTTTGTGAATGAGATGGACATCAACGATTTGGAAGGAGAGTTTGAATTCTCAACAAAGGGAATTTGAAAACATAACTTGAACAATAAAGAGGTATTTGATAGACAGGGCTGACCATGAATTCTACAAACCACACTTCAAGAAAATAATGACTTCAAAACAACTTTTAAAATGAAATCTAAGATTCGGGGAACACCCTATTTCCTCAAAGACTTTATTTCAAATGACTTAGAAAACATACAAGATTCACTGATAATTGCAGTCATAGAAGAGGGAACACCTAAAAACATCTATGATCACAACTATAAAGACCTTTAAAACAATTTTTCAAGCAAGGACAAAGGGCATGATCAAAATAGACCTCCTTGGCTAACTTAAAACAATGGTACTTCAAAGGGAGACTTCAATAACAACTTTCAAGTGGTAGCAGACAAGGAGGGAAAACCATAAATCATGCTGAAACCAACTATTTGAACTATTAAATAAATAAACAAGCATGAGGAATAAAGAGAGAGATTGAAGACTCTAAAATACCTCAGCAGAAGAAAACATAAAACAATGAAGGATGAACAGGTATAAGGTGCTTCTAGGAGTCATTTCTTAGCCTAAAACTTTCATCCTACTGTAGTAAGCATTTATGAGACAGAATGAAAATAGGAGAAAACATTAAACAGTTCAGAATACTTCACCAATAGCCAAGCTCATGGATCCAATGATAGAGCCTTCTCAAGAACAAGCATGCAACAGCATCATCAGGCTTCCAAGACTTCAATTTCTTCCTCAACTTCAGACAGACTATGTATTATTTCAGAGAGTTTCAGTATTACAACTAGTGAAAAATCAACCAACCCATATCTCATCTTCTTCAGAAGTATTTATAGAAGAAATGAGGAGGTGGAAGAGTTTTTAGGATTGAAGTGTAATAAATTCTACACTAAATGCAACTCCTAGCCTCGAAAACCATGCAAGGCATAGGGCAGGAATGCATCGAATTACAACTCTGTTTCATTTACTCTGTTTATGCTTTTTAAGGCTCAATGGGAAAAAAGATTGACTTCGAGGCCTATTTATCCTTTACAATAACTTCACTCACAGTTTAGAGTTTGTTCTTTCTTTTGTAATAACTGTTCGGGTGTCTTTATGCAAATATCTTCGAATTGGGCAATAAGTAGGCCTTCTTTTGATTTATTAAGGCTGCAGGTGGCTCTTATGGTAGCTGGGGAATTCAATTAGCCCCTGATGTGGTAGTGGAGGCTTCTCGGACTGATAGATTTCTTTGTTTTACCCTAAAACACCTGTAATTTACTTTAGATCTGTGTTTTAGTCCTAATTTAGCTTAATCTCTGTCTTCGGGTCTTCATACTCTGCTGACTGTGGATTAGGCACTTGATTTTCTGGGTTTATGCCTTAATCCTCTATAAACTCTGATTTGAACTTTAAACCCTGATACTCTTTGATATTCTGTCTTCAATGCTGATTTTCTTCAATAAATGGTCTCTGACTGTGTTTTTGCTGTGTTGCAGGTGTGCAAAGGGTCTTTATAATATTACCAATGTTCATGAGACATGGTAAAAATGGCTATTTGAACCCTGTATATTCATATTCTTTACTAATAGTGGCCTGGGGGATTGTCATCCCCGACCTTTGATTTCTTTTAAAACTTATGGAGAAACCTTGAAAACCTGCACAAAACATAGAAAAGTTAAGAAAATCCATGAAGAAATGGGTTAAGGCTGCTTTGGAGGTTAGGTTAAATCGTGGCCATCGATCCAGATAAATTGATGATTGAGATTGCTCAATGGGTTGATGGGGAGGCAGTTGGATGAAATTAGGATTAGATTAAGTCTGGGCCGTTCGATCAAAAGGATGAACGGTGGAGATTTCTTAGTGAAATTCTTTGGGAGTAAAGGTGGGGGGCAAACGAAGGGGTCGTGTTATAATATAAGCCATCAGATTAGGATGATAAACAACCAGGATTCATTCAAAAACTTTTTATCGGGAAACAGAAGTATACAGGCAAGGTAATATTTTCAAAGGAAAATGGCGGAGAAACGCAAAGGAGGGAGGGCCCACCATTTTATATAAGGGCAGAAGGAGGATGAATGTGGGGCGTCAGATCTGGAGGATCGACGGTTGAGATCTGTTGATGGAGGAAAAATATAAGGGCGGGGTTAAAAAGTGGAAGCATTTTGAGCCGCTGGATCAAGGAATGATCAACGGTGGAGATTGGATTGCATCGGAAAAAATGGGAAAAGGCCGAAACACCGGGTCATTTGATTTTTGCGATGCACGATTAAGCGCTGGCCGTCAGATCGTGGTGAGAGATCAACGGTTAGGATTTAATCGATGGGCATGATGTTGGAGGCTATGGGCAGAGCGCGAATATATCTCAACCATCAAATCTATAGGAATGAACGGTTGGGATTGGATCGGAGATCGCATAATCGGAGGAGGCAAAGTGATGGCGCTTCACATTTTGCGCGGTGCGATTAAGCGCCAGCCGTCAGATCTTGGAGTGAGATCGACGGTGGAGGTTTAATCAGAGGGGTGATGGAGGAATATTATGGGCGTGATGTGATTTTAGCGCTGGCCGTTGGATTTATAAAGATCAACGACAGAGATTGGATCTGGGGTTGAAAGGAGGAAACTCATCGCATCAGAGATTTTTTTTGGAAGAACAAAGAAAAATGTTAAAATAGAAAGCTCTGATTTGCGATTTACGACTGGGCCTTAGCGCTGGGTCGCGACTCCGGGTTTTATGTGGGAAAAAGGAGTTGGGGCTAAAGCCAAAGGGGCTTAAAGCCTTAATGCAAAAAAAGACTGTTTTTTAGGATTTTTTAAGGATTTTTAGAGTATTTTGGGGGTTTCGATAAGGTTAAAAAGGAATTTTAAACTCTATCAGAGGGATTTTATAAGGCTTTTAAAGGGAAAATTGGAGGAATGAGAGGAAAATGGAAGGGTTTATGGATGAAGTGAAGGAGGAAAATGGAGAAGTGAAAATGAGGGAAAAAGAGGCCTCTTAGGCAGTTTCTTCTCTTAGTAAACAACATATTTTTCAGGTTTATGAGGGAAACAACAATGAAGATTAACTAAAAGATTAGTTATCTTCATAAAAACTTCAAGGATGATAGGTTCTCAAAGGGGAATTATCTCTTGGAGTTTGTGAAGAACAAAAGTAGCCACTTCTTGGTATAACAGATTTTATCAGGGGCTAACAGTGGCTCCACTTCGGGAAGACAACTGGTTCTTTAGGTGTCTAGAACCTCAGCTGCAAATCTTTGGCTTTCATTAAACCAGTGCCTTAATCCATTGTGTAGTAACCTTCCTTTTTGATGATCTCTGAAACAATTTATAACAATGGAATTCTATCAAAACAATAAGTCTACCTACCCATTCCTAATAATCCTAACATTTTTTCTTCTTTTCAGAGTGCATTTAGACTGGCCAAATCTCTTCAAAAACATTTTATTCTTTTGAAAAAATAATAATAATCTAAGTCTAATCTTATTCCTCCATGAACTCAGTTTAAAAAGTTGAGTTCATAAGTTTCTCTACCTAACTACTGTCTGTCAATATTAGATTGTCTGACAGACTTTTATTCTCTAAATTCAAAAGCAGAAATTTAAAAGCAAACAAGCCAAGATTGAATAGTCTAACTTGTTGCTGATCTATGGCATAAAAACAAGCTGCACATACATTAAAATTTGCAGAAAATTTTAAAACAAAATGTGAAGGCTTAAGATCTGAAAGTTTTAAGAACATCCTTCTCTTTTTCTTCAGCTCTGATTTTGACTTTGTTTGAGCTGTTTTTCTTTCTTTCCTGGTTCAAATTTTGAGCATGTTTGAACTTTCTTTCTTCTAACCTAATCTACCTTACTGATAAGCCAAGATTGAGCTATTTGGAAAATCTAATTCACTTACCTATCAACAGTAAATTGAAAAACTAATCAGTCATGATTAATTTGTATGACTAACTAGAAGTGTGTTTTTTAGGAGTGGCATCTAAGCTTGCACACTTTCAGACTTTATTTCTCTTTTTGGTATGGGGCTGTACCTTTCTTGTTTTACAATTTTCCCTCTTTTCTCTTTTCTATTGTTTTTATATTTTTATTTTTCTAACTTTGAATGCAATGTTTAACAATGATATTTACAATGGAAAATAAAATTCTTTGAAACTTATGACTCTTGGCAGAAGTAATGCTTGAGCATCCTGCCATTGACAGGACCTCCATATAAATATTTCCATTCAATTCCTTTAGGAAAAATGCATTGTGACCTCTCTCAGCATGAATAATATAGGGTCCTTTCCACAAGTTCTCAAACTTACCATGCTTTCCCTTCTCTTCTCTTCTCGAATCCCATTTAAGGACAAAATTTCCAACTTGGAAATTGTTTGACTTAGTCCTTTTATCAAAGAGTTTCTTGATATTTTCTTGGACTAACTGTGTTCTTTCATAGACTTCTTCTCTAGTATGCTATAAATGAATTGTTTGGTTGATTATTCTCTGCATATCATTCTCTTCAATCTGCACTTCTTTGATGAGTTTCATGACTGGAACTCCTAATGAGGTTGGAAAGACTGCATCCATGCCATAGACCAGCTGATAAGGGGACATATTTATTGATTTCTTTGTAGTTAATATATCAACCCATAAGGCATGAACCAACTTACTGTGCCATGACTTCTGATTCTTCTCCAAAAGCTTCTTGATGATATTGATGAGGCTCTTGTTAGAGGATTCAGCTAATCCATTTCCTTGGGGATAGTAGGCAGTAGAGTGGCCCAAGGTAATGTGGTATTTGTGACAAAAATCAACCATTCTTTTAGAGTTGAAGGCAGCAACATTATCTGTCATGATTTTTCTAGGACAACCAAATCTGGATAGGATATTTGTTTCAATGAATTTGATAATGACAGAGTCAGTAGAATTCCTAGAGGGTATAGCTTCTATCCACTTGGTAAAGTAGTCAGTGGCAGTGAGAATCCACTTATGTTGGGCCGATGAAGATGGGTGAATTTACCCAATGAAGTCCAAGCCCCATTGTTGAAAGGGTGTCTCAACATTGATAGGATGTAAAGGTAAGGGAAGGAGTTTTCTTTTTCCATCAAAAATTTGACACTTATGGAAAGACATGACTAACTTTTGAGTGTCTAGGAAAAGGGTGGCCAATAGTGACCAGATCTAAGAATTTTGTTTGCTGTGGTCTTCTAGTAGAGGTGTCCTCCACATTCTCCTTCATGCAACTCATGCATGATTTTTCCTGCATCGTCTTCAAGTAAACATTTAAGCAAAATTCCAACAACATTCTTCCAATACAATACACCATCTACGATGCAATAACTTAAAGCTTTCTATTTCAAAAATATAGCTTTAGTTTTAGACAAAGAAGGAGGGGAATTCAAATATAAAAGAACATAAATGATGTCAGCATAGAAAGGAGAATTCAAAAATGTTTCTTCAATAAAAGGGGTAGTGAATTATTCTATTTCTTCCATCACATCTACCATATTCATATCTAGTGCTTGGAAGTTTGATTCAGCCATCAGCTTCGCTAATCCCTGCCCTTTAATCAATTTGGTGGGCCTAATTTCTAAGTCATATTCAAGAATAGTTGAAATCCATTTTCCCCTTTTACCATGAGGGTCTTGACTTAGAATATCCTTGACAACAGTATGTGGAACAAAATAAATTATGTGAGAGTGTAAAATATAGACCCTAAAGTCTTTTAATGCTTTCACTAATGCTAAGGCTTACTTCTCCATGATGTTATATTTGAGAGGAGAATCTCCTAAGGCCCTACTAAAGAAGGATATCGGTTGTTCTTGCCCCAAGTAATTATTTTGAAGTAAAACTGCAACTATTGTATGCTCAGATGCAAAAGAAAAGATGCAAAAGTCTTTGGTGAAATCTGGACTAATCAAAACTCATGTTTGAGTGAGAGCTTGTTTCACCAATTCAAATGATTGTTTAGCTAGTAAAGTCCATTTTACACCTACATATTTCTTAAGCATGTTTGTAATGTTTTTTAATAGCTCAGCAAGGTTGGGGATAAACCTCCTCAAAAAAATTATCTTTCCAATGAAAGATTATAATTCTTTGAGGCTTCTTGGATGGCTGATTTGCAATATGCCATCTATCCTTTTAGGGTCTAATTTGATTCCCTCTTTTGAAATTATGTGACCAAGAAGTTTACCTTCTTGGAGACCAAAGAGTGTCTTCTTGGGATTCAAAGACAAGCCAAATTTCCTACACTTCTCAAAAACCTTTCTCAAGTGAATCAAATGTTCTTCATCATTTTTTGAGAAAACGATTATGTCATCAAGGTAAATGATTATGAAATAGCCGATATCTTCAGATAAGGCTATGTCCATGGCCCTTTGGATGGTGGCGCCTGCGTTCATCAAACCAAATGGCATTTTGACATACATAAAGGTGCCCCAAGGTGTAGTAAATGCAGTCTTATGCTGATCACTTGGGAGCACTAACACCTGATTATAGCCTGAGAACCCATCTAACAGTGATATCCTTTTTGACCCAACTACCCTTTGAAGTATATGTTCCATCTTGGGTAAGGGGTAGTTGTCTTTTAGGGAGGCTCTATTTAGATTTCTGAAGTCAATACATAGCCTGATTTCCCCTGTATTTTTCCTAACAGAAACTAAGTTTGATACCCACTCTGAATATATAATTGTTACTATATTCCCAACATCATGCATTTTTTCAATTTCTGCCTTAACTAAAGGTAATAAAACAGGGTTTATTCTCCTTAGTTTTTGTTTAAAAGGCTTTTGATTTTCCTTCAAAGGAATCTTCTGCTGGATGATGCTAGTATCATAAGATTTCGGATCTTGGTATCCCCAAGCAAACACATCTCTAAATTCTTTGAAAAAATCTATGTATTGCAATTTTATGTGAGATGGGAGAGTGCTGGACAGTTTAATCATCTTGGGTTCCGCTAGGCTTCCTATGTTATGTTCTTCCACATCTGTTTCCACAGGCTCCATTCTTGGTTCTTCGAATACATCATTAAAGTCAAAAAGGTGTTCAAAAGGTGTGAGACCTCTTGGAATTGCATCATTTCTGTAATGTAAGACTTCCAAGTCTTTTTGGTCTGCGTTTTTAATTAATTCTGCTTTAAAAGGGTTCTCACAGTGATTTATATCAGCAGAATGTGTTATTTCAACTTCTGGGATTTGTTCAATATACAAACAGTTTTTTTTATGGCTGGTTTCTGATTTTGGTATGGAAAAATCATTTTCTGATTTTAAGAAATCATCTATGTGTTTTTCTGAATCAAACACTTGCCAGTGATCCTCATTATCAGGCACTACAGGCTTGTGTTTTACCTTTACACTAAACTGTTCATTTATCTCAGGTATTTGGCAGTTGCTGGCATTGAAAGCAAGTTCATTTGCTAAATGGTTTTGTGCTCTAGGAATGAAAATGAGTTCATATTTTTCAAAGGTCTTTAGTAAATCAAGGGCATCATTTCCATATTCTCTAAGTCTTGGGTTTTTAGCTGAATATTCTCCTTTGATTTGTGTTATGATAAGTTCAGAATCTCCTAAGATTGATATTTTCTGGGCTTGTAATTGTTTAAGCAACTGTAAGCCAAGGAGAAGTGCTTCATACTCAGCAATATTATTGGTGCATGGAAAATATAACTTATATGAATAACTCTGATTTGTGTTTTGAATCCATACACCTACCCCTACACTTGTTTTATTACATGACCCATCGAAGTTTATTGTCCAAAGAGTATCTGCCTCATTCTCATTTTCTTGTTGCTGTTGATTTTCAATGGTTTGAATTTGATTTGAGGGAAGATTTGATTGTTCTGGTGAACTGATTGGGTCTATGTTTTCATTTCCTTGTTGAGTGATTTCATCTTCATTGTACAAGATAAAAGAATCTAAGCTTTACTAAATGGAATAGATTGGAGAGTTGTTTGGTTTATCTATGTTTCTCACCATGTATTTCATGTTCGATTCCCTGTATAATCTTTTTTTTTGGTTAAAAAAAGGGATGGTGGCATAAGACATGTCCATTTGAAGGCTTCCCTGAAGTTTGGCTCCCCATGATCTTGATAAAAGCATGCCATACTTAGGGGGAATGTCAGCTACAACTATGTCCATAACTAGACTCTTAGCAGGGATTTGAGATAAGTTAACACACAAATATTTGATTAAACCCAAACATTTGACTCTACTTGAATCAAAGGAATATAGATATTTGTATGATTTAGTAATTTCTAAGCCTAAGCTTTCCATTACTACCTTGGGCATAAGATTATGTGAAGCTCCAGAGTCTAACATGGCATTGTGTAAAATTTTCTCATGTATGTTCAAGCTAACATAGAAGGGAGGGACAGCCCCTTCTTGGTATTTTCCTTCAACTTCTAGACCAAATAACAATTCAGGCTTGTCATCTGTCAAGTTTAATGTATCGGTATCACTTCCTAAGTTCAAATCTTTCAAAACTTGGTTTTTGTACACTTCTTGGGTTAATAGTTCAGCTAGAGGGATGGTAATTTTTATATTTGCAATCTCTCCCTCAAAGCTGAAAGGAACAATTGATTTGGTCATATTTACATCTATCTTTTCAATTGAATTCCTTTCAGCAATTTTGATTTGCTGAACTTTGTTTGGACTGATACTTGGGACTGTTTTGTTAGGTTCACTAGCTGAAGTGCTAGGGATGCTTTGCTCAACCTTTGGGTGGCTTCTCTTCTCTCTGTTTGAAACTGGTTTTTTAGCCAAAATGTTGGTTTTTCTGCTGTTTTCTTAGGCTATTTTTCTGCATTTTTGTTAACAGCAGTGCTAGTTTTTTTATCTTTTGAATTGTCTGTGTTCCCTTTGCTCCTAAGATCATATTGTTTGTGCACCTCCATGATTTCATTTTCAAACCCCAATCTATAATGATCAAAATATTCATAGGTGTTTGTATTTTGATCAGAGGAGAAGAAACCTTGTTCTTCTTCAGTGAGGAAAACATCATCCCCATTGTCTGATCCATTCAAGTTCACATGACCTTCTCCCAACCTTTCAATCTCCCTATCTTCCTCATATTGATCTACATAGTTTTTTTGGAAGGGAGGTCTAATCTATAGGTCATTTTCTTTTTGCTTGTCTTGATTGTTTTCTCTTCTATAATTATGATTTCTATTTCTATTTTGGTTTTTTTGAGGTTCTCTTGGTGGCACTCTATCATTCAAATTGATCTTTTCAAGCATCCTCTCCATTACCTTCACCAGGTTATCAATTTTAGTGTCAGAAGTTGAGGTTGAGGGTGCAATGTCATCTTTATAAGTTACCCTCTTCTCTGATCTCAACCTATTTCGTTTCTCAATTATGTTTTCTTCTACACTCACAGCTCCTCTCTACATGTCTTCTAGAGTTAAGTAATCTCTCTCCCTTAGCTGATAAACCATTTCAACATCAAATCCTTCAGGGTATCTTACTAAGGCCATGCCTTGGGGAGGTTTCATGTGAGGTGGAAGAGCATTGTAAACACTATTAAACCTAGTGGAATAGTCATGAACACTCTCTCCTTGATTTCTTTTAAGGCTGCTATACTCTGCTAGTATTTGGAGAGGGTTCTTTTTGAGTTCCCATTTGTTGATGAATGTTTGATGCAAAGAAGGGAGATCATTGATGCTATTAGGAGGTAATTTTTTAAACCATTTATTTACATATCCTCCTAAACTTTGTGCCAAAAATCTCATCTTAATGGTTTCCTCTTCTATCTCCATGTAATCAAATGCATCTTCCATCCTATCTTCATGATGTTGAGCTGTTGTAGATTCTTTTGCAGTGAAATGAGGAATTTTTTATTGATAATCATTTGGTAAGGGAAGCAGAGGTTGTGGTAACACTAATGGGGCATACCATGTTTCCATGGCTGCAAAGAAAGGTGGATTTACAAAAGGTGGTTTTACAAGGGGGAAAATGGGCTGAAAATGGGTGTTTTGAACAGTGGTAGTATGGATTGGAGTGGAAGAAACACTTGGGCCAACAAACTAGTTTTGAGCAGATTTGTTATGAAAAAGGCTAAAGTGATGAAGAAGCTGGGAATCAGGAGGAGTGGAAGGTGAGTCTTCTCTACTAAAGCTCTGTTGCAAATCTGCAATGTCAAGATCGGTTTGGTTTAAATCCCCTTGAGATCTAGTTCTAAAGATGTTCTTTGTGTGATGTAAATCGAAGTGTGAATCCTCTAAGACAACAAGGTTTTCAGGGACAGATTTTGTTCTTAAGAGGTTTCTATCAGCAGCTGATTTTCCAGACTTAGAAGTCTGCCACAGAATTCTTTCTAGATTGTCAATTATTAAAGGAGGATTAGGGTCTGGATGGGATCTAGTGTTGATCCTATGTGAAGCCAGACTGATTTTCAAAAATGAGAGGGGTTTAAAGTTTTAGGGATTGTTTTTTGGAAGTTTTACCTCTCACAATGTCTTATATAGTATGGGACTAGGCTTCTAAACTTGTTCAAGGCTGGTTAACACAACCCTAAAGATATCTAGAGACCTAGATGAGTAATAGGCCTACTGAGGCTAGTGGAGTCGCCAGGTGGAAACTTTTTAGCTTCTATGAAGGTAAAATATTGGATGGTTCCACCACCATGTTTATTATGAAGCCAAACTGAAACATTTTTGGGTTTTTCTGAGTTTTTTCAGTCCTATGGGTTATGAGAGTGTCCTAAATCTGATTTAACACTTAGCTAAGGTGTCAAAAACATACAAAGTTCACTCTTACGGCTTGGTAACTGATTCCTTCAAGGTTTGATAAGGTTCTATGAGAATCCTAAGGGTTAATTAGTTTGTCACTGATTGAAATAAGTCCTATCATGATTACCATTATGCTTGGTAGTGCTTGAAGAAATTTACTTATGTTGTACTGGACAATGAGTGTTTTTTTTTAAGGTTTTTACTCAGTGTCCCACCGTGATCGCCATTATGATGTTGCATTGTCTTTTGATTTGAAAAAAGATCAAAACACAGGATACCAACAGGAACATTCATGTATGCCAGGATGCCATTCGGCCTCATGAATGCAGGAACTACTTTCCAGAGGGAAATGTATATAACTTTTGTGGGTGACAAATTTGTAGTCATATATTTGGATAACGTGACTATTTTTTTCAGGTTCTGATGATGAACACTTGGAGCACCTGTAGAAAGCTTTCCTGAAATGCAAAAAATTTGGGTTATCATTGAATCCTAAGAAATCCTTGTTTTCTCTAGAGGAAGGTAAGTTGCTGGGACATATAGTTTCAAACCAAGGTGTGAAAATTGATCCAGCAAGAGTTGAGGCTATACAAACAATTCCATTGCCTAGAAGTAAAAAGGATATCCAAAGAGTTCTAGGGAAAATTATTTTTCTGAGAAGATTTGTTCCAAATTATGCTGAGATTGTCAGAAGAATAACATATACGTTAAAAAATAATGCTGAAGTAAAATGGGACAAAGATGCAAGAGAATCCTTTTCTAGAATTAAAGAGGCTTTTCAAGAAGCTCTGGTTTTTATTAGTCCAGATTATCTGAAACCTTTCCAAATTTTTTCATTTGCATCACCTTCCACTAATGCTGTTGTGTTGTTACAGAAGAACGAAGAAGGAAAAGAGCAACCAGTAGCATTTTTCAGTAAAGTCCTCAGAGATGCAGAGCTCAAATATAATATCCTAGAGAAGTAGGTATATGCTTTAATTAAATCATTGAAATCTTTCAGGACCTATGTATTTCATTCTCAAATAGTAGCATATGTACCTAATTCTGCTGTAAAAGATGTGTTGATTCAAAGTGATGTAGAGGGAAAAAGAAAAAAATGGATTGCCAAAATCCAAGAGTATGATTTTGACATTAATCCTACTAAGTTAGTCAAGGGATAGGGATTAGCTAAATTTCTAACATAATCTAATTTCCAAACTCTGGGAATTAAGTTGCTTGCACCATTAGATGAAGTGGTTGAGGAGACTAATCAGATTAAAACAATGTCAGCAATCAAGAACACATTTCTCTACTCAGACTGGTAGAAGGATATTATTCACTATTTGTGTTTCTTCTCTTGCCCTCCCTCAATCAATAGAGCAAAGTACAGAGCCCTAAAACTTAAATCTCAACCTTATGTTATAATTGATGATAAATTATATTGGAAAGATCCCGCTGGTGTCTTATTATTATGTTTGACAGAAGAAGAATCAATGGAAGTTATTAAGGAGTACCATGAATGTTTGTGTGGATGTCATTATAGTTGGAAAGTAACTGCTCATAAGATTCTTAAATCAGGTTTCTATTAGCCTTCTTTATTTGCTAATGTGTACAGAGTTGTTAGAATTTGTCAAAAATGCCAGTTGTTTGAAGAAAAGAAAAGGTTAGCTCCTTTACCTCTTCTTCCTGTTTTTATTGAAGAACCCTTCAGACAATGGGGATTGGATTTTATTGGAGAAATTAATCGACCATCAAGTGGGAAGTTTAAGTGGATTCTGACTGCCACTAATTATTTTACAAAATGGGTGGAGGCAATTCCTACCAGAAAAGAAAATGATTTGGTAATAATGAAGTGTCTAGAAGAGAATATTTTCAGTAGGTTTGGATGTCCAATGAAAATTGTAACAGAAAATGTTCAGGTATTCAACTTAGTCAGATTCATAAATTTTTGTCAAACTTACAATGTGATCTTGTCTCATTTTACAACATATCATCCTCAAGGAAATGGATTAGCAGAATCACCTAACAAGACATTGATCAAGATCTTGAAGAAAACAATTAATGAGAACCAGAAGAATTGGGACTCAAAGCTGATATTTTATCTTTGGGCAATGAGAATGACTAGTAGAAGATCTACTGGTAATTCCCCTTATGAGTTAGTATATGGTACTCAAGCTTTGTTTCCCACTCAGTTAGCAAGACCAGTAATTTATTTTCTTCAAGAAGTGCAAGAGGAACCTAATGCATTGATAAGAAGACTAAATAGGGTAATATAATTGAGTGAAAGAAAAAATAAAGTCAGAGAAAATTTGGTCACATATCAGGAGAAAATGAAGTCCATTTTTGATAGAAAGGCAAAGGAGATTATGTTCCAAACTAGAGATCTGGTATTAAGATGGGATAAAAGAAGAGAGGAGAAGGGGAAGCATGGTAAGTTTGATTCTCTATGGTATGGGCCTTACAAAATCACTGAAGTTAGATCAAATAACACTTTTATGCTGGAAAATATTGATGCAGAATTAGTAGGACTGCCTGTGAATGGGCAATATCTGAAACATTATTTCCAGCACTGAAAATAGCAGGTTCATCATTGTACATATTCAGTTTTCCTCATTGTATATTTTTCATCAAACATCATTTGACTGCATGCCCAAAGTGAAGGCACTGATCTGCAGGTTCTTAGTGTTTCGTGGAAAAAAACACTATCCCCAGGTGGAGCCAGACGTTGTGGATCGTTTGCAATATCCTTTTATTTTCAATTTTGAAAATATAAAAAAAAATAGAAAATTGTTAAAACATGTTAAAGTACTAAAGTTTTTATACTTTAGCATAAAAATATTCCTGTTTGTTGTATTAGATTTAAAATTTTAAACACTTTTGACTTTATGAAAGTGGGTCTCGACCTAAAAGATTAAATGTCGATTATTTTATCGAGCGAGATGCGATAATTTCTCGAGCTCCGAATAAAGGACTCAACCCGCGGGCACTACTAGCGCACGAATTAAGATGGAGGGTGCCTCCACATTTGACTATGTTGACTGCGGGAGTAACACAGATGAACGGTGGAGATTGATTGCGGGGGCACAAGCCAAAATAATTCTCCGTACTTCAAGACCCCCCGCAATGACTTAAGGCATTGAGTTGGTTACAGTTGTCTTCCATGTCAGGTGAACTTAACGGTCTGTTGGCGCATCTTGTCAGCATTTAAGTTTAAAGATACACCACCTATTTAAATGAAATTCTCATTCTTTTCGAAGCCATTTTCGATTAAGTTGTTGTTTGTAATTGGTTTGTGTTGCGTCCTGTTTAGTTTTCTGTCACCCTATCAAGAATTGGCCACCTTGTAAGTCGTCCAACATCATAATTCTTAATCATGGCTAAACGCTAATCCTTGTCGGGTTCTTCTAGTCATATCCCTCTCATGGATACTGAGAGGGATATCCAAGACACTAATTTTTCCTTGGTTCACCTTCCGTTTTACCAGCAAGTTCTCTTGAATGACAAAGCTTCCTCGATTTATACTGCCATGGCAAAGTCTGGTGTGTTGTCTGCATGTATCCCTAAAACCCATCTTTTTCCTGAATTTATATATTGGTTGGTATCTTTTATGTGTCCTGGGAAATGTTTTGTGATGAACTTTCAGGAAGAGAATGTCTTACAAGTGTCTACCCAACTAATTCGCCAAGCCCTTTGTTACCCTGAGTCAGAGTCATATGTTCAATTCTCCGATGATTCTTTGGTAGTGTATTATGATAGCCTTGCAGGTCAAAATTTTAATTAGTTTATTCATTTCCTAAATCCTATCACACAACAATTTTAGCCTGACAACAAAGTTTTTCCTATGGAAATTTTTGATACTGAGGTTCAGCCAGTACTGAGCAGCATTGTAAATATTCTAGGAAAATATGATGACAGTACAGTGGATAAATCAATCTTGGGGATGTTTTCCATGATTATGAAGCCAGGAATGGTGCTGGATATTCCATCCTATTGGAAAGAAGCAATCAATTCACAACTCATGAGCTTATCATTAACATGTTCTTTCAGGTTTCCTTCATTAATTATTTACTTGTTCTTATATCAAAATGTAGAGGAGTTCATGCATCCGGGTCTGAATATTATGGATATGAATAAGAAGAGGCAATCAGTAGTGTTCTGGACATATATAGTAATAAGAGAAAAAAATGAAACTGGATTGTTTGATTTTTCCAGTTACTTCATGTCAATTGCATATAAAGTTTTGAATGGAGTTCCTCCCCCTTGTTTCTTACCCAAAGCTCAGGAATTCTTGAATTTAGGGGAAAACTGTAAATTTGGAGATTGGTTTGTTTTTGAGGATTATTCCAAAATTAGGCTGTATGGAGCAAGTGTTGAGCCTTATAGACTTCCAGTGTTTGTACCTATGAGGCTATTTTCTTTGGAGATTGTTCGACAAAGTCTAAATGTTGATCAAGTTCACTTTGTGCCCATAAAAAAGGGGCATATGTTCAAAATTCCCATGACTGTAGGTCCTTTCATAGTTAATATGACACAAGCATTTGAAGAAGTTACTAGAATTCTAGATGAGATGCATTTGCTGTTAGGGGAAAAGTGGGCTTATGACCCTCAAAATGTTATTTCCAATAGAAGAATTGATAATGGGTATTCAACTTTCATTCATGAAAGCAGGCTAGATTTAGAGAAGATGGCAAGTAAAGGTGATATGAATTAAACAGGTTCGAATATTCATACTCCTGTCATTTCAGAAAAATCAAGTAAAATAGGCAAAGAAACAGTGGTTGATTTAGAAGATGAGGAGAAGGGAGCAGAGAAGAGGACAACGTTTAATGAAGAACTTGCATATAATCAACCTGGTTTTTCTTTACAACTGGGAGAGGAACAAAACATTCCTACTTCACCCTGAAGACATGAGAGCTCTCATGAGAAAGTACCTCTGATCAAACATATGTTTTCTCAAATTGCAGAGAGGAACCAGAAGATGAAGGCCAGCATGGAGGCCCAAGCTGAATATCAAATTGCTCCAAATCAAACAAGACTTTTGACTGCCATGGATCTTGAGAAAGGTCAATTCAGAATTTCCCTATCACATCCTACAGATATTTCAATTGATTCTTCTAAAAATTTTAATACTGTAAATGTGATTGTAGATGTGAAGAAAATCCCATTGCTGGATACAGTGAACCTACATATGCAAACAGGTCAGTTAATTTTAAATGACCTGACAAAGACTAATGCAATGGAAATGAAGGAAAAGAATATGCTTGGAAAAGTAATTAAGCAGTTAAATTTAGAGAAATACAACTCTAGGGCTTTAACAATTCAGAATGAGGAGCTGAAGAAAATCATAGTAAAGATTGGAGTGGACCCTAATGATAGGAATACTATGCAAAAAATTCTGCAAAGTGCTGAAGCAGGGATATCTACATTGAAGAAAAAGTTAAAATTTCCTACAGGAGAACATACAAGGGTTGCAGAGGTTGCAAAGGTAGAGAATGAGAAAGAAAATCTTCTACAATAGCTTATGCAAAAGGAGGAAGAAATCTCCAAAATAAAGCAAACTGCAATATCACTGCAAAATCATATTGATAATCATTCTTGTACTTTTGTTTTTCCTTCAAGTAATGAGGATCCACAAGCACAGATTTCTCAGTTGAATACTGAATTGCAGATGACAGAAAGAGATTGGAAAAAGGCTCAAGCATATTTAGAGACTGCATCAAAGATTATTCAAGCTGCAGAAAATGAAGCCAGTAAATACAAGATGGACAGTCAGAATGCTAATGCTGAGATCAAAAGTCCCAAAGAAAAATTTAAAGGAAACATATCTTTAATACAGGCAAAAGATATCATTTGGAATGATATCATTTCAGAAATGAAGTCAATTTGGAGCTTTTTGATGGTGGTTGTAGAAGAGAAAAGTCTCATCAAGGAATTTGAAGAACAAGTCATGATAGATAAACATAAGACAATCAATAGGGCTATTTGGGTAAGAAGATTCATTGAATTTATTAATTCAAAAGGAGATCAAGATTTAGAAGAAAACGAGATCAAAGATAGAATCCTATATGCAGTATAGATCAATAAGATGATTGTCAAGAATGATTACAGGAAAGCCACAGAAAATACGTTGATAGAAATTAAAGAAGCAATAAGTCAGTTTGATAAGTCATTTGACAAGGTGACAAGAGTAGGTCTGCCTTAATGTTGGGGACTTGGAGGAGGTCTGTTTTCATGGGATTCTTATGAAAACTTACTAGTATTGACAAAAATTAAAGTTGATAATACACATGAAAAGACTCAAGTGCTCAAGGGAGCAATAGTAATCAACTTTCTTCAGAGACATTTTCAGCTGCTGTGGTTGGTAAAAACCCTATTTGCAGAAAGGCCATCTTTCAACCGAATTACTGCTTTCAGATTGGAGTATCACAACCTGGTACATTCACCTGGAACAAAAGTAGAGATATGGAAGAAGTGCAGAGCTTGGACGACGGATTTTCCAAAGGACCCTTTGACTTCGAAGAAAGAAAAATCAGCTAATCCAGGAAATGTAGCAACGTCGTCGTCAATTCACATTCAACATATAGATTAGGATGTTAATTTTTATGTTATTGTACTCTTTCAAAGATGATGTAATTGTAATAAGACGTTTTGAGGGTATGTAATAGATAGCTTACAAACTCCTCAGGAGTTGAGGTAGTTAGGATTAGTTATAGTAGTTTCAAACTGCTTTTTTATTGTATTTAATGTAATAGTTTAGAAGAAGAAAGGTTCCGAGTTTTGGACCTTCAGACTATATTTTTGTACTCAAATATTTCAAAGGTTAATGAGTGAGAAGCAAGTTTCTGGAATCCTTTTATGTTGATATGTATTCAAGTTTACATTCTATTTTTTCTATCTTTGAATAAGACGAAGTAATGAGCAGCATGTCTCTTTTTACTTATGTAAGCAAGAGTTAAAACCCTTAATTAACGCTCCTTCATTTTAAATTTTCCTTCATATAATTCTTCTGGAGTTTGAGATGATATATTATGTGTAACAAAATATCAGTTTGGGCTTCTTTCTTTCATTTTCTTTTGGTCATTTCATTCAACATCAGCAAATAATAACATTGTGAGACATTCATTATATTTTATATTTGAGGGTTTAATGATAAATACTTGAGGGTGATTAAATAGAGACAAATAATTTTGTGACATAATCATATAAATGTCTTAAGCACTGATTCCTTATCACAACTAAGGGATTGTCTCTTAAGGTACAATATTTTTTGGCGCCGTTGGCAGGGACGAAGAAGAAAAGTTTTTTCCCTGGGTTTTGCTTATATTTCCTTTGGTTGTTCATAGAGGAGGAAATATTAAAAGTTGTGTTTTCATTTTCCAATTCTAGCTTATATGAGACCACATACGAGGTCAGATACCTCTTAGCAGAAATTTCCTACCCTTTCAAATCCAGAAAAGTTGGTTTCTAAAAAGGGCCAGAAATCAAAAACACTTTCTACACCTGATGCCACACTGCCTGCACCTAGCAACAATTCTCATACTCTCTCATCCAAGGATATTTCCTGGAAACTCACTTTCTTGGAACAAGAATCCTTGTCTCCATGCATTCATTTCCAAGAACCAAGGTTATAAGAGTAGTCTTTTGAATCTGTATCATTCACATTTACAGAAACTCAGCCTAATACAATTGCTAGTTCTTTTGATTTAGTTTATCAACTCCTTCCCTTATCAGTTGTTTCACCTCATTCATCCACACCTACAACTGGTACACAGATTCCCACTACTCAAGGAGCAGTCAATCAGGGCATAAACATGGCAGCCCCTGCTTTATTGATGAACATATATGCACCATTAAATCTTCCTCAACTAATGAATGCAATACCTCAAGAGTATCTTAATTTTCTTCCTAGATTTACTGGTGAAGATGAAATAACTGCAGAACAACACTTGCCTTTGTTTTGAAATTTTGCTAAAATTTTTAATGTTGAACATCTAGATGTAGTAATGAGACTTTTTGTGCAGTCTCTAAGTGGAGAGGCAAGAAAATGGTATAAAGGATTACCAAATGGCTCTATTAATGATTTGGATGAGTTAGGAAGACAATTCATCCAAAGATGGGGTGAAAAGAGAGACCATGGTTATTCTTTGACGGAGTTTAATGCTATTAAGAAAAAACCAGATGAAAATATGTCTGATTTCATTAAAAGATTCAATAAATTGTACAATAGTTTGCCTGCAGAAATGAAACCTCCTCCTATTGGAGCAAGAGTTGTTTTTGCTGGGGCATTTGTATCAGATTTTAGTTTTACTTTGAGAGAAAGAAGGTCCCCTACTCTTGAAAAAATCCAAATGGATGCTTTTGATATTGAAGCAAAGATGGCTGCTGCCGGGAAAGCTCAAGAAAAGCAGTCAGTTCAAGATAAAGGTAAAGCTAAGGAAGAGTCATTACAAGATCAAAGGATTAATGACATGACTAAGGTCATTAAAAATTTGTCAAACAAATTAGTAAATATGGAATTGGATAACAAGAAACTTACACAGCAAAACAGAGGGGTTTTTAATCCCCAATTCAGGAAGTAGCCCCTGCAGATTTTGCAGAGAGAAAGAAGAGATCAGGATCAAGTTCAAGCACCCTTATATATAGAAGCAACACCTTCTCAGTCTGTTGATGATGATCAGAAAGAAGCTGAAGATCAAATTTCTGCCATATATATGGAAGATGGTGCATAAGAAGAATGCGAAGAATGTAAATAAGCTGACATTTCATTTGATCAGGAAGAGATGGATGATTACTGCAAACAATTTACTGATTTTATGCAAGCAGAATTGCATAAAAATTATGACTTGAGATCAAAAAAGAGGTTGAGAACTCAGGACGATGAAGAGAAAGAATCAGATTCAGTCCCTTCTCCAATGGCGACTCCACAACAGAAAAATTCAATAAAACAATCAGACAAGGGGAAGCAGCCCATGAATCCAGTAAAAGAAAAAGAGAAGCAGCAAGTTGAGGCTTCCCAAAACAAGTCTAATGACTCTAATATTTTGGAGAAGATTGTTACTGTTCCTGAGCAACATGCAAATCCAAACAAAAATCAAGAAGAATCTGAAAGTTGACTAAACAAAACCAAACTTTTAGTTTGTCTAAAGAGTTAGAAAAAGTTAAAATTCAAGTACCTCTTCTTGAGTTGGCTAAAACACCTGGTTATAAGAAAAGAATTGCAGAGTTTATTAATTTATCCCAGTCTGATGAGGTGGGTGATATTGTGAATTTGCAAGAAGAGAAACTAGTGGTTACTTTCGGGCCTCATGTTGAAGAGGTAGATTCTTCTGTTCCACCTTTTTATATATCAGTACTTTTGCATGATTCTATTCCACATAATTGTATGCTAGATTATGGTGCATCACATAATCTTATGCCATTATTTGTGATGAAAGACCTAAATTTACAAATCACTAAGCCATATAGAGACCTCTATTATTTTGATTAAAAAAGGGTGAAGTGTGTAGGGCTTATCAAAGACATGGTTGTTTCCTTGGCCCAAATTCCAACCAAGAGTATCATGATGGATGTAGTAGTTGCAGATATTCCGGCCAGATTTGGTATGCTGTTGTCTATATCTTGGGGAGAAAAGCTTGGAGGTGTCTTAAAATTGGATTTCAAATATGCCATCATTCCTGTTTTCAATGGGGAAGAGAGGAGGTTATACAAAGAAACAAGATTCATGAAAACTACCACCAAGAAATATGCAGGTAATTCCCCCATTTATGGTCAAGAGAAGGGGGATATCTCTTGTTTTATGCTGCATGAAGATGTAGAATTTTTTGAAGACTCACAAAATTAGCTCTCTTCAACAAGTGTACATAAGGAGCTGCATTCAAATAAAATTTGGAAGTGTTATTTTGATGGTGCATATTCTGAAGAAGGCACATGAGTTGGGTTCATATTTATATCCCCTGAAGGTAATCTTTTACCTTTTTCTTTCAAACTCGAATTTGAATCAACCAATAATGTGGTTGAGTACAAAGAATTGATTTTGAGCCTTCAAACTGCTAAACAAATGGGAATTAAATCTGTTTCCATTTTTGGTGATTCTGAATTAGTAATAAGACAGATTAAGAATTTGTGCCAGACTAAGCATCCTAGATTGAGATCTTATAAATGAGGTGTGGGATCTAATTGAAAATTATTTTGAAGCCTTTAATATTCAATTTTTTCCAAGAGAAGAAAACAAAATTGGTAGATTCATTGGCAGTTGCAGCCAACACATTTAAGCCACCAATTAATCCAAGATTGAGATATGAAATTGAGTTGCGACACAGGCCTTCAATCCCGGATAATGTAAAGCATTGGCAGGTTTTCGAAGATGATAAACAAATCAATCAATTTTCAACAATTATTGGAAATTTTGAAGACAGTGAAATTGATCTAGAAAGTGAACAAAGTGATCAAAATGATGTGCCTAGAAACCTGAAGTAGACAATTGGTGACCAGAAGATAATGCAGTTGAAGGATAATATATTTCCCAGAGGCTTGGTTCCTCTTGAAAGATTGTTTGATGCTAATGATGTAGCAGTAAATCAGAAGAAGGCATCTCAGGATGGAGAGATGGAGGACTGTAATTTAGAACCCAGCAGGAGCCTAAAATAGTCAAGTTGTTTAAAGGAGTTCTTAAGGATTATAAAGAAAGGTATGTAGATCTTTTCAAGAAGTTCATGGATGTTTTTGCATGGTCATACGAAGATTTAAAGGCTTATGATTTAAATATTATTCAACATAAAATACCACTGAAAGATGGGGTTAAGCCACATAGGCAGAAGCTCAGACAAATTAATCCATTGTTACTTGCCCAGATTGAAAAAGAGGTAAAAAAAATTTTACAAGAAAAAATCATAGTCCCACTCAGGTACTCAGAGTGGGTTTCAAATCTGGTCCCAGTCAGGAAGAAAATTGGAGAGATAATATTGTGTGTAGATTTCAGGAACTTGAATAGAGTCTCCTTGAAAGATAATTATCCTTTGCCAAAGATGGACTATGTCCTGCAGAAAGTGACTGGGGATTATAGTTTATCCATGGTTGATGGTTTCTCTGGGTACAACCAAGTAGCTGTTGAAAAAGGAGATCAGAAGAAAACAACCTTCACTACACCCTGGGGAAAATTCATGTATGCCAGGATGCCATTCGGCCTCATGAATGCAGGAGCTACTTTGCAGAGGGCAATGGATATAGCTTTTGTGGGTGAAAAATTTTTAGTCATATATTTGGATGACGTGACTATTTTTTCAGGTTCTGATGATGAACACTTGGAGCACCTGCAGAAAGCTTTCCTGAAATGTAGAAAATTTGGGTTATCATTGAATCCTAAGAAATCCTTGTTTTCTCTAGAGGAAGGTAAGTTGCTGGGATATATAGTTTCAAACCAAGGTGTGAAAATTGATCCAACAAGAGTTGAGGCTATACAAACAATTCCATTGCCTAGAAGTAAAAAGGATATCCAAATATTTCTAGGGAAAATTAATTTTCTAAGAAGATTTGTTACAAATTATGCTGAGATTGTCAGAAGAATAACAAATATGTTAAAAAATAATGCTGAAGTAAAATGGGACAAAGATGCAAGAGAATCCTTTGCCAGAATTAAAGAGGCTCTTCAAGAAGCTCCATTTTTTATTAGTCCAGATTACCTGAAACCTTTCCAAATTTTTTCATTTGCATCACCTTCCACTATTGCTGCTGTGTTGTTACAGAAGAAGGAAGAAGGAAAAGAGCAACTGGTAGCATTTTTCAATAAAGTCCTCAGAGATGCAGAGCTTAAATATAATATCCTAGAGAAGTAGGTATATGCTTTAGTTAAATCATTGAAAGCTTTCAGGACCTATGTACTTCGTTCTCAAATAGTAGCATATGTACCTAATTATGCTATAAAAGATGTGCTGATTCAGAGTGATGTAGAGGGAAAAAGAGAAAAATGTATTTCCAAAATCCAAGAGTATGATTTGGACATTAAGCCTACTAAGTTAGTCAAGGGACGGGGATTAGCTAAATTTCTAACAGAATCTAATTTCCAAACTCTGGGAATTAATTTTCTTGCACCATTAGATGAAGTGGTTGAGGAGACTAATCAGATTAAATCAAGGTCAGCAATCAAGTACAAATTTCTCTACTCAGACTAGTATAAGGATATTATTCACTATTTATGTTTCTTCTCTTGCCCTCCCTCAATTAATAGAGCAAATTACAGAGCCCTAAAACTTAAAGCTCAACCTTATGTTATAATTGATGCTAAATTATATTGGAAAGATCCTGTTGGTGTCTTATTATTATGTTTGACAGAAGAAGAATCAAGGGAAGTTACTAAAGAGTACCATGAATGTTTGTGTGGAGGTCATTACAGTTGGAAAGTAACTTCTCATAAGATTCTTAAATCAGGTTTCTACTGGCCTTCTTTATTTGCTGATGTGTACAGAGTTGTTAGAAGTTGTCAGAAATGCCAGTTATTTGCAGAAAAGAAAAGGTTAGCTCCTTTACCTCTTCTTCCTGTTTTTATTGAAGAACCATTTAGATAATGGGGATTGGATTTTATTGGAGAAATTAATCCACCATCAAGTGGGCAGTTTAAGTGGATTCTGGCTGCCACTGATTATTTTACAAAATGGATGGAGGAAATTCCTACCAAAAAAGAAAATGATCTGGTAGTAATGAAGTTTCTAGAAAAGAATATTTTCAGTAGGTTTGGATGTCCAGTGAAAATTGTAACAGACAACGCTCAGGTATTCAACTCAGTCAGATTCATAAATTTTTGTCAAACTTATAATGTGATCTTGTCTCATTCTACATCATATCATCCTCAAGGAAATGGATTAGCAGAATCATCTAACAAGACATTGATCAAGATCTTGAAGAAAAAAATTAATGAGAACCAGAAGAATTGGGACTCAAAGCTGATATTTGCTCTCTGGGCAGTGAGAATGACTACTAGAAGATCTACTGATAAGTTCCCTTATGAGTTAGTATATGGAACTCAAGCTTTTTTTCACACTTAGCAAGACCAATAATTTCTTTTCTTCAAGAAGCGCAGGAGGAACCTAATGCATTGATAAGAAGACTAAATAGGGTAATTGAATTGAGTGAAAGTAGAAATAAAGTTAGAGACAATTTGGAGACACACTCTTACCATTTTTATTTAGTGCATTGCTCCACAAGGGGGCCACCTTTTTATTGAGCTCCATGATCAACATTGGGCCAAATTATATGATGGAGAAAACCATCTCTTATATGGCCATGGGCAAGTATTTTGTCATTTCATGTATGTTCAATTGATGAACCCAGCCATTTACTATTCATTAGTAGATGTGATAACATACATAATCAACCATATATCAAGAAACAACTTGCCATGTAATTTTCTGAAGCAACAGTTGAGGAAACTGCGTTGTAACTATTTGGGAAACTGTTGGTACTTTCCAACACCACATAAAATCTTCAGTATTTCCCTCATTGATATTCTAATCATGATTTCATTTGCTGATATGGTTCTTATTCTTATTGAGAGAATGATTGGAGAGACACATTGGTTGGATGTGTCCTTGGGGAAAGAGATTTCCCACACTTTTGCATTGCATGTTCCAAGGGGATCATGAGAAATGATATGGCCACTACAACAAGAAACTTTTTTTCCCATGAAGTGGGCCATAGGATTGATTGGATTCCATATGGTGATGATTTTATATCCATCACATATGGGATGGTTTGGGCTAGCTTGATTCACAATGTTGGAGAAGAAATCTTTGGAGATCTAGTCTTCTTCTTGCCACTTGAGGGCAACCTATTTGCAACCCAAGATCAGCAAAAGCTCTACACTTATCATGAGTGGAGAGAAGGACAACATGGGGTATGCTAATTTGTCTACCATGATCAGATTTTCAGCCCACCTACTTTTCATGAGCCAAAGGTGGAGGAATATTCTCAGGAGTTGCCATGTTGGGAGGTGACTCATTTTGTATGGGTGATTGCTTGGGGATGGAGGATCCACATGGGAATGATATTTCCAAATAAATTTCAGATCCCATACCTCAAAGGGACCTCTAGATAACACCTTATTTCCTCCTTGAGTACTTTACTTATTCATGATGATAGCTATTTGGCTAGCTTGCGTGCTTGGGGGGGACAATATGGAGATTCATTGATGAGACAACATCTCATTCCTTGGAAGAATTCATCATATGTGGATGCTACAGTAGGAGGAGGGAAGAATTATTAGTTCTATCCTTGTATTTTCTTGAGGACAAGCAACATTTGGGAGGGGAGGAATATAATATTCCAAAATTTGCATGCAGCAAACTGGAATATTGAATTTTTCTGATTTCACTTAGGAGATGAATAAATGGCTAAGGAGGACCATGCATAATAAAAATAAGAATAAAATCCCTCATAGTGTGAAAAGGGATCATGATACTAACTGGATTTTACACTCTCATGTGTGAACAAGGACAATTGCATGTGGACAAGGTCAATTTTGACCAAGTCAACAGCGCTGGTATGAGAGGAAGAGATCATCCATGGAGACAACGCAATGCAAGTAGGAGGAAGATTCCTTGGTGAAGGAAACCCTAATGAGTGGGGCCCAAGGCAAGAAGGCTCACACATGTTTAAAAGGAGGGCAAGGAAACCATAGCAAGACATCTTATGAATTGAATATTGTATTTTGGTCCGCATGACTATTCTGCTTTCTTCAACTGTTTAGTTGAGATTGTTGTGCTGCTTAGCACAAGGCATTCCTGTTTAGGAATTCCTTCTCCTTTCTTAAGAGGCATCTTGAAGGAGATTGCAATGAATTTATCCACATATAGGCTTGAGGCCAAGCATCATCCTTCAGCTACAACGTTATTTATACAGTAGTATAACGTTGTGTTGCAGGGTGTTACAGTGGGGGTTCACAACAGCTTATTTTTCAGAGGAGGGAGCCTCCATTCCTTTGGAAAGTCAGTAAGGAAGATTCTGGAGCAAAATTTCATATCTTGGCACTTGGCCAAAGTACTCCCATCATCCAAAACGTAGTCCCTTGCAGGAACTGCGTCATTTCTTCCATTGTTACAATGTGAGGGTCAATCCCCTCAATATTGAGCTACTTTCTTAGGGAAAGGGCCAACCCTTCTCCAGGAAAGATTGTAAGAAATATATTCCTTCATTTATTGTATTATTCAGCTATATGTATGAAAATATCCACTTAGACTGCATTATTTCAGATCTAGACCTGGAGATCTAACATTTTGTACTTGTGCTCTCATGAAACCCTTTCCGGGTCACCTTCATAATGTGTAAAAGGAGCTAGATCTCCATTTTTCTCCATGTATTGATGTAATGAACTCCATATATATTATTTCCATTCTTTTTTAGTAGAAACCCTCATAAAATTACGCTATACGTGCTTAAGGAAATTTCTGTTTAGTCAAGTCATGGGATTTAGGCCTTTTTTAGCCATATTGGAACCGGGAGATCTGTTTAACTTATAAAAATAATTTTTTTTCTGATCCCCTTTTGGATGTGAGTTCCATAACACATAAGCTAAGGGGTACCAACGTTATTTCTTCCTATTATAACGTAATATCCTGGGAATAATGTTTTTAAGGCACATATTACTACATTTCCCCACTTTGGGCTGATATAATGGATCATATTCTGCTGCTGCAACATTAATTTGACGGATATATGTTTCTAACACATTTTATGAGTTAATTACTTACTTCTATTCCAGTTTTGTGTTCATGTATTGCTGCATCCCCATTTTGGGATATTACACTCACACACCCTACCACTCCCTGACATGCCTTGGCACTCTAGCATGCCCTTGCGTTTCCTAGCATATAACCTTTTAATTTCCTCCTTAGCATGCCTAAAACTCATTGACACTACCTATCACAAAATCCTATTCATTCATTTAAATGCATTTTGAACTAGTTCTCCCTTGTGTTTCCATGGCACTCCCCAAGACTCCTTGGCACGCGTTGACACACCCAGACAACTGGAACTCTAGAATTCCTTGGCACTACCTATCATACCTTGTCAATCCATACTTAGAACACCTATATATCATTGTCACTCCCTGTCACACACTCTTATTCATTTATTTCCATGAATTTGAAGCTAGTGCTCCCTTGTGTTTCTCTGGAACTCCCTAACACTCCCTGCCATGCATTGGCACACCCTAGAACTTAGCACATATTTGCATGTTTCCTTGGCCTCTAACATGCCTTAAAATTTCCTAAAATGTCTTTTCAGTCTCTCCTTAGCACACTTGGAACTCACTGATACTTTATGTTACAAACTCTTATTCATTCATTTCCATGCATTAATTTGACCTAGTGCTCCCTTGTGCTTCCCTGACACTCCCTACTACTTCCTAACATGCGCTAAAACACCCTGGCACCTAGCAAATCTTAGCTGCATGTTGCCCTAGCATTGTACCATGACTTAGCCTACCTAACATACCGTGTCACTCTCTCCTTAGCATACCTTTAACTTGTTGACACTCCCATTAACACACTCTTATTCATTCATTTCCATGAATTTTCACCTAGTGCTCCCTTGTGTTTTCCTGGAACTCCCTAACACTCCTTAGCACACATTGGCACACCTTGGCACTTTACACATCTTAGTATTGTTCACTAGCACTCTGGCATGCCTTGGAACTGTGTAGAATACCTTGTCACTCCATCCTTAACACATCTGGAACTTGTTGACACTTCATTTCCATGCATTTGAAACTAGTGCTCCCTTGCATTTCCTTGGCACTTAGCCCTCACACTCCCTAGCATGTGTTCACACCACACCCTGGCACCTGGCACATCTTGGCATGCCTTAGCACTTGGATTGTCTTGGCATACCTATCATGCCTTGGAACTATCTAGCATGTGCTAGTAATTCCTGGCATTCCCAGGTACACCTTGGCACTCCTTAGCTATCATGCCCTCATAGATAGCCTTAATTTTTCTGTGACTCATGAAACCCAACCAAGTGATTGGTAAAACAATTTTGTTCCCAACCCAAAGTATCCCTTTATCAGAAGCCGAGTACAACCATCAAGCTCCTGTTGAAAAACCTGTAGAAAACCCTGTTAGAGAGACAAAGATTAGGGTTTATAGGAGACAAACAAAGAAAAAATAAGAAAAGGTACAAGAGGGTAAATAATCAAACAAGAAGGGAAAGCGTTTAAGTAGGAAAACATGGGAAATTACCAGAAAGAGAGAGGAGAAGGTGCAATACTTCAAGAAGGGAAAGCGTTGAAGTAGGAAAACATGGGAAAGAGAAAACAAGAAGGGAAAGCGTTGAAGTAGGAAAACATGGGAAATTACCAGAAAGAGAGAGGAGAAGGTGCAATACTTCAAAAAGCCACATACTAGGCCTACAAATGAACTCCATCAATTTAATCAAAGTTACAAATGAACTCAGTCCATAGTTAACAAGAATAGTAAAACTCAACTTGAGAACTTGCATCCCTTGTTCCTCTTGGAGAAGGGTTGTTGATATCATAATCAATGGTTGGAATAGTAATTTCCCATGTCACTCCCCTCAATCATTGATCAATTCAATTTCACTTCTCTTCCAACATATAAAAGTGTTGAGTGCATTTTATAAATAATCACATCGATCACTTCTATGCTTAAGTTTGATTTCATAATCAGGATCAAGCAATAATTGATTGCGGACACACAAAATAATATCCTTCTCCTAATTCTTCTCCATTGGGCATGAAAAATTTTGGTTCAATTTTTTTTATGTAACCCTTTTCAACCTTCACTTGACCATTAAAATATGCAAGTAAACATTTATTCCCCTTCAATCTTCTATTTAACGGTAGTAATTGCGGTGGACCCTGCCAATAATCAAATTCTTATGAGATTCCACAAAATAAGAAGATAATATTAAACCAAAAAATAAACAACCATAAAAACTAAATGTGTTATTGATTCACTAATTGGGTCATGAATATGTTGTCCCAAAGTCAACGGAGTTTGTTTTCGTGAAGCCTCACTAGGACTCATGAAACTCTCCTAAAAAATAAATAGTGTGCATGAGATACCATGAAATCGGAAGATGAAGGGTTAAGCTACAAAAATAATGATTCATTAATTACACATCCTACAACAATACAATCATATTCATATTGACATTGTGATTTTAAAATCCCAATCTTCAAAGATGTTATACATAAAAAATCAAATAGTCTACACATGTAATTCTTACATTGTTGGGTTGGTTTGAATCAATTTGATCATTTTCTTTTCCCACCTCTGTAGTAGCTTTAAATTCCATGAATTATTCAACAACTACTTTCAATCTTCCAAGTTCCTTGTCTTTTTCTCTCAATTTCTCTAATTGCCTCATGTAAGCATGCTCTTCATTGTTTTTTAGTTTATTGGAACTCACATGACCTTGAGGTTGTGACCTTTCATCCCTCTCATAATACAACAAGAGTTGATTAAATGACTACCTACCATTAAATATCATTGTTTTAAGTATCATGCAAGGAGATTTTGATCTACAAATTAGATAACATGGTTTTTCCTAGGGACTTGAGTAAGCTCGCGCCTTAGGCAATACATGAGGTATTGAGATCCCTCCCGATGAAAATTTCATTAATATTAATATTTTAATTCTCTTTAAATCTATATTTTGTTAGAAAAACATGCATTTCTCAAATATTTGGTGGGTTGAATGCCACCAAGGCTTGGGGATCCTATGGATGGATTTGTTTCCATCTACATTTTGACCAAGGGGGGGGGGGATTCCTTCTCTAATAAGAGGCTACCACTTGTGCTTTGGAGGAAAGGTAATGGAGACTATAAAAAAAATTCTAGTTAAGGCATCCTACAAATTGGAGATTAAAATATTCTTCCCTTCCATTGCATCCTTAAAAGAAGCAAATCCACTAGGGTTTTTGGTGCTCAGAGATCCTCCACGCAGCCTCATATTTGGAATAATGGTAGATGTCCTTGAAATGTCATATTCCATCATATGGTTGGAGTCCCACATTACCTTCCCTTAAAATAACATACATTGATACATTGTAGAGATGCCCATATTATTCTTGATGTGTCGTTACAAATTCTCCACCAATTATGAATCCCTGGACCATAATAGGGAAGACTTCCCATTGATATTTTTTATGAAGATCTAAAAAATTCCTTTGTCCAGATCAGTCTACCTTTCATCCAAACCACAGTTTGGGGAGTGTGGGATTACCATGGAATCCATAATAAATAGGGTGGGGCAAATGAATAAGCATGTGGCAGAGTAAAAACATTGTTTAGACCTAGATCCCAATATAGAGCTTTCCCATTGCAATCTCCCAGTGCTTAATGAGCCCATGTCGGAAAAACGAGCTTTGGAACAAATGTACAAATTATATACCATGGAACCTGATGTGACTAGAGCCCAAATGAAGGAATATTCAACGAGGCAATGCCATAGCTCATCTGCAGAGTCTAAGAGCAAACTCCAACATAGGGTCACTCGTTCTTCAGAAAAAAAAAAAAACCAAAGCATCCATTGTGCATCACCATGTAGTGTAGTGGCCTTCTCGACTACACACCTTTTCCTTCCATCCTTGTATGTCACATATTCATAACCAATGAAAACAAAAACAAACAATTATAGATAAAAACCCTAGAGCATCTTGTCCAATCCATTTTTTCTCGACCTGTCAGCTTCGAGAAGTGTCTCTATTTGTTTTCATGGAATTCATGCAAATTTTTTCAACACACTTCTTGTCATTGAATAATAATTGCAATGCAAGTAAACAAAATATTTCAAAAACAAAATTTCGAAATCATCCTTTGTTGTGGAATTCAAAAATTTCTTACTAGTCGTTATGGCCTTTAGAAATTTCGTACTAGTGTGCATGAACTATACTACATAATACATATTACTAAGAAACTCACTAGGCACTTCTCATTTTGAGAATGATAGCCAAAGTAAACTATATTTGTTAAAATATCAAGGCTCTGCAACATGGGGTTCAAGGCCATTCTAACAATATACTTGTTAGGAGCTCAACATATCACATGTGGGAATTGAATTTAGGTGGGGATGATAACAATCAATTCTCCTAATTTTAGACCCAAATAATTATTTCTTGCTAGTAGACCCTCTAAAGTGATGCCTAATATTAATTTAAAAAACATGGAAACTTATGAAATATGTGTTTTTTTATGGCTTCATCTTGTTTACTATTGGTAGGGTGCGTTGGAATTTTGATTGCCTAGGTCCATGTCTTTCGTTATTTGATGTGTTTTCGTTTCTTCGTTGAGTTCTTATTGAGCTAAATTGACCAAAATTATGTGATTAGAGGAAGCTAAGTGTGAGCCTTGTTCATTATTGCAAACCATGTTTCTTAGCATGAAAATATTCTACTTCCAACATTTTTATTTGTTACTTTTGTTAAATTAGGGTGTCCATGACCAAATAATTTTGATAAAGACATTGATGTTCATTTTCACAAACCTTGGTGGTTACTAAGAAAATTGGGATTTTATTGTTTTGATAAATTCCTCATGTCTATATAGCTCTCTATTAAGTTCTTAGGTTTCAGTTTACTCCATATTTAAGAACTATTTCCCAATTAGGAGGGAATTATGAAGTGGCCAAAAATGAGAGTCCTAGAAAATAATCATGATATTTCTTTAGGATGTCCTTGCATACAAGAATTGGGTTGGGTGGGATATAGTAGGGTAGGTAAGGTATGGTATGTAGATTCCAACACCTAGTCCAAACAACCCAAAATAATCTCGAGGCCACAAACACCTATAACCTAGACATCACAAAAAATATAGGATCCTCAAAAATAAAACATTGATAGGGCATCACAAAACCATCAAAACCTTTACCATAAGATAAAATTTCTAAAGCAAAAGCCATAGAAAATGATAAGATCTCACCAAGAAGGCATATAGGTTTAGAGTTAATTTCCATCAAACTATGTCACCAAGACGACTCACAAACTGCTCCATTATCCCACTTGAGTCCTGATATGTGACACGAAGCATTCAAAATTCCAATTAGGAGTTAAGTCTAACATGTGTGAAGCTAGTGAATAAGTCCCTTTACATCTTGTGCCTTGCTTTGATATCACATGCATTAGGAGTATTGTGACACGTATTGATTATGAATATCACGATATGCCTTCATGTTTGATAAAACACAAGTGAGATTAAAGGATGGGTTCAACATATAAACCCTCATTTTTCTTAAGGACCTCCATTTATTTTGTTTCTTTGTTTGCAAGAAAATTAGCTTGTCCAATAAAGTTTCTTAATACTTGGAAAGAAAAACCTACTTTAAATTTGGGAATCTGATTTTAAATCCTTATGATGAGATGCTAAAGAGGTATAAAAAATAATTTCATTTAAAACTAAGAATAGTACTCAAAATAACTATGAACAATCATCGTCCTTACTCTCTTTATATTTACTAAAATTAGTTCCAATACAATACATATGTTTTCGTTTAGTTCAATCAGAAGGAGGTATTTTCCCTCATTCCGACATGACAGAAAGATGTAAAAGTAGGAGATCATTTGTCATATGAGAAATTCTTCTATGGTAGAAGGTTAGTTGAGCTTCCTGAACATGGGTATGAGGAACCTATACATGCAGGCAGTGCCTTTGCCGAATTTGAACAAGAAAAATTCATGGTTTATGTATCTCGCAGTGCGAAGGACCTAAATTCTGATACTTTTCTTGATATGGATCATCCTACCGTCTCTATTCGGATGCACTGCTCACACAACCTTGAAAATTGTCAATCTCACCCATTTCGCGGTCAATAGTTTAATTTATTTATTTTCTGTCATTAATATCCTAAGAACTAACTCTTTATAGTTTTTGTTTTGGGCTGTAATAGGTTCCGTACAAACCAATTAATTTTCATTACGTGTTTCTTTCCTACGGGCTTGAACCCTGGTCGATTACAATCCCCTATTTTTCACTTTTTTTGGTTGTATGATTTCTTAAATTATGATGGAATGATCTCAAAACTTTTTTGAAAACCTTTGTTCTCAAAATTTCTTTCTATTAACACAAAAATAATATCACTGTGATTCAGCAAGAAGAAATGTCCTCAAAATACCACATCAATTCACAACCAAAATGGCTACAAATTACATATATAAACTGGAAATTAAAGGAAGATATTTTTAGATTCTTAATATGATTGAAATTTAAAACAAAGGTATATGAGCCTTGCATTTTTCTCTCCATACAAAGGGGATAACAGGTTAATCAATGCAAGTAGAGGCCTCATAAATAGTGCATGGCCTTAGAAAGCGTCCCTTGAAGAAACTTGTTGTCTGTAATTTGTGTGATGTTCTTAATACAAATCTAGTTTATTGTTTACAAGTCATTTTAGGGGCATTGGGTGTGATTTTTTTTTTTTAAAGGCATTTTTAATGCTTCTGATGAGATTGATAATCTCACAATATGTAATAAATTGAAAATAGTCTTGAAATTCAAGTGCAATAAATTCCATGCACAAACTCTATATGTGTGGTATAATGGAATCAAAGCTGAAAAATTTAGCTTGGCAAAGGACATGGTGAGGATGGTGTTAGGGTCTCGTGATTTGGCAGATTGGCTAACCAAATGACAGGGTAACATCAGACCAGTCTTTTGAGTCCTATGACCTAGCCTTCCTGGACTCATAGAGGGCTCTCTCTATTGTGCGAAGGATGTGAACTTGTTCGCTTTGGATGATTGATTTTAGGCTAGTTGTTAAGTGTAATTTGTTTGTTTGTTTTGGGTTGAGGTAAGATGATCAAGTAGGATAGGTGGAATGAGAGAATATCAAATAAATAGGGCTATGGGGTCAGATGAAGTCAAGGGTGTCGAAATGATGAATCAGAGTGTATTGCAGGGTTGATTTAGCAAGGTTAATGGATCCTTTAGGTGATGTATGAGGTGAACATTAAGTTTTGTGAAAATACTAAGAGGTATTATACATCTATAATTTGAAGCAATAACTCATGAGGTAGGGCAAACCATTAATATCTATGAACAATACTCAAACTGATAAACATACAACATGAACAATCCAGTGGTACATAGAAGCATTAGAACTCCTAACTTTAGAAATCCACCTTCAGATTTTTGAGAAAACACATAAGATAAACAACCAATTCAATAAATGGAGAGGGAAATCATAAACAACATATATCAAACTACCGGGAACTTTGAAACAAGTTGATGAGCATGGGCAAAGGGCAAGATTGAATCAAGACCTCTTTGTATTAACCTAATCAATTAGTATTACATAGAAAAGCTTCACAATAAATTTTTGAAAACTTTAAATAAGCAGGGCATACCATGAATCATATTTATAAGATAACATACTAATCATTCATGAAACAAAGAACAAGTTTTAGTGGGCCTAAGGAGCAGTCAAGAATTCCTTAAGATGAACTAAAAGAAGAAAACATCAAAACTATAGCAAACATGAGGTTTGAGGTTCTTCCATGAGCATATATCAACCTACACTTTTATGATCTATAGCAAACAAGTAGACTGAAACAAAATGAGGACAAGAAAACACTAACAAGTGAGAAAAACATCACCATTCACCAAGCTATGGAATCATGCAAGCAAGCTTCTCCAACATCAAGCCACACAAGCCATTCATTCACTTCATAAAATCAAATATCTTCATCAAGCTCATAAACCATGTATTTCTCTATAACACATCAAGTCCCAACAGCTTACAATGAATCCTCATGGCTTATATAAAAAGCAAGGAGGAAGAGAGCTCACTAGAGCATCTAGAAGCCTATTGGCCAAAAACAAATATCCTAACTTGTCCTTGAGGCCCTACAAGGTCCAAGGCACAAAATATCTTCCAAAATATCTTTCCCGGACTAAAATAGGAAAAACATTGACTTTTAGGCTCTGACATACATGATGAAATTTTCCTAACGCACATTTTCTCAATTACACACAAGAACGCAGCATACTGTCTCAAAAACTTGAAAATTTTACAGGAGCGCGGCACTAAAAAAGGTCTTTTTGCAACAGAGTTTTCGAGGCCTTTCCGATGTCAGAAAAAGCTCCATGATGGCCCGTTGGAAAGATATGGATGTCTAACTTCCAAATTACCTTTTTTTCCTCAATATGATCTCTACAAGTTGCCCAAAAAGTGGAAAAAGCCAAAGCTTCCAGGAGTGCAACACCTGCTCAAAAAAGAGGGCAGAAAGGTGAAAAATTGAGTGTTTTTTACCCTTTTGGGGGACCAAAACACCTCCAATTGAGCTGAAATTTCGTGAGCATACTCCTCTCATGATGGGGAATCCAAAAATGTAAGCTGATCCCTCTGAAGACACCCTAGGAAAAAGCGCAGCACTGAGGGTGCTGCGTTCTTAGGCTTGAAATTTTTCAAAAAATAAAAACTTGTTCAATTCTCCTCAAATTTGGTATGTAGGTGCCTCAAGGGTCCTTAGAGGCCTATAGAGAAACTTGGGCCAAAATAGGATGCCTAGCTTGGTCTTTCTCATCATTTGGTGCCGGGCCCTCATTTTGGGCAGTTTTGAGCTTTTTCCTTGCAAAGTGATTTCTCCGTTTGTAATGCTCAGTCATCCTCCTTTGTAGGCTTAAGTATTTGTTGGCCTTCTCTAGTTTGGCCTCTAGATGTATATTTTCCCTTTCAAGCCATGATTCTCTATTATGCTAAATTTCCATGGCAAGGAGTTCGGTGAGAGGCAATTGTTGTGCTTGGGATGATTCTTCCTCTCTTTACTTTTCCAATTCTTTTCTAAGACCCATAGTCTTAGGTCTCTTCCTGGCTTATCCCTCTTCCTCGTGATTGTCCTCATAGGTGCCCATGTATTCCTCCAACTGCACTTGTGACCTTTGAGATTATTTCCTATATTTGAGCACCCTTGTTTCATAGATGGCCAGCTGGCCACTCATTTGTTTGTTCTGCATTTGGAGGAAGTGAATGAGGTCCTTTGAACTTTCTAGATCACCCCCCAAATCTTTAATCTGTGCATTCCGGTCTTGTAGAAGGGAGTTCACTATCCTTGTTTTATTTTCCTCATCACTGTCTATGTGAATGAGTTCAAATTCTCTTTCTTCCTCATGATTGTCTTCTTCCTTCTTCAATTGTTGTTTGCCTTTGTCCTTCAATGGTTTTGAGGAGGAGTGCATGGCCCCTTTCCTTTTGGAGGCAGCAAACACATGCCTCCTTCCATTTTGATAAGTGATGGTGAAAGGTGCCATAAGTTTTACTTGCGAAGTTTGGTCACTAATGAACTTGAGATTTCTTTCTTCTTCATGGATGATTTCTGTGTGAGTGTCCTTCTTACCTTTCTCTTGGATGTCCTTTTGATAAGCCTCTTTAACCTCTTTCAAGCTTTCCTTGCTGCTAAGACCTTCAAGACTGCCATGTTCTATTATTGCACTATTAGAGGCGCCTATGTTGGTCATTTATTTACTTTCATGACTGTCCTCCTTTTGATATTTTGGTCCACTGTCTTCATTGTCAATATCACTCTTTATACCACTGTGAGCACTGTTTGTAGGGTCACTGCTTTGGGAAACTTCATTTGTTTTGTCATCACTGTGAGAATCATTCCCTTCTTTATTTGATGAGTCCCTTTGACTGATATTTTCTTCACTGCCCTGTTTATTGTCTTCATTACTTGGCCCTTTGTCATCATTTCCTTGCCTATTGAAAAAAACTTTAAACCCTATCTATTTGCTGTCTATGCCATTATTTTCACTGCAATTCTTTCTTTCTTCATTGCTTTCATATTTCTCCTCTCCACTGTCAGAATTTGTACCCTCAGCGTCATTTTCTTCAATTTCAGACCCACTGTTTTGAATTTTTAGCTCATCATAGGAACCAATGGTTTCACCTCTATTTTCTTGCTCATTGTCTTCTTTTTGAAAATATGCCTCTGATTGTGTGTCCTTAGAGTCATCCTTTTCACCATGAGACCCATTATTTTGACTTCTTTGCCCATCATCTGTGTCACTGTTTTTACCTCTGTTTTCTTCTTGGCCATCTCCATTTTCATCACTTTCCTCTTCATATTAATCATGATAATCACTCTCTCCCTTATCTTCATCATTTTCTCCCTCATATTCATCATCCTCTCCCTCATCTTCATCATGATCATCACTGCTTTCTTCCTTATCTTCATCATCCTCTCCCTCATCTCCATCATTTTATCCCTCACTGTTTTCTTCATGATAATCTCTCTCCCCCTTATCTTCATCATCCTCTCCCTAACTGATTTCATCATGATCATCACTGCTTTCTTCAAGGCCTCCATTGTTTTCTTCAAGGCCATCACTACTTTCTTCATGATCAAATTTTTTAGGGGAAGGAAAATGAGGAGGGTCTGTTTAAGGGAATGATTTATGTGAATAAGATGAAACAAGGTTAGTGGAGGGTGACGGAGGCGAGTGAAGAGGATTTTGAGATGATGACAACATACTTTGCAGAGGGATGGGCTTTTGAGTTGTGAAATTTTTATGGGCGATAAAAACCTCCTAGGGAATGCCTTGTTGTTCTAGCTGGTATGAGACAATTAATTTGATGAGGGAATGGTGAAAGAGGATTGACATTTTTTGGAATGGGGGCCTTTTTTGCATGATGGAGGACATTTTCTCAATTCTTTTGCGAAGGTAGCAGGGCATGTGTAGTAGCTTGGTTCTGGTGAAGTGCATGAGGAGTCTAATATGATAGGAATAGGCTGTGGAGAACCTACCCTCACAGGTGAAGTATTTCATGATAATCTTCATGAGGGGGGCATATCTGTCTAACAGATGAGGAAAAGGGAAAATGGTTTTACAGTCATCTTGACAACTAGGTTTTAAGAATGGATGATAATGGCTTAAGTCAAGATGCTTCTGTTTAAACCACCTTTCTCCTATGCCTGGTATTCCAGTGGCCTCAGAGATGGCCCTGGTGGTTAACTCAAATTTTACCCCTACTATATGTACTTTATGCCTGTGAAGTTTTAAGGCAAATAACTTGGTCAAATAAGGGTGAATTTTGATCTCTTGCACTTTGTTACAAAACTCATAGCACCCTAACTCTTGGAAACAGGAAATAATAGAAAGGGAGGCTGTCAGCTCTGTAGTGCTTATAGGTTCAAACCTATTAGGCATCACTCCCTTTTTCTGCTATTTTCTTGGTATCGTCTCTTCATTTAGGTCGTCACCCTCTTCTTTAGACATGGTATTTTTTCTACACCCCTTCCTCAAAATATTTTAAATAGAAAGGATTTTTGCTTGTGAAATAATGAGGAAAATAGGTTTAAGGAGATACTGAGTTTGTTGACAAGGTTAGGAGATTATTAGAGAGTGGGTTAAGTATCATTTTCAAGTTTCTCTATGATTTCTTTGACACAAATTTTTAACCTTCTTGGTGCCCTTATCTATTGTAAAATCACGAAGAGGTGATAATAGTGAAAAATACCTCTTAAAAATGACTTCCACAGCAAAAATAGGCTTTGCTGAGCTCTCTGAGTAGCTTGGGCGCCTCTGCACAATTTTTTGGGCAACGCTGCATTTTTGTGCCAGGAGTGCAGCATCCTGGACAAGCCTGAATGAAGTTTCTTTCAGTGCTGCACACTTGTGGCAGGAGCGCAACGTCCCGGGTGGGTAGGCTTGCACGCAGTGCGGTGGAAGTTATGGCAGGAGCGCAACAACGGCGGGTAGTGCTGCACGCAGAATCTAGCGATAGAGAATATGGTAGGAGTGCAGCGATGGTGGGCACAGCTGCATGAGGTTTCGGGTGTCGGGTGGTAGAGGAAATGGCCGGAGCACAACGTCCGTGGGTAGCCCTAAATGCTCATTTCAGGTCTTCTTTTGCACGCCGGGCGGAATTAAAAGAGCGCAACGCCCACCTACAGGCGCACAACACTTAGAAGGAATTTACACTAGCAGCAGCTACAGGCACAACGTCCACCTACAGGAGCACAACACCAAGAAATTTTTTCCTGAGGATGCCTTTGGAAGCTGAAAAACTGCACTCTATCTTGCAAAAGGTCGAATGAGGGGGGGAAAGGAGGAGTTATCATGCTTTATACTCTTTTTGAAATAATCAAACTTGAAAACCCCCTTTCTAAAGTCTCGTTTTGCACCTTTCTATTTTGCCAATGTTTTTTAGGAGCTGATTCTGATTGTTTTCTTCATTCTTTTAACCACTGTCTTTCTTTTTGCACTTGGTCAGTTTATTAGACCCCTGATGATCCCTACTTGTCATGAACACTTATTGATTGATTTAAAATGATTTTTACTTCTATATCCTTTGAAACAAACCTGTGACTATTTATTTGTGAGAAAACACAGTCTTGAGCTGATGCTCTATTTCTGTTAGTGAAATGGCACACAATGCCTCAAAATCCCTTTCTTTGACCTTTTTAGACCTCAGAATTTGTCTTTTGATCCAGTGGGGTTGATGCCCTTTTTGCCTAATCTTAGAAGACAGTTAGGAATATTTTTTTTTTTGTTTTAACACCCTCTGCTGTTGATGAAGGAGGTTCTCTTTGCCACTTGTCATGCCCATTTTGTTCATTCTCCAAATTTCTAAACCTTTAGGAATAATTAGAAAAACAAACAAGGCTGCCCTCAAAGTCTTCAAAGAAAACATCCTTTTGAATTGATTACTCATGCTCAACAAAGTCTCCATTGATTTATTTGGAGGGTTGAGGAGTTCTTTGAGTTTTGTAACTTAAGGATTTGCTCTACTACTTGGTCGAATCAATCATGTATTTTCTTTCAACAAAAACACACCTACTTCTTTCTTCATGAGGTTGTGAGTGTTTTTCTTGATGTTAGTCTTACTCTTTTCCTCACCTTATGGCTTATATGATAGCATTTTTGGTCTCTTTGTAGGAATGGGGAAAAGGGCAGCTGTCCCTTCACAAAAATTGATGATTAAGGCCAATTATCCTCCCAATGCTCTCTTTGTTTTAATGAGCAACACTGCTTATGTGCCACTGTCTTTTTTGAATCTACACAAACCTTTTGATGGGAAGTGCTTCATATCATTTTATCATGAGATCATGATTTTCCTATAGCCTTCAGCTTTTTGTACCTATTTATCAACTCTAGATGCCTCCATTAACTCTTTAGGTCTCTTTCCATGCCTATTTTCTACTGTTTGACCAATTACCAAGCATTCCTGCATAAATGCTTGGATAGGGTATATTGTTCTTTTATAGGCTTACTATTGGATCAAGAGGATTCCTTTGAAGGCCCTTGATGTTTTTTGGACAATGATAGGCCTTACCTTTGTTCCTCTTGACTTCTCCTTTGAATAATTGTGGAAATAGTGAAATTAGAACAATGATAGTGCATAACCTAGGTGAACCTATAAACTGACTGTAATGTCCTTGGAGTAGGTTTTTGACTGAAAAAATTGGATCAGGGTTGTTGAATGAGGAGACAGGGTTTTGACATTCTATTTATGCACCACCATCCTAGATAGATAGAAATCTTCTTTTACTTTGGAGGTCTTTATAGAAAAAAAATTGACACCACCATTGCTTGAGGCATTTGGTGAGTAGGAGAGAACGCTTGGTTTACTTGGTGAAACAAGGTGTAAAGATAGAGGGTCTACGAAAACTGAGACAAAGGTTTATAGGCAAGGGTGGAAAATACAGAGAGAGTGAGGAACATTAGTCTAGGATGGGGTTTTATCTAGATAATATATTGGCCAGGCTTGACAAGGAAAGAAGGATAGTGAAAAATTTTAGTTTGAGGAGATTTCTAGAACACACATGATTCTTGAATCTTGATTTCTAGAAATCCGAGACAAAGCATTTAATCATCTAAAACAGGTGAAAATTACTGATGACTAATAGATGGAGTGCAAGAGTTGGAATCAGACTTTGCAACAACTTGGAAGGAAAAACTATTCAAAAATGAGGGTTTTTCATCTCCTTTTTGGTGTTTAGTTTGATGCGGGAGATTTTACCATCTTCCCACAAGTTGAATTTGTCATGAGGTGAGTTACTTGCAGGTCAGGTTGTCACCCACAAGTACTTGTAGGTTTGTTATTCTTGAGTTTGACTTGTCATGAGGTAGTGAGACTTTGCTTCAGCAGTAGGGCCTTACAGGTTTGTTGTTCTTGAGTTTGAATTTCCACGAGGGAGTCAAACTTCACTTCAACAACAAAGCAAGGTCGAGCTGAATTTTGATCTCTAGTAGTACTCTGAAAACTTGACATTTTTTCCCAACTGTGAATGTAATTGTTCTAGGTTTGTGCTATTTTTTACCGAGGTAGATTATAAAGTTAAATTCTTTATAATATTTTGGTAGAAGAAAATACATTTTATCGTAGCTTTTTATACATAAATGGTATACATAGACCTTGCCCTTTGTTTCCAGATTGGCTTGATTTATATGAGAGGTCAACTTTTGACTCCTGTAAAACAAAATGGAGGTGTCTAATTATTTACAATGCTAGAACACTTGAGCCTACCTCCCCTAAGCCTGTGCCTTACGGTCCATCTTGGTAAGGAGGATCTGTAGAGGATCCAAAAAATTTACCAAAAGCTCGGTTCAATTTAATTCCTTATCACGAAGTGGGCTTAATGAGGTCCAGCTTAGTGAAATATTTTCCACTTTGTCAGGTTTTATAGTAGATCGTCAATTCATCCAGCCTCTCTCCTTCCTTAGATCCCTTCTTTCACTCCAATAGTTTTCCCATCGAAATGGATGCAAGGGAAATGATGGGGAATTATACTTCTAGGATATTAAATTATTTCTAATTAGAAGTCCATAGTTGAGTTGTTTTATACCTATTTTGATTTCCAATGGCATATGATTATTTTTGTTCGAGGGTTCAAGGTATTTATATTTCATGTTATAATGGTAGCGGCAAATCCACTAATTTATAATTTTTTTATTTTATTTTTACTTTTAATTTCATATTTAATTTTTTTTTTTTTTTTTAATGTTATTGTTTTATTCTAAGGGAGCTTCACAAATTTTGAAATTTTGCTAGTTATATCATCAGGCTCCTTAATTTATTTGTCTGATGTGGACACAATAATCCTATTTGTTAATGTTTCTGAAGATGTCGACGTTCATACGAATAGGTTCAATATCAATGGGAGATATTGCCTCCTAGACAATATGTAATCATTCATTAGCATGAAGGGGTTTGAAATGTTTGATCCACATCAATTTCATGTAGAAATTTCATGAAAATAAAGATACTTGATCTATTACATAACAGATTAAGAAATCTATAGATATAAGATGTTACCATCTTAGTTGTCTTCTAAGTTCTACCCAATTTGTATCCATAAAACAAATTTTCCATCACTACAAAAGTCTCATATTGATGCATAGGCAAGTGAGGTGACTAGCCATGATATTTGATGGGCCTCTAAATTAGACATAAATTAAGGCCCATCTAACCTTTCTTAGGCCCATCTACCTCTCATATGCCCATGAAAATATATATTAAATCTCTCCTTTTGCACTTAATAATGTTTTCTTATGCTTTAATATTTTCTTAGGAACGTTTAAAGCTAATTGGATATTTTTGCCTAATATTGGTTATTTTTGTAGAATATTGTGAGAATATTTGGCAGATTATGCAGATTTGGAGAAGGAGATAATTAGGGACTTTCTCCCTGCCATTGGAAGATCAAGAGTGAAGAATAAATGAGAACAATGTCAGGAAATTATGGATATATCTTAGAGATATTCAAGGGGGTTGTCTACCCTCCTTAACTATTAAATGCAACCAAGAAAACTGAAGACAAAGTGTGCTCAATCTATGTTACTTGGATTCAAGTGGACTCAATCACTCTTTTGACTCTCAAAGACAGCCAAAGGATCCTCTGAGATCCCCTCTAGTAATTCGAATTCCAGAGGCAGCCAAAAAACTCAAGACCAAGTGCACTCAAGCCATGCTTCACTTGGATTCAAGTGGACTCATTACCTATTTTTTTAGGGAGCTGTTGGTAGCTGCCCTTGAGGATAAATAAATTTTATCAAGAGATAATGGTGGATGCTGGTGGATTCTGGTCCATTCCATGCATTCCATTCCATTCCATTCTTCGATTCCATTCAGAAATTTTGTTGCAAGTTATTAGGATTTCGTTGTTTAAGACCTTCAGGATGTAATAAGATTGTATTTTTTTGTAATGCAATGGGTATTCAAATGAAATTTTATTGATATATTTCCAGAGAGCTGGGCTCATGGGTTAGGGCTCAACCAATGTGCCTCAGCTTCTCTGTTGTTGTCATTCTTTCCTTTTTGTTATTTAGCTAGTTTTATTTCTGATATTTTCATTGCTATTATAGTTTTCTGCTATAGATTTAATCTTCTTATATGCGCTGTAGAATAGCTAATAAAATCTATAAAAATTTGAGGCAGTTTTCCACTCTGATATATGTCAATAGAGTTCAAGCAGGATAGAGCTCCCCGCAAGCCAAAAATTTCTTTCTGTTTGAGTTTAGGGTAGAGTTGCAGTACTGGTTTCAATATTTCTTTCCATTGTTTTTATCACGCATTTCATATGTATTTCATGCATAAATTAGCAGGGTTGATCACAAGACATATTGTTAAATCCCCAGAGCAGTTCGAGTGGGGCCTCCCCGCCTCATTTTCCATCTCTGTGTTACGCTTCCAAACACCTATGTTGTGCTCCATTTCCCTCCTCATTTTCTCTTCCTATCAGCTACCACACTCTTTTTATTCATAGAAACCATTAAATGTTTTCATTTCTCTTTTACCTTAGACTTTCCCAATCATCACATCTCATCCATCACAGAACCCCTTCCCTTTCCTTTGTCGTTCTTCAAAATTTCAACGGTTTTCCCTTTTCACCTCACCTTTACCTTTTTAACAAAAAGATTCAAAAATAAAAATGTAACTCAATCCATTTTCTTCTCAAAGACTTACCGCAATTCCCTATCACAATCCCAATTCGCATATTCTATCAGTTTCCATTAATACTTTCTGCTTGCAAGCCCCGATTGCGATAACCCTTCCACCTTAACTTACTACAATCCCCTACCACAAATCACAATCGCATTTCCTTTCCGTACATCACAAATCACACTTTGCATATTTCCCATTTCCCTTTAAGAATTATCGCTCCTTTTTTCCGATTGCGATATTGTTATCGCACTTCGCCCTTGCTCCTAGAACTTCCCTCTACCGTACTTCGCCTTTTCGCAAATCACACTTTGCAACATTTTCCCCTTTTCCTTTAAGACTTAGCGCTCCTCTCTTCCGATTGCGATATTATGATATCGCATATCATAGATCGCAACCTTTTCCCTTTTCCCTTATCAATTACCGCTCCCGATGCCGTACTCTGCCGTCGGTCCTACCGCCACGTCACCCAACGCATTTCACACTTTGCAAATTTTCCTAGACGACACTTCCGCTACCCCTCAAACTTTGCGATATTGAAAATTGCGATATCCCATTTCACGCTTCGCAACTTTTACCACATCGCAAATCACAAATCACAACTTTTGGCCCATTGCACTTCGTACTTCATAGTTTTTACCTCATCGCATTTCTAATTTCGCTCCCGCTCCCGAACAACACTTCCGGTATCCCTCCAACTTTGCAATATTGTGATTGCGATATCACATATCACATTTCTGTCCTCTGTCACAACTATGCCATCGCACTTTTCAAATTATTCTGCTCCAAATAATTTTTGCGCTATAATGAAGTTTTAATAAGGTTTAAACCCCTCTTTTCACTTTTCTAAGCCTTGTCCCATGTGTTCAAGCCAACCATTAGCATCTTTAGCCCTTCTTTCCCCAAACTGCAAGAAACACCTCTCCAAATTAGAACTAGGTCATGAATAGCTGCATAAATAGAGCATAAGATAAGTAGGGTGTTTAGCCGATTGGCCAAGTTAAGTGTGGATTAAATTAGTTTCCTTTCTGCAATTTAAATTAGTTTTTTTCTACCATTTCCTTTCTGCAATTTAAATAAGTTTCTTTCCTGTCATTTCTTTTCAACAATTTAATTTATTTTCCTTTGGTTATTTCCTTTCTGCAATTTACTTTAGTCTCATTAAAGTCTGACAGACTTCATTGAGAAACCCTAGTAGTAGCACCCTTTCATAGAGCAGAAGAGGATGAGATGAGTAGAATGCATCTGTTGTGTATATATCACTGTCACCTCCAATTTTGCATGAACCCTAGGTTGATAAAGTAAAGTAGGGCAACCGCTGGGAGTTGCAACACTCTTGGTGCAATACTAGGGCTCACTATGTTTTGGCGTCATTGCCAGGGAGGTGTCTAGTAGATGCTTTGATTATATTTTTAACATTATTTTCTGCTTTCCTTTTTAATGTTGTTTTTGAAATATTGAAAAATACAAAAAAATTCTGATTTTCTTGCCTCATAGGAATAGGGATACTCAAAATTAAAAAAAAAAATACTTCTCTAATACCAACCCCCCCACTTGACCACGTGGTGTAGTAAGAACCACATCACCATCCACTTTCGAAGGTAGAAGAGATGGATGGAGATGATGACAATGAAGAAGATCTTATTGGGTTCCCATTCAAGATAGGGACGCCAGTGTACATATGAATAACATCCCTCCATCTTTCCTTCCCAACTTCCATGGTATGAGGATAGAGGATTCAAAACAATTTCTCTTTGAATATGAGATAATTTGTAGATATTTTTATCACCCAAAAAATTTGATGGATCAAAATAGGGTTTTAGGACTCAATTTAGGTTTGATCAAGGGAAGGTTTTAGATTTTTAATAGTTTAAATCTCATCCTAAGGTTCAAATAAAGCCTTCTTTAAAGTTAGTTCATGTCAAACATTCATCATTTTCCATTTGTATTTCATTTCCAAAATTTTTTCTGCCAAAACTTCCTAATAAGCCAAGAATCCCTACTTTCGTAGCGCATCCAGTGTAAAAAAGGTAGAAAGTGCTACGAAACTGCTGAAAGTTATGAAGCAAAAACTTTGTTTTCTGGTTTTGAGAAGTCAACTTAAAATGTAGTTTCTGAGCACAAAAAAAGGTATTTTAAGAAACTGAGAGAGTTTATTTTCAAAATTATATCCAATAACAATAACCTCTCTCAATTTTATCTAAGGTGTTCTCAATTGGGAGATAAAAGGCTTTCTTTGAAGCCTTATTTTTCGAGAAAAACAAAGTGTTGGCCCTCGTTTTGGTCTATTTTTGCTTAGAAACCTACTTAATCCTTATATTTTCCATCCATTTTCCATCACTTCCATCTCATTTTGATGTATTTTATGCATATTCGGGTGTTTAATTTTAATTTTGCAATTTCTAGAAGTTCTTATGAAAATTGAGTTTCAAGTGCAATTTTTGGACTGAATCGAAATTCTCCGTAATAGTCGTGTGGATGACATGTTTGCGGGACACTTGGGCTCGAGTTTGATGCATGGATGGACAGCTTGGAAACTAGGACTAAGCTAACTCCACTTGGCTCAGAGCGGAACAAGCTTTAGCTAGAGCCCGATCAAAGGCTCGGTCAAACATGACTAGTTACACGAAAAATCCCTAGGAAATAGAAGCGCATTTTGAGATTTTGTGGGATTGACTCATATTTCTTGGGATGAATTGGATGAGTTCGACTTAGATAGGTGGATATGAGTAGATATGAGTGTTAGAGATAATATAGATCAGTTTGTTTCATTAAACCTCTATTTAAAGCCAAGACTTTGATGGCTTTTGGAGGAATGGAATTTATATGTAACTTTTGTATAATTTGAGTTGGGAGAGCTAATTTGAAGAACTTGTTTCATTTTAATTTGTTGTTCATGCTTGGTTGATTTACTGAAGTTTTTGTAGCTGAGATTTCTTCAAGTGTGCAAGGCAAGGGTGGAGGGCCCCCACACCAAGCTAAGTACACTTCTTAGTTCAATTTTCATAGTTTTCATAGACTAGTTTTTGTTTCAAATGTATTTAGATGTGTGATGATTGCTGAATGAATATTGGTTTAATTCTAATCTACATATGAAGGGACACAAAGGAATTTAAGTTAAATTCCCTTCTATATTTGATCTTGAAATAAAAATGAATTTCATTCTCCATTTTTCATTTGAAGTTATTTCTGCATTTCATCAGGTTTGAAGCAATGGTGATTGTGATATAATAGGATTGTGAAGAAGGACAATCGTGGACCTCCTTAGTTAGGAGCCTCTTCTTTTACATCTTACTGCATCATAAGCCATTGTTAATTAGTGCTCTTAGATTTATCTTCATGAAAGTAGTATTGTAGGTAAGGACAACCTGGTTCTCCTAATTTAGGAGCCTCTTCCCTCATATATTACATAAATGAATTAGAAATTGTTAAAATAGGTTTATATTTGTAATATGTACTTGTTTTAAATCTTCAAATTTTATCTTCTAAACTTGATTATATCTCGATGTCCATATACGAGTGGATTTGCCTCCAAGTTTTACAAACCCAGGATTGATAATTAAATACTTGTGTTAATTTAGTCAATAAATTAGCTCAACATTTTGGCGCCGTTGCGGGGAGGTAATTATCGGCATAGTCAAATAGAAGATAAACAAAAACACTAAAAAATTAGCTAGTATACATTTCCCTTAGTTATGTTTCTTTATGCCTATAAATAGAGATCCTAAAATTAGGTTTCAGAAACAAAACAAAAACTACAAAATCCATTTTCATTGACAAGATGATGTTAAAGAATAGGTTACAACACTACTCCATTCTTCAACATTCTTTCTCATCAAATCTTTATGATCAGATAAATTTTCATGTCCAAAGCATACATTAAAATATATTTTTTCAAATTTGGATATGAGTTCACTTATGATCTTGTTACGAAAATGGATGCCATGGAAATTTTCTTATACTTGAGAGAATGAATTATTTTCTAAAATAGCATAGGATAGAATAGAATAAATAAACAAGTAGAATGAATTCGCAATAAGACTTCCATAATAAATTTGTTTCAAACAATTTCTTCAAATCATTGATCAATATTCACTTGAAAGGACTACATGGCAAAATGCGGTAAGAACAAGCCTATTTTGGGTAACCATATAGGATCATTTTGAAATCATGTTGTTATTTTACATATCTCTTGAAATCTAGTTTTGGAATCCATTTTGAAGTTCTCAATTTATATCACAAATAAAAATGTGATCAACATCAAAACTAGGTCTCAAGTGACATGTTGATGACGAGTTAGTATAGCCTCTATTTGAAGTGTCTAATGGAAACATTTTTTATCTGAAATTCATAGGGAAGATAGCCCTTGGAATCTAGTTTCCAAATCAATTTGAATCACTTCAATCAGGTATCATATGAAAAAGTTATTCTTGAAATACTAAGCTTGCTTGTCGAAAAATCTTCATGGTGACAATTCTAGGTCTTGATTGTTCATTGGCATATTTGAAATACCAAATCATCTTCTTTTCAAAACCTGTTTTATATGGGAGATATATATTCAAGTCTAGTTTAAGATACAATTTGAATCATCCCATTTGCGGGTGAAAGGAAAAAATTTATGCCACATTTAGTGACTGCATGTCTTCAAAACGGTATAGTAAAACTACTGCCTCTTAGGTCTGTTCATCACCAATTTTCTGATATCAAGCCTAAGAATTTTTTAAAACCTGTTTCTACTGGGAAACATAAAAATGAATCTACTTTAATATCCAAGTGGAATCACATTGATCCCGAGTCTTTATCGAAGAAGTTACGCTTCAAATAGTGACTGTTGGTTTAGTTAAAAATTAACAAGCAACTCTATAAAAAATGGCACTCCTTATAATTTTTACTATATCATTTTAAACCATTTTGAAAACTCTGTTTATATCGCGAGGTATCCATATGAATTCACTTCAAATTGGCTTTGGAATCACTCTAATTCGATATAAAACAAATATTTTGTAAACAAAATACCGCTAGGAGGTCTAGGTCGGGCCACCATTCCTCAAAGGGGTAAATAAATGCATTATGTTTGTCTATCATATTTGGACTTGTTTTCTAAGAAATGCTTGTAATGATTTACATGTTTATTGGAAGAAGAGAGACTTTATACACTCTCTTCCTCCATCATCTAATGTTGCATTGCGGGGCAAGTGTTATGTTTTTGCGGGTCATAGGAAGAATGAAGGAGTGAACTCCATGGATGAAGTAATTTTCAAAGTCAAATTCATATTCCCAGAATATGAATACAAATGTTCAAGACAAAGCAAAGTGAAAATTCACGATGTTGCAGTTCATTCAATGGAACTCAAACTCTTGAAGCTTGCTCTTAGATGCGACCACCAACATCAACAAACCCTACAACATGATCGAGATCAAGGCAAGAAGACATGCAAAGACAATCATTAGAAGAAGTAGTCAAGTTCGGTACTATGTCAAGTCACATCGATCTCCAAAGAAGCCTTTCATATTGAATTCATATTGTTCATGATTTGATCCATCATCCATACTTGTATGTTAAGCTCCACGACCATGCATGTTGAAGTCCGGACTTACTACTACATCATGACTTCAATATAACCTATTTTCATAAAGCTTTCATACTTCCCTACTCCATTACACACACCTCAATCTCGAAAAGATAGAAAAAGATAAAAAATAATAAAGGAGTTTGGTTGTGAAAATACACGAAAGTGGCACAATACAAACTCGAATTCTATATCGGAAAACCAACTTGTTTGGCCGATATGAATTCTCTATTTTGTTTTACCATTTCTTCGAGTTTGAGTTTGCGGGAATCATCCTCCAAAATAAACAAGACTTGAGGACAAGTCTTCCCATCAACATAGGGGGAAAGGTTCGCAAAAAGATGCTTGGTTGTGCAATCGAGATTGACGACGAACTTGTATTGTTAGCGAAGGACTCGAAATATTTTTGAAATCAATTGCAGAGGACTCGAAATGTTAGCAAAAACATGTATATATTGCATAAAAATGTACATGACAGAAGGGACACGAGTTATTATGAATCAATTCGCGAGAGGGACTCGAACGACATCAACAATCAATGGACCGGAATCAATGCAGGATGCTAGAACATGAAGCATAAATAAGCTCTATCTATCTACGATATTTGATCAAGACAACTTCATCCAATATTGTTAAAGAACAACAACATTCATCCAACACTACGAGGAAGTACAAGAATAGTAAGTACAAAATTTTGCTCTTGTAAATTCAAATTTTTGTCGAAATTTTTAGACTTTGTTAAAATTGAGTTAATACGAATGCATATTTCTATACATTACCTTCATCCTATATCCCTTATTTTATACCCATCATCCTATATGCTACATTTACATTTTACCCTATCACCTAATCCAATGTACATATGTACATATTTTTCATTCCATAACCCTAATATGCCATTATCCTTATATTCTACATTCCCCTTCATATATTCTATATTCATTTCAAAACCCTAACCCTAAGTATTTTTCCTCTAAGCAAAAAGGATCAAAGTGAGAATTTAATAAGTTGAACTCTGCACAAACAAAGCAAGCATTAGTTCTATGGACAGAATTTTAAACATGACCTAAAAAATGGTCATTTTAAAATTAAAGAGATATATTGCGATACATATGGAATAGGTGCATTTTGAGAAATAATCAAATCAAACAAATCGAAATGATTTATGTATTGAGGGTTATCATGGAAAATGCATATGATGGAAAGTGAGAGCATGACTCTTGAAGGTTTCCATGATGAAGTGAGATACATAGTATCAAAATCCACGAGGTTCCATGCGAAAATAATGTGCATCATGGTTCAATACGTTGGAGAAAATATAAGTTCTATTGAAAGAGTCATAGTTTGCATTTGAAACATTTACCCATGTTCTTGAAAGAAAATACTAAGAATGCATGTGAAGGACTGCATAAAATATTAGCCATGTTTATAAGGTTATCATAATACTCATATGATGGGCATCCGAAATAGAATGAATTACGGCCTTATGAAACAAATTTTTTTAATTATAGCAGCAAACAAAGATCAGCGTCGAAATTTTCAACAAGAAGTACTGCAGATCCCGAAAAATTACGCGATTATGAAATCTTGGGGTTGTGGAGCAATGTTGATTATTTTGTAAAGGATATTACGATGCTCGTAGAGGGATATCCCAGTAGTAAAAATTGTGCGACTACGAAATTTGTGGAAAGTAGAAATAACAATGAAGAGAGGCGCTTGTATCACTATGAAAGAAACCACTGCGTATAACAAATGCGAGAAAGAAACCTGTGTATCAACGTGCTATGGAGATTAATGTGGCAATAAAAAACAATGCATAAAACATAAACCGGTACTCAAGAGAAAAATACGATGGTATTGTGGGTTGGTTGCGAGGCACCCACAACGGATTGAGGATGCAGCCATGAACCATATGGACGGCTCCATTCGGCGCTTTCAATGGTTATGCACGACATACCGATCAAAAGTAAATGGTCAAAACATTTTTAAAAACGAGAGAAGAGCTACGGACTACGGCAAGCGGAAAACGTTTTTACACGAGAGAAAAAAACCCACGTTGCAACATGACAAATCAAATAACAATAGTGAAAACACGTACGCATAATGGTAAAAACGTTTTGCGAGAGAAAAAAACACCTGTCGTATTAACGAGAGAAGAGCTCGCGCCATTGATGCTCGAACCGTAAATTTGAAAGATGGTAGATGCGCGATTAAGAGCGTTAAACATTTTGACGAGCGGGGTAAGGATAAAAATGGCCGAGACCGTGTAGGTAAATTAATGGAGATAATGTCGAGCGTGTCAAAACGCGAGAGAATCCCTTGAATCACGCGAGACATCCCGGTGGGTAAGAATCGGTCCCTCGGAAAATTAAACTAAAATGATTTGGAAAATCGAACTTGCATTTAGTTGAAATGTGTCATTAGTTACGAATCGTTTCGCTATTCGTTACTCACTGTGCAGGAGTTAATCACGTTATCGAAGTTACAAGGATAGTTTACGATAAAGATATAACTTGATTAAAGCTTTGTCACCATAAGATACATGCTGCCACTGTAGATTTTGAGATACACGTTGACACAACCATTTTTCCGAAATTCTCGCGAGTTTTGTTGTTGTTCATCAAATATCGGGATAATTGAGCCACGTCTGGCAGAGGAATCATGATAGTCATCACGACAGTCGGGAGTTTTCTTGCACAAATAAGGCACGGGGAATGCGTTGTTCGCTATAAGGTGAAAAAAATCAAAATAAATCATGGTCGAAAGATGTGTTTATTATGATTGATTGCATGATTGAAATAATGAATGAGTGAAGTTTTGAAAACATGTAGTCCCGTGCGTAGACTAGAACCATGCCATCGCACATGCATCAAACGGTGAAGTTTCGGCGTTGATGAATGAAGGAATGGGTCTTTAAAAAACAACGTGTGCGCTTATGTTTGAAGATTTGGATTTAGATTTGAATACACGAGCCAAAAATTACATTAAGCTGTCATATGTTGATGTAGTGTTTGATATTGGTCCTCGGGCAATATGAGGATTACTGTTATATACACAGTGAGCAATGGAACGGTGCTAATATTTTTTTTTGTTGATCTCTCCACACGGTGAAATTCTTCCGGATCGGTTTTTACGCGAGAGGACTCCCTTTTAAAACCGGAACGGAGGAAGATTGAAGATGTTTTCAAAAGAAGAATAATTTAATTTTTTTTCAAAGACCGAGTAAGCCATTTTCCATGATATATCCATGGATAAACGGACAGAATACATAAATTTAAGGGAAAGAAAAAAATGATTTCATTGCTAGAGATGGATTGCTAGTAAAGAAAAAAATCAATTTCCTCTTAAGATTTTGATTTCTCAAGAAAGCGGAAAACACTCAGTGCGGTCAAAGATAGAAGGAAACGAGTCATTTGCTCGGTGGAGGTAACATATAAGGAATCGGAGACCATATCTTCTAAAAATTCAGAAATTGCTAAGAAGCCATTATTTTTCGTTGTTCTTCTGAAGCAAACCAGAATGAAATTTGAAAAACGAAAACATGGGTTTTCTTCGAATGAGTCTAATTAGGCTCCATGCGAGCGGTTTTTCTCAAATTCATTTATGTTTGGGATATTTTTATGGTTCTTTCAACCTCTATTTTGTAAATTGCTTGGAAAAAAATCTCGAAGTCAACTTTGAGCTTAATGGCTCTCTTGGTTTGGTTAATGGAAGACCATATGATGGTGGATGGATTGAAAAAAAACATGAATAATGCTGCAAATATGGAATCATTGTTGGATGTAGATCGAGTATGTGACATTACGTGAAAAGGAGGGACTCTAGTCATTAAGCAGACAACTTCTCTCTTTGATGAATCATAATGATTTTTGAAAGTCCTTGTTTCGGTGGGTTAGAATCCGAAATTAAAGAATATCGATTTGAGAATGCTTTTCTCAAAAGAGTTTGTTAAATCTACGACAGGCGAGAATAAGATTTGATTTGCAAAAACGGAAGAGGATTAAAATTCAATTTTTTTGAAAACAAGTATGGTTTTGATTTTTTAAAGGTTGAAGGCATAGATATCCTTTTTACGGGTAGCTTCATCTTCAAAGGGACATGAGTCACAAGTACATCGATGCATCAATCGACATACTGGAGGCGGGAAGATCAATGAGACAAAGACAAGCATGAGGACATGCTTGAGGATCGACGAGGAGATGTTGGCCCTCGGTTTTGGTCTATTTTTGCTTAGGGAAACCTACTTAATCCTTATATTTTCCATCCATTTTCCATCACATCCATCTCATTTTGATGTATTTTATTCATATTCAGGTGTTTAATTTTAATTTTGCAATTTCTAGAAGTTTTTATGAAAATTGAGTTTCAAGTGCAATTTTGGATCGAATCGAAAGTCCAGTAATAAGCTGTGTGGATGACATGTTTGCGGGACACTTGGGCTCGAGTTTGATGCATGGATGGACGGCTTGGGAACTAGGACTAAGCTAACTCCACTTGGTTCAGCGGAACAAGCTTTATTGAGCCCGGTCGAGGTCTGGTCAAACATGACTAGTTGCGGAAAAATCCCAGGAAATAGGGCAATTTTGAGATTTTATGGGATTGACCATATTTCTTGGGATGAATTGGATGAGTTCGACTTAGATAGGTGGATATGAGTAGATATGAGTGTTAGGAGATAATATAGATCAGTTTGTTTCATTAAACCTCTATTTAAAGCCAAGACTTTGATGGCTTTTGGAGTAATGGAATTTATATGTAACTTTTGTATAATTTGAGTTGGGAGAGCTAATTTGAAGAACTTGTTTCATTTTAATTTGTTGTTCATGCTTGGTTGATTTACTGAAGTTTTTTGTAGTCGAGATTTCTTCAAGTGTGCAAGGCAAGGGTGGAGGGACACTACCAGCTAAGTACACTTCTTAGTTCAATTTTCATAGTTTTCATAGACTAGTTTTGTTTCAAATGTATTTAGATGTGTGATGATTCTCTGAATGAATATTGGTTTAATTCTAATCTACATATGAAGGGACACAAAGGAATTTAAGTTAAATTCCCTTCTATTTAGATCTTGAACTAAAGCTGAATTTCATTCTCCATTTCTCATTTGAAGTTATTTACTGCATTTCCGGTTTGAAGCAATGGTGATTGTGATATAATAGGATTGTGAAGAAGGACAATGCCCGGACCTCCTTAGTTAGGAGCCTCTTCTTTTACATCTTCGCATCATAAGCCATTGTTAATTAGTTCTCTTAGATTTATCTTCATGAGAGTAGTATTGTAGGGAAGGGACAAACCTGGTTCTCCTAAGTTAGGAGCCTCTTCCCTCATATATTACATAAATGAATTAGAAATTGTTAAAATAGGTTTATATTTGTAATATGTACTTGTTTAAATCTTCAAATTTTATCTTCTAAACTTGATTATGTCAGTGTCCATATACTAGAGTGGATTTGCCTCCAAGTTTTACAAAGCTCCGGATTGATAATTAAATACTTGTGTTAATTTAGTCAATAAATTAGCTCAACATTTTGGCGCTTGCGATTTGCTGGGAGGTAATTATCGGCATAGTCAAATAGAAGATAAAAAAAAACACTAAAAATTAGCTAGTATACATTTCTCTTAGTTATGTTTCTTTATGCCTAGAAATGGAGATCCTAAAATTAGGCTTTAAGAAACAAAACGATAAAAACATAAAATCAAAAACTACAAAATCCATTTTCATTGACAAGATGATGTTAAAGAATAGGTTACAACACTACTCCATTCTTCAACATTCTTTCTCATCAAATCTTTATGATCGAGATAAATTTTCATGTCCAGAACATACATTAAAATATGTTTTTCAGAAATTTGGATATGAGTTCACTTATGATCTTGTTACGAAAATGGATGCCTTTGGAGAAATTTTCTTATACTTGAGAGAATGAATTATTTTTCTAAAATAGCATAGGATAGAATAGAATAAATAAACAAGTAGAATGAATTCGCAATAAGACTTCCATAATAAATTTGTTTCAAACAATTTCTTCAAATCATTGATCAATATTCACTTGAAAGGACTACATGGAAAAATGCGAGTAAGAACAAGCCTATTTTGGGTAACCATATAGGATCATTTTTGAAATCATGTTGTTATTTTACATATCTCTTGAAATCTAGTTTTGGAATCCATTTTGAAGTTCTCAATTTATATCACAAATAAAAATGTGATCAACATCAAAACTAGGTCTCAAGTGACATGTTGATGACGAGTTAGTACAGCCTCTATTTGAAGTGTCTAATGGAAACATTTTTATCTGAAATTCATAGGGAAGATAGCCCTTGGAATCTAGTTTCCAAATCGAATTTGAATCACTTCAATCAGGTATCATATGAAAAAGTTATTCTTGAAATACTAGCTTGCTTGTCGAAAAATCCGCATGGTGACAATTCTAGGTCTTGATTGTTCATTGGCATATTTGAAATACCAAAATCATCTTCTTTTCAAAACCTGTTTATATGGGAGATATATATTCCAAGTCTAGTTTAAGATACAATTTGAATCATCCCATTTTCAGGTGAAAGGAAAAATTTATGCCACATTTAGTGACCGCATGTCTTCAACATATATAGTAAAACTACGCACTCTTAGGTCTGTTCATCACCAATTTTCTGATATCAAAGCCTAAGAAATTTTTAAAACCTGTTTCTACTGGAAAGATAAAAATGAATCTACTTTAATATCCAAGTGGAATCACATTGATCACGATCTTTATCGAAGAAGTTACGCTTCAAATAGTGACCGATTGGTTTAGTTAAAGAAATTAACAAAGCGCTCTATAAAAAATGGCACTCCTTATAATTTTTACTATATCATTTTAAACCATTTTGAAAACCTGTTTATACAGGAGGTAGCCATATGAATTCACTTTAACTTGGCTTTGGAATCACTCTAATTCGATATAAAACAAATATTTTTGTAAACAAAATACCGCTAGGAGGATTCAAGTGGCCACCATTCCTCAAAGGGGTAAATAAATGCATTATGTTTGTCTATCATATTTGGACTTGTTTTCTAAGCAATGCTTGTAATGATTTACATGTTTATTGGAAGAAGAAGCATCGTACACCTCTCTTCCTCCATCATCTAATGTTGCATTGCGAGTAAGTGTTATGTTTTTGCGGAGTCATAGGAAGAATGAAGGAGTGAACTCCATGGATGAAGTAATTTTCAAAGTCAAATTCATACTCGAGAATATGAATACAAATGTTCAAGACAAAGCAAAGTGAAAAGTCACACGATGTTGAGTTCATTCAATGAAACTCAAACTCTTGAAGCTTGCTCTTAGATGCGATACCAACATCAACAAACCCTACAACATGATCGAGATCGAGGCAAGAAGACATGAAGACAATAATTAGAAGAAGTAGTCAAGTTCGAGTACTATGTCAAGTCACATCAATCTCCAAAGAAGCCTTTCATATTGAATTCATATTGTTCATGATTTGATCCATCATCCATGCTTGTATGTTAAGCTCCACGACCATGCATGTTGAAGTCCCGGACTTACTACTACATCATGAATTCAATATAACCTATTTTCATAAGCTTTCATACTTCCCTACTCCATTACACCCCACCTCAATCTCGAAAAGAAAAAAAATAGAAAAAGATCAAAAAATAATAAAGGAGTTTCGATTTAATGAAAAATACACGAAAGTGGCACAATACAAACTCGAATTCATATCGGAAAAACCAACTTGTTTGGCGATGTGAATTCTCTATTTTGTGCCATTTCTTCGAGTTTGAGTTTGCGGAATCATCCTCCAAAATAAACAAGACTTGAGGACAAGTCTTCCCATCAACGAGGGGGAAGGTTCGCAAAAAGATACTAGTTGTGCAGATCGAATTGACGACGGAACTTGTATTGTTGGCGAGAGGGACACGAAATATTTTTTGAAATCAATTGCGAGAGGGACACTGAAATGTTAGAAAAAACATGTATATATTGCATAAAAATGTACATGACGAAAGGGACTGAGTTATTATGAATCAATTGCGAGGGACACGAACGACATCAACGATCAATGGACCGAATCAATGCGGGATGCTAGAACATGAAGCATAAATAAGCTCTATCTATCTACGATATTTGATCAAGACAACTTCATCCAATATTGTTAAAGAACAACAACATTCATCCAACACTACGAAGTACAAGAATAGTAAGTACAAAAATTTTGCTCTTGTAAATTCAAATTTTTGTCGAAATTTTTAGACTTTGTTAAAATTGAGTTAATACTGAGATGCATATTTTATACATTACCTTCATCCTATATCCCTTATTTTATACCCATCATCATATGCTACATTTACATTTACCCTATACCTAATCCAATGTACATATGTACATATTTTTCATTCCATAACCCTAATATGCCATTATCCTTATATTCTACATTCCCTTCATATATTCATATATTCATTTCAAAACCCTAACCCTAAGTATTTTTTCCTCTAAGCAAAAGGATCAAAGTGAGAATTTAATAGGTTGAACACCTGCACGAACAAAGCAAGCATTAGTTCTATGGACGAGATTTTTAAACATGACCTAAAAATGGTCATTTTTAAAATTAAAGAGATATATTGCGATACATATGGAATAGGTGCATTTTGAGAAATAATCAAATCAAACAAATCGAAATGATTTATGTATTGAGGTTATCATGGAAAATGCATACTGATGGAAGAGTGAGAGCATGACTCTTGAAGGTTTCACAAATGAAGTGAGATACATGGTATCAAAATCACGAGGTTCCATGCAAATAATGTGCATCACCAAGACTAAATCGTTGGAAAATATAGGGTTTCTGATGAAAGTCATAATTATACATTTGAAACATTTTTATGTTCTTAGAAATAAAATACAAGAATGCAAAAGAAGAGCCGCATAAAATATTGGCCATGTTTATAAGGTTATCATAATACTCTCATATGATAGGCATCGATAGAATGAATTACGGCCTTATGAAACAAATTTTTTTAATTACAGCAGCAAACAAAACGGTCAAATTTTCAACAAGAAGTCTGCAGTCCTGAAAAATTACGCAGTTATGAAATGCTGGGGGTTGTGGAGCAATGTTGATTAGCTGTAAAGGATATTCTGGCGCTGTAGAGGGATATCCGTAGTAAAAATTGTGCGACTCTGAGCTGTGGAAAGTAGAAATAACAATGAAGAAGACTGTGTATCACTGTGAAAGAAACCCTGCGTATAACAAATGCAGAAAGAAACCCTGTGTATCACTGTGCTATGGAGATTAATGTGGCAATAAAAAAACAATGCATAAAACATAAACCAGTACTCAAAGAGAAAATACGATGGTATTGTGGGTTGGTTGCAGGACACCCACAACGGATTGGAGGACAGCCATGAACCATATGGACAGCTCCATTCAGCAGTTCAATGGTTATGCACGACATACTAGTCAAAAGTAAATGGTCAAAACGTTTTTAAAAAAACAGAGAAGAGCTACAGCTACAGCAACTGGAAAAACGTTTTTAAAAAAAAAAACACAGAGAAAAAACCCACGTTGCAGCACAGCAAATCAAATAAAAATAGTGAAAACCCTGTACAGCTAATGGTAAAAACGTTTTGCAGAGAAAAAAACCCTGTGCGTATTAACAGAGAAAAGCTCTGCCATTGATGCTCAGAACCGTAAATTTGAAAGATGGTAGAGCGTTAAACATTTTGACAGCGGGGTAAGGATAAAAATAGCCGAGACCGTGTAGGTAAATTAATGGAGATAATGCTGAGCCGTTCAAAATGCAGAGAATCCCTTAAGATCACGTGAGAGACATCCCGATGGGTAAGAATCGTCGGTCCTCGAGAATTAGAAAGCTAAAATGATTTGGAAAATCGAACTTGATTAGTTTGAAATGTGTCATTAGTTCTAGGAATCGTTGCTATTGTTCACTTTTTGTTTTTTTGTAGAGTTAATCGTTGGGGATTACAAGGATAGTTTACGATAAAGATATAACTTGATTCTAAAGCTTGTCACCATAAGATACATCTTGCCCTGTAGATTTTGAGATACACGTTGCCACAACCATTTTCTAGAAATTCTGCAAGTTTTGTTGTTGTTCATCAAATATCAGGATAATTGAGCCACGTTGCAGAGGAATCATGATAGTCATCACATCCAGTGAGTTTTCTTGCACAAATAAGGCACGGGGAATGCGTTGTTCGCTGTAAGGTGAAAAAAAAATCAAAATAAATCATGACTGAAAGATGTGTTTATTATGATTGATTGCATGATTGAAATAATGAATGGTGAAGTTTGGCATGTAGTTATTTGAGCCTAGAACCATATTTGTACATGCATCGAAACGGTGAAGTTTCGGCGTTGATGAATGAAGGAATGAGTCTTTAAAAAACAACGTGTGCGCTTATGTTTGAAGATTTGGATTTAGATTTGGTCTACAGAGCCAAAATTACATTAAGCTGTCATATGTTGATGTAGTGTTTGATATTGGTCCTCGGGCAATATGAGAGTTCTGTTATATACACAGTAAGCAATGGAACGGTGCTAATATTTTTGATTGATCTCTCACACAGTGAAATTCTTCCAGATCAGTTTTTAAAAAAAAAACGCAGAGGACTCCCTTTTAAAACCAGAACAGAGGAAGATTGAAGATGTTTTCAAAAGAAGAATAATTTCATTTTTTTAAAGGCCCGGAGTAAGCCATTTTGTAATTATATCCATGATTAATGAGCCAGAATACATAAATTTAAGGCAAAGAAAAAAAATGATTTCATTGCTAGAGATGGATTGCTAGTAAAGAAAAAAATCAATTTCCTCTAAGATTTTGATTTCTCAAGAAGCAGAAAACACCTGTGCAGTCAAAAATAGAAGGAAACGAGTCAACTGCCAGTGGAGGTAACAGATAAGGAATCAGAGACCATATCTTCTAAAAAAAATTCGAAATTGCTAAGAAGCCATTATTTTTCGTTGTTTTTCTGAAGCAAACCAGAATGAAATTTGAAAAACGAAAACATGGGTTTTCTTCAGAACGAGTCTAATTAGGCTCCATGCGGGCAGTTTTCTCAAATTCATTTATGTTTGGGATATTTTTATGGTTCTTTCAACCTCTATTTTGTAAATTGCTTGGAAAAAAATGCTGAAGTCAACTTTCAGCTTAATGGCTCTCTTGGTTTGTTTAATGGAAGACCATATGATGGTGGATGGATTGAAAAAAAAAAACATGAATAATGCTGCAAATATGGAATCATTGTTGGATGTAGATCAGTATGTGACATTCTGTGAAAAGGAGGGACTCTAGTCATTAAGCAGCAACTTCTCTCTTTGATGAATCATAATGATTTTTGAAAGTCCTTGTTTCAGTAGGTTAGAATCCAGAATTAAAGAATATCGATTTGAGAATGCTTTTCTCAAAAGAGTTTGTTAAATCTCTGAAGGCAGAATAAGATTTGATTTGCAAAAGCAGAGAGGATTAAAATTCAATTTTTTTGAAACAAGTATGGTTTTGATTTTTAAAGGTTGAAGGCATAGATATCCTTTTTACAGGTAGCTTCATCTTCAAAGGGACAGAGTCACAAGTACATCAGTACATCAGTCAACATACAGAGGCAGAAGATCAATGAGACAAAGACAAGCATGAGGACATGCTTGAGGATCAGCAAGGGGGAGATGTTGGCCGTCAGTTTTGGTCTATTTTTGCTTAGGGAAACCTACTTAATCCTTATATTTTCCATCACATCCATCTCATTTTGATGTATTTTATGCATATTCAGGTGTTTAATTTTAATTTTGCAATTTCTAGAAGTTTTTATGAAAATTGAGTTTGAGTGCAATTTTGAATTTGAATCGAAATTCCCGTAATAGCGTGTGGATGACATGTTTGCGGGACACTTGGGCTCGATTTTGATGCATGGATGGACAGCTTGGGAACTAGGACTAAGCTAACTCCACTTGGTTCGGCCAGAACAAGCTTTATTAGGCCCGGTCAAGGCTGGTCAAACATGACTAGTCACCAGAAAATCCCTAGGAAATAGGGCAGTTTTGAGATTTTATGGGATTGACCATATTTCTTGGGATGAATTGGATGAGTTCGACTTAGATAGGTGGATATGAGTAGATATGAGTGTTAGAGATAATATAGATCAGTTTGTTTCATTAAACCTCTATTTAAAGCCAAGACTTTGATGGCTTTTTGAAGGGAAATGGAATTTATATGTAACTTTTGTATAATTTGAGTTGGGAGAGCTAATTTGAAGAACTTGTTTCATTTTAATTTGTTGTTCATGCTTGGTTGATTTACTGAAGTTTTTGTAGCTGAGATTTCTTCAAGTGTGCAAGGCAAGGGTGGAGGGCCCCCACACCAAGCTAAGTACACTTCTTAGTTCAATTTTCATAGTTTTCATAGACTAGTTTTTGTTTCAAATGTATTTAGATGTGTGATGATTGCTGAATGAATATTGGTTTAATTCTAATCTACATATGAAGGGACACAAAGGAATTTAAGTTAAATTCCCCTTCTATTTGATCTTGAACTAAAACTGAATTTCATTCTCCATTTCTCATTTGAAGTTATTTCTGCATTTCTGGTTTGAAGCAATGGTGATTGTGATATAATAGGATTGTGAAGAAGGACAATCTAGACCTCCTTAGTTAGGAGCCTCTTCTTTTACATCTTCTGCATCATAAGCCATTGTTAATTAGTGCTCTTAGATTTATCTTCATGAAAGTAGTATTGTAGGGAAGGACAACCTGGTTCTCCTAAGTTAGGAGCCTCTTCCCTCATATATTACATAAATGAATTAGAAATTGTTAAAATAGGTTTATATTTGTAATATGTACTTCTTTAAATCTTCAAATTTTATCTTCTAAACTTGATTATATCTGATGTCCATATACAGTGGATTTGCCTCCAAGTTTTACAAACCCGGATTGATAATTAAATACTTGTGTTAATTTAGTCAATAAATTAGCTCAAGCACAAATTTTTCATGTTTTACACATTTTTTTCAAAGGCAGTTTCTGGATAGTAGGAGATGTGTTTCAAAAAACCAAGAGAGGTGTTTATTCAAGACATAATGGCCTAAAAAACCCCCCTTCATTTTCACAAAATACATCATGGATTATGAGATATAGGCTCTGTCCCAAGACTTATTGTTTAGGAAGAAAACAGGAGAAATCTGCAAGAAATACCTCATGAAGGCTAGAATGGATGTGTTTTTCAGTTGATATGGTTTTTCAAATGATGGAATCAGGTTTATTTTGAGTTTTCGGCACATTTACAATTTACACTTTGGAAATTTTTTGACAAAACTGCTCACTCAACAGTTTCGTAGCGCAGCCAGTGTAAAAAAGGAGAGAAGCGCTACGAAACTGTTGTAGCAGCTTTTCTTTTTCTTTTTCATAAAATTTTGAAGGGTAAAAGAATGAATCAAGAAACTGAAATTGCTAGGGAGGATGTATTAAAAGGTAATTAAGACAATTTTGGAGGAAAGAAGTAAAAAATTTGAAGAAAAAAGGGTTAAAAGGTGGCTCTACGAAACTGCTGTGTTTTCGTAGTGCAGTGTATTGTAGCTCATTTTAACAGTTTGAAAATGGTTTTGAACAACTGGAGCCTAGGGAGGAGTTTTGGGATGTGTTAGTTCAACTTAAAACAGTTAAGAACCATGAAATAAAGAGTACATGATGGTCAGAATGTTCCAAGAATGCAAAGGACCCTATGCGTCAAAAACAAGGAACTGTTTCCCATTTTGATGGAGGTCAACAATATGGTCATGAAGAGTTGAAGCCTATCATTTAGATTCGACCATGTGTTGATACACTTGGAAAATGATGTAATTTAATTTAGATAAGGTTGTTATAGATAGTGACAAGGAGTTTTAATCCTATTTGTAATAGGACTATTTAGTAGATTAGCTGTCTTTTTGTAATAAATCCCATGTCTGATGGTTATGCAAGGTGTCAAGAGTCAGAAATTCGATGTATCTAGCCTAAGATGAGATCATCTCATGTTGTAATTTGTCTATTAAAGACCAATAAGTCGAATTTGTCAGTGGTTGGACATTTTTAGCAAAAGACTGTGCTTATTGTAATTGACTGGTTTTTAGCTAATATAGAGAGTTTCTACTTAACCAACTTGGGATTCATAAGGAGTTTTAGTGTGTTCCTATTCTATTTTCATATCTTTATTATCCTATTGCAGTGGTGTTTATTTATATTACTCATAATTCATCTTTAGATGCTATGACTTCATATATAAATGAACTGACTGTGTTTTTACAGTTTCACATATGTTTATCTCTTGACTAAAACTCTGATATGCCTCAACTTCCATGTTAAGTATATTTATTGGTTTACTAAAACTATTTTGACTCCATAAGCCCAATGTGTACTTGCTGATATGATTTAAAACCTATATCTATCATTTATCTATTTATTACCCCACATAGAGTTAGCCATCTATATTTTTATCCAAATAATTAACCCTTGAGAGAGCCCTCTCAGGCTGAGGAGAATAAGCCTCAGTCAAAAGATTAGGTTTGAAATAGTTACATGAAGTTGACTGATTAAGTAGCCTATTAGATCCAATTTTGTGATAACATTTTGGTGCATCTGCCGGGAGTCTGAAGATTATACTTTCCTGAAATTTTGAAGCTGAACTTCTGAAGGTAGAAGGAGCTCAGGAAGTTTTTCGAGGCTGCAACTACCTTGCCGACTCCATTTTTGAAGAATTCAAAATTCATCGATTCATGGTGATTCCACTGGACATATGAAGAGATCATATGTTGCCATTCTTGTTTCAAGGTATACATGTATATATTTATCAGGAATTCATGGTTTCCCAAATCATTTTCCCAAGGATGCATAATTTTTAAGGAATGGTCCAAAATTCAATGGAGAAGATTTGAGTTTGAATTTGAAGCATATATCAAATTTCTGTGACTTTACTGAGCTTCTTAGAGTCAAACATGAAGATGTTTGCATCATATTGTTCTATGATTCATTTCAAGGAAAATGTAAATAGTGGATTGAAAGCTTTCCTGTCAAATCTATTAAGTCATTTGTAGATTTTTGGCTTATGTTTTTAGAAGAATGGATAGATAGAACAGAGTTGGTGGCAGAATCTCCTTCAATTCAAGGCTTTAAACAATGGAATGATGATCATATTGATGAGGAAGTATATGAAATTTTTTCGTTGTCCTTGTCTTCTTATCTAAAATCATTTGAATGCAAGTCAAAAGATAAGATTCAATTTTTGGATGAAGTTGCTAAGAACATTGAGAAAGACATTGAAGTTTTACAAGGTAATTCAATCATATAGTCTTCATGATCATGATCATTATTTTCAAAAACTTTCCATGCCAGAACACAAAGAGAGGATGTTTCTTCCTTTCTCTTTTGAGATTGAGGAAGAATACACTGTTTTTGAAAATCGGTTTGAACAACAGTTTGATATCACACAACTAAAATCTTGTGTGGCTGAGCAAAGCATACATGAGTTGTCCAAAGCTGTAGAATGTCATGAGAAGCATCAAACAGATCATGTATTCTCTGATCCTATAACTGACTACATGGAAGAGTTATACAGTTCATATTTTCAATTATATTTTCATTATGAGGAATAGATCCATTTTATGTTGCCTTGGTAATTTCAGTATCATGCTTACTGTTGGTTCAAGTGCAGTCAACAAGTTCAAGTGTCAGAGCAGATCAATGACTGGCTTCATTGGAAGTTTCATGTTGCTTGAGTTAAAAATGGAGATTGCAACTGTTAGGGTAGGTAGGAGTGTGTGAATAAGCTCAAAGTTGACTGAGTATATTTTCAGTAGGTACAAATTTGGTTCTTCTACAGTGATCATCAAGATTGAGACCGAGGTGAAGACCATAAGAGCTTGGTGAAGTTTTCATAAATTTTAGAGTTTTTATTTCCAAGAAGATGGATGGCATTGGAACTATAGGTTCTTTAGTGTACCACAGGGGCACACCATCCCAAGTGGAGCCACTATTATCACCCAAAAAATTTCAAAACATCATTTTGACAAGGTTACAAAATTTCATGGATCAAAATATGGTTTTAGGAGTCAATTTAGGTTTGATCAAGGGAAGGTTTTAGATTTTTTATAGTTTGAAGCTCATCTTAAGGTTCAAATAAAGCCTTCTTTAAAGTTATTTCATGTCAAACATTCATCATTTTCCATTTGTATTTCATTTCCAAACGTTTTTGTGCCAAAAATACCTAATAAGCTAGGAATCCCTACTTTCGTAGCACATCTAGTGTAAAAAAGGCAGAAAGTGCTACGAAACTGCTGAAAGTTATGAAGCAAAAACTCTGTTTTCTGGTTTTTAGCAGTCAACTTCAAAGGAGGTTTCTGAGCAAAAAAAAAATATTTTAAGAAAATGAGAGAGGTTATTTTCAAAAAAATATCAAATAAAAATAACCTCTCTCACGTTTCTCATAGGTGTTATCAGTTGGTAGATACAGGGCTTTCGTTGAAGCCTTATTTTTAGAAAACAGAGTTTTCGTGTTTTACACATTTTTTGAAAGGAAGTTTTGGGACAATAGGAGATATGTTTCAGAAAAAAAAGAGAGGTTTTTATTCAAGACATAATGGAATACAAAAACCTCCTTCATTTTCTCAAACTAAATCATGGATTAGGAGATATAGGCTCTGTCCCAAGACCTATTGTTTTAGGAAGAAAATAGGAGAAATTTGCAAGAAATACCTCATGAAGGCTGGAATGACTGTTTTTTTTTCAGTTCATATGGTTTTTTAAATGATGGAATCAGGTTTATTTTGAGTTTTTGGCTCATTTAAAATATACACTTTGGAAAATGCTTGACAAAATTTCTCACTCAGCAGTTTTGTAGCGCAGAAAATGTAAAAAAGGAGAAAAGCGCTACGAAACTGTTGTAGTAGTTTTTCTTTCTCTTTTTCATAAATTTTTGAAGGGTAAAATAATGAATCAAGAAACTAAAATTGATAGGGAGGATGTATTAAAAGGTAATTAAGACAATTTTTGAGGAAATAAGTAAAAAATTTGAATAAAAAAGGTTAAAAGGCAACGCTACGAAAGGCGCTACGAAACTGCCATGTTTTAATAGTGCAGTGTATTGCAGCTTATTTGAACAATTTGAAAATGGTTTTGGACAGCTGGAGCTTAGGGAGGATTTTTTGGATGTGTTAATTCAACTTCCAATAGTTAAGAAACATGAAATAAAGAGTACATGATGGTCAGAATGTTCCAAGAATGCAAAGGATCCTATGCATAAAAATAGGGAACTGTTTCCCATTTTGATGGAGGTTAGCAATATGGTCATGAAGAGTTGAAACCTATCATTTAGATTTTACCATGTGTTGATACACTTGGAAAATTATGTAATTTAATTTAGATAAGGTTGTTATAGATAGTGAGAAGGAGTTTGAATCCTATTTTTAATAGGACTGTTTAGTAGATTAGTTGTCTTTTTGTAATAAATCCCATGTCTTATGGTTATGCAAGGTGTCAAGAGTCAGAAATTTGATGTATCTAGCCTAATATGAGATCATCTCATGTTATAAATTGTCTATTAAAGACCAAGAAGTCGAATTTGTCAGTGGTTGGGAATTTTTAGCAAAAGAATGTGCTTATTGTAATTGACTGGTTTTCAGCTAATACGGAGAGTTTCTACTTAACCAACTTGGGATTTAGAAGGAGTTTTAGTGTGTTCCTATTATATTTGCATCTCTTTATTATCCTATTGCAGTGGTGTTTATTTACATTACTCTTAGATGCTCTGACTTCCTATATAAATGAACTGACTTTGTTTTTATAGTTTCACATGTGTTTATCTCTTGACTAAAACTCTTATATGCCTCAACTTCCATGTTAAGTAGATTTATTAGTGTACTGAAACTATTTTGACTCCATAAGCCCAATGTGTACTTTCTGATATGATTTACAACCTATATCTATCATTTATATGTTTATTACCCCACATAGAGTTAGCCATCTATATTTTTATCCAAATCATTAAGCCTTGAGGGAGCCCTCTCAGGCTAAGGAGGCTAAGCCTCAGTCAAAAGATTAGGTTTGTAGTTACATGAAGCTGACTGATTAAGAAACCTATCAGATCCAATATTTTGATAACATTTTGGTGCGTCTACTGGGAGTTTGAAGATTATACTTTCCCAAAATTTTGAAGTTGAACTTCTAAAGGTAGCAGGAGCTCAGGAAGTTTTTCGAGGCTGTAACTACCTCGGCGACTCCACTGGACATATTAAGAGCTCAGATGTTTCCATTCTTGTTTCAAGGTATGCATGTATAGATTTTTTAGGAATTCATGGTTTCCCAAATCATTTTCCCAAGGATGCATATTTTTTAAGGAATGGTCCAAAATTCAATGGAGAAGATTTGAGTTTGACTTTGAAGCATATATCATATTTCTGTGACTTTACTAAGCTTCTTAGAGTAAAAAATGAAGATGTTTGCATCATATTGTTCTATGATTCATTTCAAGGAAAATGTAAATAGTGGATTGAAATCTTTCCTGTCAGATCTATTAAGTCATTTTCAGATTTTTGGCTTACATTTTTAGAAGAATGGATAGATATAATAGAGTTGGTGGCATACTCTCCTTCAGTTCAAGGCTTTAAACAATGGAATGATGATCATATTGATGAGGAAGTAGATGAAAGTTTTTCTTTGTCCTTGCCTTCTTATCTAAAATCATTTGAATGCAAGTCAAAATATAAGACTCAATTTTTGGATGAAGTTGCTAATAACATTGAGAAAGACATTGAAGTTTTACAAGGTCAAATTCAATCATATAGTCTTCATGATCATGATCATTCTTTTCAAAAGATTTTCATTAATATGCCGTAACACAAAGAGGGTGTTGCTTCCTTTCTCTTTGAGATTGAGGAAAAATACATTGTTTTTGAAAATTAGTTTGAACAACAATGGTTAGGCACAATAACTGTACCCTGTGTGGCCGAGGAAAACATACATGAGTTGTCCAAAGTCAGAGAATGTCAATGAGAAGCATCAAACGTATCATGTCTTCTTTGATCATAACCACTACATGGAAGAGTTCTACGGCTCAGATTTTAAATTATATTTTCACAGAGAGAACAATCCATTTTATGTTTCATTAATATTCTGCAGATTATGCTTATTATATTTATGCGTTTAAGGTGTTCAGTGCTAGACGTATCAATGATCAAGCCATCGTGGAAGTTTCATGTCAAGGAATTAAAATGGAGATTGCACCTAGTTAGGGTAGCAAGGAGGTAAGTTAATAAGCTCAAAGTTGACTGAGCATCTTTTCAGTAGGTACAGATTTGGTTCTTCTATAGTGATCATCAAGGTTGAGCCCAAGGTGAAGGCCATAAGATCTTGGCAATTTTTTCATAAATTTCAGAGTTTTTATTTCCAAGAAGATGGATGGCACTGGAACTACAGGTTATTTGGTGTACCACAGGGGCACACCATCCCAAGTGGAGCCACTGTTATCACCCAAAAAATTTCAAAACATCATTTTTACAAGGTTACGAAATTTCATGGATAAAAATATGGTTTTAGGAGTCAATTTAGGTTTGATCAAGGTAAGGTTTTAGATTTTTTATAGTTTGAAGCTCATCCTAAGGTTCAAATAAATCCTTCTTTAAAGTTATTTCATGTCAAACTATTATCATTTTCCATTTGTATTTCATTTCCCAAATTTTTTGTCCCAAAAATTCCTAATAAGCCAATAATCCCTACTTTCGTAGTGCATATAGTGTAAAAAAGGCAGAAAGTTCTACGAAACTGCTGAAAGTTATGAAGCAAAAACTCTGTTTTTTAGTTTTGAGCAGTCAACTTCAAAAGCATTTTCTGCGCAAATAGAGAGGTATTCTAAGAAAATGAGAGGGTTTATTTTCAAAAACATATAAAATAACAATAACCTCTCTCACTTTTCTCACAGGTGTTATCAGTTGGGAGATACAAGGCTTTCTTTGAAGCCTTATTTTCAGAAAACAGAGTTTTCCCGTTCTACACATTTGTTTCAAAGGCATTGTCTGGACATCAGGAGATGTGTTTCGAAAAACCAAGAGAGGTTTGTATTCACGACATAAGGGCCTACAAAAACCTCATTCATGTTCTCAAACTACATCATGTATTAGGATATATATGCTCTGTACTAAAACCTATTTTTCAGGAAGAAAACAAGAGAAGTCTGCAAGAAATACCTCATGAAGGCTGGAATGACTGTGTTTTTCATTTGATATAGTTTTTAAAATGACGGAATCAGTTTTATTTTGAGTTCTTGGCACATTTAAATTTTACACTTTGGAATTTTTTTGACAAAACTTCTCACTCAGCCAGCTTAGTGTAAGAAGAAAAAAGGAGAAAGTGCTAGAAACTAGAAAAATTTCTTTCGTTTCTTTTCATAAAATTTTTATATAAAAGAATGAATCAAGAAACCAAATTTCCCTGTGGAGGGATATTAGATGAAGGTAATAAAGACAATTTTGATAGTAGTCAAAATTTGAAGAAAATGGTTAAAAGGTAGTGCTATTTGGGTATACGCTAATAAACCATTGTGCTCGTAGCATTTGTATGTATCGTTAGCCTCATTTAAACAGTTCGAAAATGGTTTTGGATAGATGGAGCCTAGGGAGGAATTTTGGGATGTGTTAATTCAACTTCCAACAGTTAAGAACCATGAAATAAAGAGTTCATGATGGTCAGAATGTTCCAAGAATGCAAAGGACCCTATGCCTAAAAAACAGGGAACTATTTCCCATTTTGATGGAGGTTAGCAATATGGTCATGAAGAGTTGAAGCCTATCATTTAGATTCGACCATGTGTTGATACACATGTAAAATGATGTAATTTAATTTATATAAGGTTGTTATAGATAGTGACAAGGAGTTTGAATCCTATTTGTAATAGGACTGTTTAGTAGATTAGCTGTCTTTTTGTAATAAATCCCATGCCTTTTGGTTATGCAAGGTGTCAAGAGTTAGAAATTCGATGTATCTAGCCTAAGATGAGATCATCTCATGTTGTAAATTGTCTATTAAAGACCAAGAAGTTGAATTTGTCAGTGGTTGGACATTTTTAGCAAAAGACTGTGCTTATTGTAATTGTCTGGTTTTCAGCTAATACAAAGAGTTTCTACTCAACCAACTTGGGATTCAGAAGGATTTTTAGTGTGTTCCTATTCTATTTGCATCTCTTTATTATCCTATTGCAGTGGTGTTTATTTATATTACTCATAATTCATCTTTAGATGCTCTGACTTCCTATATAAATGAACTGACTGTGTTTTTATAGTTTCACATGTGTTTATCTCTTGACTAAAACTTGATATGCCTCAACTTCCATGTTAAGTATATTTATTGGTTTAATAAAACTATTTTAACTCCATAAGCCCAATGTGTACTTGCTGATATGATTTACAACCTATATCTATCATTTATCTATTTATTACCCCACATAGAGTTAGCCATCTATATTTTTATCCAAATCGTTAACCCTTGAGAGAGCCCTCTCAAGCTAAGGAGGCTAAGCCTCAGTCAAAAAATTAGGTTTGAAATAGTTACATGAAGTTGAATGATTAAGCAGCTTATCAGATCCAATTTTGTGATAAAATTTTGGTGCGTCTACTGGGAGTCTGAAGATTATACTTTCCCGACCCACACCACGAAGTATCTCAACCCACTTACAGAGGTACAACGCTACCAAACATATCCTCTTGGTATAAATGGTCTGCATATTAGCTCAAGAAAGGTATTGAAAAGAAGAGTTTTTATTGATGTCATTGAAGGACAACATCAAGAAGAAGAAGATCCAAATGAGGAGATCAAAAGATCAAGGGTTGCACTTGATGAAGAGCCGACATCAGAATCAGATGTTGAGAAAGTTTCCTCATGTTTACCAGCATTTCCACCATGTGTTCAAGAGAACAATCAGAAAAAAGAGGAATATTTGAATGCCATAATAGAATAGGACATCCAAGGCGATCCAACTCAGCAAGTGGACCTGGGCCATCACAAATATATTGACATATGGTTCCAAACAGTCATTAAGTTGTAGCAACACACTCTTCTCCAACAGTACTTGATACTCTTCTTCAGGTACATGTCAAATCATGTATTCCAAGTGTGCACATTATTTTATCTGTCATCATGATGTGTACATGGCTCCATTGGAAATATTCCTATAATTGAAAAAGGTTTTGTTTTTTCAAGTAGAGTAGGAAAGTGAAAAAAGAAAAAAAAAAGAAAAAAGGGAAAAAGAATAAAATCTCAGGTGAAAACCTTTTTTGAGGCATTTGAGATTGGCTCATTGATTGAAAATCTCAATAAGGTGGTCATTGGGTAGAAAAAAAAAGTGAAATAAAAATATCCCAGGTGAAAACCTCGTTTGAGGCGCCTAGGCAGCAGGGAAAATTTTAAGGATAGAAAATTATCTTCAGGTTTAAAAAAATTGGCGAATATCACTAGACCTTAATATGAAAAATATAAAATGTTTACTGATATATTTGTAAAATTATTCAAATTTATAATGATTTTATATATAGTCTTTATATAATGTTGGAAATTTTTACGGTAAAATAATTTTATATTATAAAATTTGGATGAATCATTTTTAGAAAAAATGGAAGGGCGGATCTTTTTTTTTGGAAAAATCATGGAAAATTAGCCCGCTTGCAAATATTATCCCCTAAAATTTTTCATGCTAGCCAGACCTACTAGTGGAAAACCTCATTGAGGCAGCTATTAGGCCTTAAAAAAAATAAAATAAAATGCATTTCTCCATGTATCTGTCTCTAATGAATGTAGGTGCTCTCCAACCTTTGCAAGCAGAAAAACAACAAGTTGGCACAAAAAGAAAATTTGGTCAACACCTTGGTCAAAGGAATTCAAACTTGGACTTCCTCCTCCTATGCTCAGAAGCTCCAAAAGGACCTCAAGCATATTATCACATGCATCTTTAGAGCAACTTCAGAACCACCGAAGACAGCTTCAACAACCATATCAACAGCTTCAATATCACCTGCAAAAAAAAATCAATGGTAAGGCTCAGGTATGCAATAATCTAACCCTTTCTTCGAATCTATTTTAGCTTAATAAAATATTAAAAAGTGTGAGAAGGAAAGTTTTTTATATAGAAAAAATCAGTAGCAGAGCAACCTCAGCCTTATCTAGCAACTAGCCTCACTTTTTCCACCAAGAAAGGGAACAAGACAAAAGTAAAAGGAATTGAGAAAGTGGGTAGTAACTAGTTCATTGAAATAGAAGACAAGGAGTGCCAAGGGGTAACCAAGGGCAAACTCAGTTAACATAAAAAGAACTGTGAGTTTATTCTGCATGCAAAAAAAAAAAAGTGGATCAACCACCTCTTAGCATGCGAAATAGATTTTCTTAAGGCATCCGAGGACCTCCATGAAACAACTACGAGAAGAAATGCAAGGAGGATAGCAAGAATATTATCACGAAGAGCAATGCATGGGCCAATAAATAGAAAATGAAATAAGTCAGCATGCAAGAAGAACCATAACGCAGGAAGGATGAATAGGTTGCTCAGAGGATGAGCAACTGTTTCAGTAGGGGGGTGATGACGGGCCTCTAAATTAGACATAAATTAAGGCCCATATAAAATTTCTTAGGCCCACATACCTCTCTTATGCACATGAAAATATATATTAAATATCTGCTTCTGCACTTAATAATGTTTTCTTATGCTTTAATATTTTCTTAGGAAGGTTTAAAGGTAATTGCATATTTTTTCCTAATATTGGTCATTTTTGTAGAATATTGTGAGAATATTTGGCATATTATGCAGTTTTTGAGAAGGATATAATTTAGGGACTTCCTCCCTGCCACTATAAGATAAAGGGTGAAGAATAAATGAGCACAATGTCAGGAAATTATGAAGAAATATTGGAGAGATTCAAGGGGCTTGTCCACCCTCCTTAACTATTAAAGTCAGCCAAGCAAACTGAAGATGAAGTGTACTCAATATATGTTACTTGGATTCAAGTGGACTCAATCACTATTTTAACTCTCAAAGGTGGCCAAAGGATCCTCATGAGATCCCCTCCAGCAATTCGAATTCCAGAGGCAGCCAAGCCACTCAAGAACAAGTGCACTCAAGCCATCCTTCACTTGGAGTCAAGTGGACTCATTACCTATTTTTGTAGGGAGATGTTGGTAGCTTCCCTTGAGTATAAATAAAGTTGATGAAGAGCTAATGGTGGATGCTGGTGGATTCCGGTCCATTCGATGCATTCCATTCCATTCCATTCTTCGATTCCATTCAGAACTTTTGCTGCAAGCTATTAGGCTTTCGCTATTTAAGACATTTAGGATGTAATAAGACTGCATTTTTTTGTAATGAAATGGGTATTCAGATGAAATTATATTGATCTAGTTCCAGAGAGTTGGCCTTGTGGGTTATGGCCCAACCCATGTGCCTCAACTTCTCTATTGTTGTCATTATTTAATTTATGTTATTTAGCTAGTTTTATTTATGATATTTTCATTGCTATTATAGCTTGTTTCTGTAGATTTAATCTGCTTATCTGTGTTGTAGAATAGCTAATAAACTCTATAAAAATGTGAGGCAGTCTTCCCCTCTCATCTCTGTCAATAGAGTTCGAGCAGGGTAGACCTTCCCGCAGGCCAAAAATGGCTTTCTGTATGAGTTTAGGGTAGAGTTGTAGTACTAGTTTCAGCCTTTATTTCCATTGTTTTATCATGCATTTCATATGTATTTCATGCATAAATCATCAGGGTTGATCACGGGACGTATTATTAAAGCCCCATAGCAGCTCGAGTGGCGACTCCCCGCCTCATTTTCCATCTCTGTGTTATGCTTCCAAACACCTTTATTACACTCCATTTCCCTCCTTTTCTCTTCCTATCACCTGCCACACCATTTTTATTCATAGAAACCATTAAAGTTTTGCATGTGCTATTTTACCTTGGAATTTCCTAATCATCCCATTTCGGCCATCGCAAAACCCCTTCCCTTTCCTTTGATGTTCTTCAACATTTCACCGATTTTCCCTTTTCACCTCACCTTTACCTTTTTAACAAAAATATTAAAAAAAAAACATTGGAACTCAATCCCTTTTCTTCTAAAAGACTTACCGTAATTCCCTATCGCAATCACAATTCGCATCTTCTATCAGTTTCTGTTAATAATTTCTGCTTCCAAGCCCCGATTTCGATAACCCTTCCACCTTACAACTTACTGCAATCCCCTACCACAAATTGCAATCGCATTTCCTTTCCGTACATCGCAAATCGTACTTCACATCTTTTCGCATTTCCCTTTAAGACTTATTGCTCCCTTTTTCCAATTGCGATATTGTTATCGCACTCCACCCTTGATCCTCGAACTTCCCACTACCATACTTTTCCTTTTCGCAAGCCGCACTTCACAACCTTTTCCATTTTTCCTTTAAGACTTACCACTCTTGTTTTCCGATTGAAATATTGCGATATCGCATATTGAAGATCGCAACCTTTTCCCTTTTCCTTTAACACTTACCGCTCTCGATGCTGATTGTGATATTCTCCATACTCTGCCGCCATTCCCACCGCCACATCACCCAACACATTTCGCACTTCACAACTTTTCCTAGACGAAACGTCCGCTACCCTTCAAGCTTTGTGATATTACGAACTGTGATATCGCATTTTTCACTTCATAACTTTTACCACATCACAAATCGTAAATCGCAACTTTTGGCCCATCGCACTTCACAATTCGCAGTTTTTACCTCATCAAATTTTGCATTTCGCTCCCACTCCTGAAAAACACTTTTGATATCCCTCCAACTTTGAGATATTGCGATTGTGATATCACATATCTCATTTTCATCCTCTGTCGCAACTTCGCCATCATAGTTTTCAAATTATTCTACTCCAAAGAATTTTTGCGCTATAATAAATTTTTAATAAGGTTTAAACCCCTCTTTTCACTTCTTTAAGCCGTATCCCATGTGCTCAAGCCCTCCATTAGCATCTTTATCACTTCTTTCCTCAAAATGCAAGCAACACCTCTCCAAATTAGAACTAGGTCATGAATAACTGCATAAATAGAGCATAAGATAAGTGGGGTGTTTAGCCGATTGGCCAAGTTAAGTGTGGATTAAATTAGTTTCCTTTCTGCAATTTGAATTAGTTTTTTTTTTTTTTGAAATTATTTTCTTTCCTGTCATTTCTTTTCAGCAATTTAATTTATTTTCCTTTTGTCGTTTCCTTTCTTCAATTTAGTTTAGTCTCATTGAAGTTTGATAGACTTCACTGAGAACCCCTAGAAGTAGCACTCTTTCGTAGAGCAGAAGAGGTTGACATGAGTAGAATGCATCTGCTGTGTATATAGTACTGTCACCTCCAAGTTTGTATGAACTTCGGGTTGATAAAGTAAAGTAGGGAAACATGAGTTGCATCAGTCTTGGTGTAATACCAGGGCTCACAATTATCCCCACTCCATTTCAGAGCTGATTATTAGATTATGTCAATTATTTTGCTTATCTTCTTTAATTAGTGAATCTAGATCGTGATTATATGGCTTACTTATTCAGTGCTTTATACTAGGGGTTTTTCATTTTTTCTTTAAGTTTCAAAAGCTCATTTTATTCTGATTTGATATTTGTGGTGGATGTTTTCTTGCTTTCCAAGAAATGGGCATCTAGATTGACCTTACAATACATCCATTGTTTGCTTACAATTTTTTATGGCTAACTATCTTTGCTGCTTTTATATAGCTACTTCTTAAATTACCATGCAGCGTGCTACATATAGAGCAAACACTACCTTGTGTTATATACTTCCTATTCCTGCACAACTTAAGGGTTGCATAAATAACTCAAAACTTAAAAGTAAACTAGGATTCATTAGGTTGCTTATAGAAAAGGAGGATATGTTACAGAGGCTAATGTTGGAGAACACTAGATGTAGGTCATGAGAAGAAAAACCTTGAACCCATTAGAAAAAAGTCTGATTAGAAATATTATGTCAAAATGGTTAATTTTCTAAGCCTTCCTATTCCATAGTCCATTTGATGATGCCTTTATTATAGGCATATGATTTTATTTGGCTAACTATGTTTGCTACTTTAATATAGCCACTTCTTAAATTTCTTTGTTGCTTGACTACAACACCTAGAACAAAACCTTCTCTATGTCTTGTACTTTCCATTGCTGCACAAGTTAAGGGTTGTGTAAATAAGTCTAAGTAAAAAAGGGCTTCATTAAGTTTCTTATTGAAAGGAGTAGTTATTGTGGATGCCAATGTGGGAGAATAGAGGATATAGATTGTGAGGAGAAAAGACCATGAATCTTATATGAGGAATTTGATTAGGGATCATGATGTCATGAACCCTATTTTATAGGCCTGATGGGTGATGTGAGTGTTTATAATTGTGTCTTTTGTATGCCAAAATTTGTTTTTAGTGCCACTAGCCCACCAGAAAGTGCACATGCATACATATTCTTAGTTAATTATTGGTATGATAAGTTTTTTTTTCTTTCAGAGAATGGGTTTATTGTTCTTCTCGGTATTGATCCAAGAAAACATTGTATAGATTCCAAATACTTTGGGATCTGAGGTTCATGAACAATAGAAATACATGATGTCTTAGAATGGGAGAGGATACTAGGAAGGATACTATTAAGGTGATATCACTTAGTGTTCATTGTTCTTTGTTATTGATTTTAATACATGGAGAAATATTGATCATCATTTTTTATTTTTATATGATCATTTTGGCTTTTATGAATCTTTGACTGTTGATTAGCAAGTGGTTAAGTGAAAGTATCAAATTGATTTTTCTTGGACATTATCTCGGGAGGAGCCTTATCTTAATGATTGTATATAGTTGATAAGTTTGTATCAATGTATTTTGTCAACAATGTGGAAATATGAGTGTGTTATACATTGGATTCTACACATACACATGCCCAATATGAAATTATTTGGTCAAGTTGATGTGTCTTATATGGAAGCGTTTTGGAAGTTTCTACGATCCAGTGCAAATTTCAAGTCTCATTTTATATAGGTAAGAAATATTATAATGGAAATCATTCGCACTAGGTGGACAACAACTGCCTACTTAGTACATTTTCATTATTCATCATGTTTAAAATTAGAGTTGATTCTATGTCAAGGAGGGCTATAAGTTTTTTTTCCTGGTCAACACTGACTCGCAAACTATTGGAAATAAATCTAATATTTATGGACCACATCCCCATCGTTTGAATGGAAATCATGTTTAAAATGGTAGCAAGAGGAGGGATGGTTTTTTTGTAAGAGTTCCATAAGAGAGTCAAGAGGTTGGGTTACATAAACGGTAGGATTTTCCTTGTGTAGGATTGTTGATATTTGGTTTCTTGTGCATGCCAACATTTCACAATTTTTCTTCACCCCAAGAAAACTTCAGCGACTTCTAACATGGTTGTAGGATTTTTTTTACTAGATGTTTGAACCATATCGGTACTGTGGATTAATAGTTGTGGTTGTGTTTTCTATTATGTTTACATTTTGTGTGGTAGTGGAATGCAGTTTGTGTCATAAAATGGTTCACTGGAGCTCATCTCTTTATTTAATTTTATAATTAATTAATTTGTTTTGGTTCTTATCTTCCTGATCTAAATTATAGATAATTTTTTTCTTATGCACTTTGCATCTCAAAATTCATGTCTGAAAATTGGAATTTGTCGGGGTTATAAAAATACGCTTTCAAGTTTGCATAATCTCCCGCACCATTAAAATCAAGATTCATATCTTTGAGATTTGTCAAATTTCTCAATTGTTCGCAAGTAGATCCAAAACTTGAAAGTAAGATGAAAACATGATTCAACTCACCCTGAAAGTTTGATTCTTCTTTAAACATTTATTTCCCAAAATACAGATAGGAAATTGGGACAATAATGGGATTATTCTAGGAAGCTCAAATTTAAGTTCCATTCCTGATTGTTTGCCCACCTTTTACCCTGTATTTGTGGATTTACATGCACACTAGGATTATTTTTTTACGTTGCTGCCTTTATGACAAGTTATACAAATTTAACTTGTTTATATTAATAATGGCCCATGATAGATATGGTTGAAAATAAGCTCGTTGAAGGATTAAAGTCGGTGAGGACTGTTGATTTTTGTGTAGCTTGGTAGGTACTCCAAGCCCTATGGTTCAAGGATTGGAGGGTAAAGCACCACAAGAGTCACTTGTGGCCTTGTAACCCAAGCCTGGGGTTTTGCACCCATTGATGTTTGGGCCAAAACCATGATGTGTTTTTGACATGTGATGGATGAGGATGATAGTGCTTGTCGAGATGAATCTAACGCAATGCTAATCATCTAATTCCGAGTTTTTTTTGAGGAGAAATGAATTTTTGTAGTTGACAAGTAATTATTGGTTTTCAAGTCATGTAGGCTTGGAGTAAAATTTTGCCAATAGATGTGTCTCTTCACTAATTCATTGAGCTCCTCATTTGGATATAAATAGAGGGTGATTTTTTGTGTTTAGAGCATCCATTGGTGAAACATCTTCTCAAGGAAAAGGAGATTTGAAATTGGGACGCAGGAAGAGGCCTAGACAACATGAAATAGGGGTCTAAAGTCTGCAACTGAGGCTGAGTTAATGAGGCTGGTGTTGTGAAACTAGCTCCAAAAATATAAGAAAAGAGAGATCAATGCCTTAGAAATTAGCCACTTCAAGGGGGCAACCTCCAATACATTACACAAATGAACAATTCTTGGATGATACAAATGACAAAACCTCCTTTCTATATATAGGAGTCCATGGGGACACAATGTAATCCTAGTGGGGCCACAATGTAATCCTAGCCGACCTAACAATAATAATTTAAGGGCACAATAATAACAATATGGGGGTTACATGGGTACAACAATAACAATAAGGGGGTTACACTAACAACAATAAGGGATTATACTAGTAATATAGGGACCTAACATTCTCCTCTCCTTCAAAAATTGTTGTCTTCAGTGCTTGAGTAGCTCTGAGTGCTTTTGTATGAAATTCTCATCCTCCCATGTAGAATCTTCAGTGGGTAATTTCTTCCATTTGATGAGATACTCTGAAATTTCGTAGTTATCGAGTTCTTGTTTCCGTGACTGCTTCAAGTACCAATATGGTTTTTCCTTCCTCATCAAGTTCTGGCAATATTGTTTGAATTGGAAGTTTGTCCCCTATAACCTCTTTTAAGCATGAAACATGGAAAACTAGATGCACTCATGAAGAAGCAGGAAGCTCCAATTTGTATGCCATAGTACCAATCTTTTGCAACACCTTGTAAGGACCATAGCACTTTGGCGATAATTTATTATCCTTCTTAGCTTGCTTGAGGGAAATTTGTTTGTATGGTTGTAGCCGTAAAAATACCCAATCTCCTACATCAAAACTTCTCTCACTACGTTGTTGATCTGCCTGTTGTTTCATTCGATTTTGTGCCAAATTCAGGTTATCCTTAAGAGTTGGAGAACTTCTTGTTGAGGCTCGATGTGATCTTCCACTACTTGAACCTTTGAATTTTCTCTTAAATATGATGTGATGGATGGTGGATGATATCCATAAAGTGCCATAAATGGGGTCATTTTTGCTGCAGTATGGAAGGAAGTGTTATACCACCATTCAGCAAGAGGTAACCACTTGACCCATTGTGTTTGTTTATCAGATACAAAACAACTAAGATATCCTTCCAAAAATTTGTTCGCTATCTCTATTTTCCCATCGGATTGAGGATGATAAGATGAGCTATGAGCTAGTTGAGTACCCAAACAAGAAAATAATTCCGTCCAAAAATTTCCAGTGAAAATGGGATCTCTATCACTTACAATAATCTTTGGGTTTCCATGTAGTTTTTGAATTGTTTCCATAAATGCAATAGAAACTATACTCGCTTTAAATGGATGATATAATGCACAAAAGTGTGCATACTTGTTAATTCTATCAACTACCACCGTGATGACACTCTTTCCTTCTAACTTAGGTAAACTTGTGATAAAATCCATTGAAACCTCCTCCCAACATTGATTTGGAATATATTGTGAGAAGACCCGGCTTTAATATTCAACTTTATTTCATTGAAAACCAAACATTCACCACAAATTTTGTATACTGATTTAAGGCCATCCTAAAAAAATTCTTTCTTCACCCTGTGGTAAGTTTTTAAAAATCCCGAGTGTCCTCCTAAAGGAGAAGTGTGCAATTCCAAAAGAATCTTTTGTTTTAGTTGGGAATTCTTGCAAATATATAAGCGATCTTTGTACCATAAGGAATCATTTTTCCAACTAAATGTATCGATGTACTAGATATTACCAGCTACAACTGACTGCGTACACTTTTCGCCCTTCTTCCTTTCATCCCTTGCTTTGCTAATCAATCTGCTGGATAATTGAAATGGCAAAAGCATGCTTCTGTAATCTCTTCATCCTTTCTTGAGAGTGCATCTGCAACAACATTTAGCTTCCCTTTTTTGTAGACAATTTCAAAGTCATAACCCAACATCTTTGTGACCCATTTTTGCTGCTCTTCTGAAGATAGTATTTGTTCCATAAAGTGTTTAAGACTATCATGATTATTTTTTACCTTGAAGTGTCTTCCCATTAGGTAAGGTCTCCATTTCTTTAGTTCATGTAGTATTGCCAACATTTCCTTCTCATAAATAACCTTTTGTAAATACTTTCCTTTGATTGAATGAATTTCAAAAACAATGGGTCTTCCTTCTAGCATTAAAACAACACCAATTCCATTTCCTGAGGCATCACATTCCACAAAAAAGGTTTTTGTGAAGTCTGGCATAGCTAAAACTGGTGCTAGGCACATTTCCTCTTTAAGATGTTCAAAGGCCTTAGTTGATTTAGGAGTCCAGGAAAATGCATCTTTCTTCAATAATGTTGTTAGAGGTGCTACTATTCTCCCATAATTCTTAACAAACTTGCGATAATATCTTGTTAACCTGAGAAATCCGCGCAATTTCCTTATGGTTGTGGGGACTTTCCATTCCTTAATGGCTTTAATTTTGTTAGGGTCTACCTTAACACCCTCGTGATATACAATATGACCCAGATATTCCACCTATTTTACTCCAAAGAAACATTTGGATGTTTTTGCATATAATTGTTTCTCCTCCAATAGTTTGAGCACCCTTACAACATGTTGAACATGATCCTTCCAAGACATACTGTAGATTAGTATATCATCAAAAAATACTAGCACAAATTTTTTCTAAGGAAGGCTTGAAAATGGAATTCATCAACCTTGAAATGTAGAAGGTGCATTATAGTGGCACAAAGGCATGACCAAAAAATTCATAATGAGACCTCAAGAGAGTTCAAAATGTTTTCTAATATGTTCCAAGATTCATTCTAATTTGACGATATCCCGAACGAAGATCCAACTTGGTAAAATAAATTTCTCAATGTAATTCATCTAATAATTCATCAATCATAGAATGAGAATATCTAATAGTGAGCTATTGCTTCCCTATAATTTGACACATACAACATGATCCAGATCTTTTCTGCACCAACACATCGGGAGCAGAAAGGACTTTGACTAGGTTGAATTATACCAGCCTCTAACATTTCTGCAATCATACGTTCAATTTGTCTCTTTTGGACATAAGGATATCTGTAAGGCCTGATGTTTGGAGGAACACTTCCTGGAATCAAATGAATAGCATGATCATGATCATGAATAGGTGGGAGTCCTTTGGGAGTATCAAACACCTTGGAATGATTGTCCAAGAATTTTTGGAGATCTGGAGAAATAGATGATTTTGATGTTGGAACTTCTAGTGAGCATAATTGTGCAATTACGCCCCATTTTTCTTTCTTCAGAAGCTTTGTCATGACATTAGAGCTTATTATCTTTCCTGGCTTCCCTACGATACCCCGTAATTCGATTTCCTTTCCTTCTTTCTAAAAAAAAAATTTCACAAAATTTAAAAATTAAATGCACCGCCCAAAAGAAGGCCTCAGTAATTCTAGTACAACATCAACACCTTGGATTGGGATGGGGAAAGCATTTGAAAATTCAATACATATTCCCCCATGGCTAGCTTGAAATTATAATGAGAAATTTATAGTTCCTCCATTTGCAACCATCACTGACATTCTCGTTGGGTAGAGGAAATAATCTGTCTCCTCGTTACCTTACATGAATAAATTTATGGGTACTATCCAAATCAATCAACACTATTACCTTTTTCTTCTTGATATGTCCTTCTATCTTGAGAGTTTGAGGAGTGGTAATTACTGCCAATGCATTACATGATATAGTCGAACTCATTTCTTCTTATTCTAGGGTTTCTTCCCGGTGTATATCCTCTACTTTTGAAGTTTCTTCTTCATTTTCTTCCTCCTCTTCACAATCTATGTAAAATAATTTCTTCTCAGCACACTTATGGCCTTTAGTGTATTTTCTATCACAACTGTAGCAAAGCACTTTTTCTCTTTTTTCTTCCAATTGTTGTGGTGTCAACCTTGCAGGTTGTGGAAGTATAGGAGTAGCAACACTTCCATCTTTATAGATGTGAGTATTAGGATTCCTTGTTGTCGTAATTTTACATTCAATTTTTCTTGCCAACCTGAATGCCTTCTCCAATTAATCAGGTTCCCAAACACGAACTTCATGTTGGATATTATCCTTTAAATTCCATATGAAGACATCAATCTTGTGTTCCTATGGAATATCACTTACCCTTATATTCAATTTTTGGAAGTTCTCAATGTGCTCCGCCACTAAACTGTTTTGTTTGAGATTTATCAATTGGCTAAAGAAGGTGTTGCTCTTTGTATCCTCATAATGTGCTATCATTTCCTCCGTAAAAATTGACCAAGTGACAATTTTTTTACGGGAGCAAAGCCATCGATACCATAAAAATGTATTTTGTTCTAAATGTAAAGTTGCAATGCGTACCTTTTGTGTGTTTTGCACATTATTAAGATCAAAATATTGCTCCATATGTAGTATCCATGTTACAGGATCCTTGCCATCAAACTTCCTCATATCCATCTTTGGAATATGGTGGTTCTTCAATCCAACATTAGAGTTTATGAAATCACGATTAACATTTATTTTATTCTCATCATTAGTTTCCTCTACTATATTTTCACCATTAGGAATCATTTCTTGTATCAACTTTGTCAAACCTTCCATGGCTGCTTCTAGACCATTCTTCATGTTTTCCATGTTGTCTTTCATTTTTTCATTGATCTTAGCTTCCATGTCATCCAACTTAGCTTCCTTTCCTTTCTTCAAACCATCCATATTATTCTTCAAACCATCCATCTTCGCTTCCACGCCTTTCTTCAAAACTTCCATTTCATTTTTTGCTGCTCTTTTTTAGAGCGAAATTTGGTGCACTTGCTCCTGTAATTTTGATAGATCATGTTGCAATTCTTCATCTTCATGAGTCATAGTAGAGTATTATGAGGGCTTAATGGGTGTTGAATTATTTTTAGGAGGCATTTCGGAACCCAATACTCAAATATATGCTCAATAGGCCCTTGGAATCACTTCAAATTGATTTTTTTACACAAGACTTATGCAATTCGGAAAAAAATACACACCTTTTTCTTGCTTTTGTGTAGCTCAATATTGAAACTGAATTATCTATGTGATTTCGAATTTTCAATATCTAAAATTTGTCCTTGAGGTAGTCCTCTAAATCCTCTTTCAAATGCCATAGGTCTGACCTGATTTGGATTTTTCAAGGCAAAGCTATGTCCAATATCCCACAATAACCTAATTATGGACTGGTTCCGTAGAGCGAAGTTGTATGACTTGCCATGTGTCAATGTTTCCTCCTTCGGCTCTGAAATTGATAGAGAGGAAACTACAGTCCATGCGCTTGTGGCCACTTTTTACATAATTCCAATTCGATGCTTAGAGAGAGAGTTATAAATATTTTCCCACGATCACCTCTTTGGGATGAAATTCAGGAACCTGAAAAAGCCCTAACTTCCACAGACTATATCTCCGAAACTGTTGTGAACCAAGCTCTGAAATTTTACGAAGATGTTCCTTAGGATTTCTTTTTCGCACTTTAAAAATTTCAGCTTCTTAAACTTCGCAGAAAAAAAGTTATAGTGAAAATTACACGATGACTTGTTTGGAGCAACGAAACCCTAGGATCCAATGCTCTGATACCAAATGTTGTGAAACCAGCTCCAAAAATATAAGAAAAGAGAGATAAACCTCTTAGAAATCAACCACGTTGAGGGGGTAACCTCTAATAAATTACATAAATGAACAATTCTTGGATGATGCAACTGACAAAACCTTATTTATATATATAGGAGTCCATGGGGCTACAATGTAATCCTAGCCGACCTAACAATAATAATTTAAGGGCACAATAATAACAATATGGGGGTTACATGGGTATAACAATAACAATAAGGCGGTTACACTAACAACAATAAGGGACTATACTAGTAATATAGGGACCTAGCAGTTGATGGGGATTGTCTGTGGGCTAGAAAATTGATCTGAGTTTGTTGTTTTGAGGGCCGAGAAGGTTGGTTTTTAGGCCGAGCTCCTTGTGGGAAATAACACTATTGTTTGGAGTGTGTTTGGGCACCATTTTGAGGATTGTCTCATTGTTGGAGGATTGTTGTGCTTGGCCGCAGGTCATAGCACACAGCTAGGATTGTTTATGGGTTACTACGGGTTGACATATGCCCTAAGGAAGAAACATGGGTGAGGAGGAGGCCTCTTAAGGTGTGTTGCGGGCCTTTAAGGGTCTGTTTGGTGATTTTTGGGAGTATTTAGGGCTGAAACAAGTTCCCTAACAAGGTGTCACGAAAAACAAGTTGCAAACATTATTACAACAATGTTTTTGGAGGTATGTTGGGTCAAAGAATTTGGCCATTGCTTGGATCGGTTGATGGGAAGTTGTAGGAGACCTTAGGAGATATTTGGATGAGCCTACGTGGACTATTGGGAAGCCTACCAAGAAGCAAATGTGACATGAGGAACATCAAATGAGAGGAAAGAGGACAAAAAAAAGGAGAGTTTGAAATGTTCTTTTGATGACAGTTGGATAGATGTCCTAGGTGAGGACATGATTGGTTCCTAGATTTGTGCAATAGCTCCTTTATTGCAGAATCAAAGGGCAGATTGGTGAATTCTGTGGGTGGTTGTGTGTAAGACTCTACTAGGTGTGGGGATGCCCTAAATAGGTGCAGATGATATAGCATGGACTTGGTCACTCATGGAATATTGGAGGGAAGCATGAGAGTGGATAAAGTGTGGACGTGGATTGGGCACTTATGGTTTGTTGGACGACAACGTGGTAGTTTCCAAGTTGGTATCGAAGTGTAGCACCTTGATCAACAAAGGTGACTGCTAACCTAGCTGTGGTGATGAGCTCAAGGGTCTGATCAACCAGGAGTAGGTTTGTGGAGCCCGAGACTTGTGTGTGGAGAAGTAATTCTACAACAGATGATGGGAAATCCTCCTAGCTTATGTTCATTGTGGGAGATGTACATATTACAGTGATAGGTGGCAACACTTCATGCCCTATGTTCATTTTCATTGTTTCCGTGCAGGAAGACCATAGTGGGTTGAAGTCCATGAGTATTTGAGGAGCAGTAGTGGGCATATTGATAATTGTTCACAAGTGGAGTTGTGAACAACTTGACATGATTCTCTGTGTTTATGCGTTGGTTGATGAATGCACTGTTAGTCAACAATAATTTTTTATATTTTTATATGACTAAATACTTGTCCTAGATTTCTAAAAACAAGATTCCTGAATATTGTGAGTTTTATAAATCTCACTGCCTTCATTATCCTTATACCAAAATTTTCACTATTCTAGTATTTTTCCATTCCATGATCAACCTACCACTCCTAAAAGACCCCTCATGGGCTTATGCCACTCATCTACATCCTATTTTCCCACCTATGACCTCAGCACTCTATTTTTCCTTTGCCTCACCCCTCCACTTTCCATCTAGGATTACCAAATAGCCTGCTCCTTCTCATGTTCACCAGGTTCCTCAAGTATTGATGGTCTCAAAACTATATATGTAGGCTCTTTAGATAAATCAAGTACATTGGATTTTGGATCTTCAATACATTCATTTATCAAAAACTCTATTTTTTACACTTGAAGACCCCAAGCTAAGATTTCAGTTAAAGACCAAGTCAAAGGAGCCTCCCACTAGGTCATTAGGCACTCAATAGATTTCAGATAGAGGACTATAGACCCATGGCCATGCCAATGATTACTAACTGGAAGAATATAGACACAATGAAAGATGATGAGGTTGATCCCACCTTGTATAGGCAGCTCATCAGATCATTAATGTATCGGTCAATACTAGAATAGACATCTGTTATGCAGTGAATACCCTTAGTTAGTTCATGGTGGAACCAAGGAGGGCTCAATGGGGAGCAACCAAGCATGTTCTTAGATATCTAAAGGGGATATTCGAGTATGGGTTGAAGTACACCAAGGGCAATGAGGTCCAGTTGAGTGGGTTCATAGATGTAGATTGGGTTGGCAGCACAGTGGATCAGAAAAGTACCAATGGCTACTGTTTCAGTCTCGGATCGAGAATGACCTCCTGGTGCAGTAGGAAGTAGAAGTATGTAGCACTAAGTTCATTCGAGGCAGAGTACATGGCAACAAGCACAACTTCATGCGAGGCCATATGGCTCCACAAGTTACTCTTGAACCTGCTCAAGAAGCGGATGGAACTGACCAGAATTATGTATAATAATCAGAGTTGCATTAAGCTATCTGAAAATCTTGTGTTTCATGACCGGTCGAAACACATTGACATTCTGTGCCACTTCATCAGAGACTATGTCCAAAGGGGAGCTGTACAGTTGCGATACACAACTACAGGGGAACATGTGGCAGATATCCTCACCAAGGATCTGAGTAAGATTAAGTTCACTTACTTCAAAGAGAAGATGGGGATGGTCGAGAACCCTTTCCATTAGAGGGAAGGGTGGTCTTCAGAAATAGAGGGAGTTGTAGTAAGAATGAGGTAGTGGTAGAGATAGTGTCATAGGCAACAATATAGAAGGCAACAATGCAGAGATGAGGGGCAACAACCAGGACAAAATCAGTGCAAATTTTTTTATAGAGTTAGAGCAGTGTAGTGGTATCTTGCTTGAACACTTTCCTCGCTAAGAGGGAGTGTTGATTTTTATAGCATCGGAAAGTGTTCCAAGTCTTATATTTGGTGGAGAGGCTTGGAAAAAAGTTATCCAGAGAACCCAGAAATTGTTTGTGGAAATTCCACTCGGATATGGATTTATTAAAAATAATTAATTATTTTAATGCAAACCTTAAGTTTAAACCTAAGGGAAATTAAATAATTAAAGGGTATTAATAAAGCTGAGTGGGAATCTTATAGAAAATGAAGATCAAGTCATATTTTAATCTGAGCCATTGATTAATGATATAATCTTCGTCGTTGATTCATTAACGAGAAGACTATAAGAAAGGGCTTGAGGGTCATTTGGAAATCAAGCCGGGGACATTCTCGATACTCAAGGAAATCGATTCTGAAGCAAGATAATTTGATTTCGGTGGGTAATTTTGTAGAGGCTAGTGCGGAGATACTTCGGCCGACACACGACACCTCCGCTCGGCCAGAGCTTTCATGTGCTCGCGCGTTTGGGGGCGAGCACGACAGACACATCTCGACACCACGTTCACGCCCGCGTTTGACACTCGACGCAGACCGACAGGATCGACGCTGTGCATTCAGCACTACAACCTAGGCCGACCCGACAACACGTTCATTCATGTGCGTGTTTGGCTGGAGAGGGCCTCTCGCACAGCTCGAACCCTCAATCTACTCAAGGCCTCCCTCAAATCTGCCTCCAAGGGTTTCTCGAATAGCCTCCGAGGGGTAAGTAAAAAACACACAACCTCCTCTCTAAAGGTTTGCTTTCGCCATTTGGTTAAAGGAACAAACCCCTAATAAGATGAGCCAAACTATCAATAGAACCTCCCTCATCCGCAAATAAGAAAAGAACAGCTTAAGGAAAGGGTAGATTAAGTGGTTGCAATGATTTGGGATTAGGTATCCATCTAAAGCTTGAAAGCTCTAGCCTTTACACCTCAAAACGCATTGAAAAAACTCGGTGATTTTCATTTACATCCATTCGATATCAATACAAGGTGTCATCGTAGTGTTTTTTACAGATCAGAGGTGATCATCAAGTTTTTCTAAACCTCTCATTCTTCTAAATTTCCCCCCTTCACTCATTCCTCTCACTCATTCATAAAGAGGCTACCTTTTCTACCACCATCCAATTACCTTTCCATATCATTTCATAAAGAAAATATAGGGTTTGTTTCAAAGTGAGTAGGTGTCAAAATGTCAAGAGAAGAAGGAAATGATAGTGGTGAGGGAAGCCCGGTGCCGAGGAGACACAAACAAAGAGGTGGTAATATCAACAGAGTTTGAGCCTCAAAACATTGATGAGATGATGTCCCTCATCCTATGGGTCATCACACATTTCCAAAATATGGGATGTTTTCACTTTTTGTGAAAGAGTACAAAATGGGTACAAAGTCACCCATAGCTAACAAGGTTATTTATCCTTAACCTACATGACAAATAATCAAACTTTACAGGAGTGACATTTGAACTCTCCTCGCATGCCATTTCCAATGCTAGAAGCATACCTAGTGTAGGGAAGAAGTGGTTCAAATAGACCAATCTAGACTTGAGCCACTATGAGCCTTTCCCTAAAGCCTAGATATCAAGAAAATTGCAAATCCATATTCCCTTTCTCACATCTTCTAGAAAGGTATGCACCTTTGATGAGGGTGAGTCATGAAATAATTTACATGTGAGGGGAGGTTCTCTAGGATTTATTCTTATCATATTAGGGTTGCTCATGCACTTTACTAGGGTAAAGAGGCTACACCTACCCTACTACCTCTACAGGAGTATTGACAAGAATTCCTTCATTGTACAAAATAGGAACTATTCCCCAGCAAATGCAAAGTTTGTTCCATCACTCTTTGATCAAAATGGTATGCACATGCAATGCTTGGAGCAAAAGGGAATGCCATGGGAGGTGTTCATTGCTCATGAAGTGTTCACAAATCCACAACCCCATCCTCGAGAAAAATTTCCCTCCATCATCTCATCCTCCTCCTCTACTCCCCCATCATCTTCTATCGATCATGCTTCATCATCTACCCATATACCCCTCACCTCAAGAAAACCCTCCTTCCTCACCTTCTCCCAATGAATCATATCAAGAGGGAAGTGGTGGGTCAGAACAAGAAAGTGATCATGAAGGGAGAAGGTAATGATCAATCAAGAAATAATGATGAAACAAGCGTAATGATGGAAGTGAAGAGCAAGGTAGGTCGTAATGAAGAAGACATGGAGGTAGAAGATGACAATAAAGATGAGGAAAATGATGAAGAAATCAGCCAAGATAAGGGTAGTGATGATGTTGGAAGCTAGAGAGAACAAGGACGAGCTAGAAAACATGGGAAATGATAACAATGATGATGCTAATGAACAAGTTGACAACAAGGACCAAAATGTCATTGAAGAAAGCTGATAATAGTAGTGGAGATCACGGTAATGAGGTAAGCAACGATAAAAGAAGGGAGGGAAGCAAGAGACAGCGCATGTCACAAATAATGGCCATGAAGGAAGTGAAAAAGTGTGAGCCTCAAAGTGATAATAATGCTAGTTCGTAGAGCAAGGCCAAAGACAAGGAGACTCATAGTGGTGCAAAAAGAACAGGTATCAGGAAATCGATGAGGAGGAAAACAATGATGAAAATACATAATTATGGTACACAACTGACCAAGGTAATGAAGAGAAGATGACATCAATGAAAGTCATGACACCTCTGACGTGTGAGAACACAAAATGAAGAAAGAGGTCAAGAAGACATGGAGGTAGATGCCAATAAAAATGAGGTAAATGATGAAGAAAGCGACTCAGGTAATGATAATGACGAAATCAATATGGCAACCATGATGAAGACACCAAAATGATCACAATCAAACCTTTTGCTTTGACATACCAAAGTATGAGAAAGACATGTGTTTGTTGCCTTCTAAAAGGCAAGGGGCCATGCCTTCCACTTCCACCAAGCAGCTAGACAAAGGCAAAAAGAAGGTAATAAAGGAAGAAGAGGAATAAAATCATGAGGTTCAAAAAGGAATTTGAGCTCATTCATATTGACCCTGACAGTGAAAATGAAGATGAGGAGAGGGTTACAAGCATTTTTCTCCCAAAGCAAGGATGTTTAGATCGGAGAACTAGAAAGAAATCTTTGCATGGAAAAGTATATTATTGAGTATTATAAGGATGAACACATGCAGGGCTAAAGAAGACAAAGGGACCTTGGCCTGACGTAAAAGATGGTCAAACACTATGCATTGAAAAATAAAATTGCAAGAGCCAAGCTCAAAGGAGCCCTTGTCGAAATTCACACTCAAGGAGGAAAAACACCAATAAAACCTTGAGATCTTAGCTGATGCTTCTCTACAAGCATCCAAAACTCCATGAAGAATATATTTGCAAATTTTGGAAACTTTTTGGAATTTTTGGTTTTTACCGATTTGGAGGGCCAAGGGCGCATCGCCGTTGAGCCGCGTTTTTCTCGCAGAATCTTAGGAGGAAAAATTTAGATTTTTGGAATCCTTATCTAAATTTCAGCATTCTCACTCAAATTTTCAGGTCATTTCGGAGTTGATTTGTTTCCTCCAAAGGGCCAAAAACACCCCAAAAATTTGACTTTTTCTTGCCCTTTTTTAGGGTATCGGGCACTACGCCTTTGCAGCACTTTGGGAGTGAACAGGTAAATGGAGGCCAATTAGGAAACCAAGGGATTTCTTTTTGAAATTAGACTCAACAGGCTTTCCAATGAGCCATCACCGAGCTCATTCGCGACATCGAGAAATAAAGCTCAAGAGGAACCAATTTTTTCGTGCGTTGCAGCCCTCGACCTCTCTGCCGTGCCCTTTTGTGAAAAAGTCAACAAAAGACACTCATTTATGGAAAAAAATATATTTTAGTATTTTTTGGGACGAATCACTCCAAATTTAGGTGTTAGGAGTTATTTTTGCATTTATTTACATTAGATATTTTATGTCTTGGGCCTCGCATGGTCTCTTAGACATAAATGACATTTATGGGTATTTTTTGACATTTTCAAACCCTAATTAGGGTTTTTCCCTCTCCTTTTGCTATATAAATAGAGCATGAGGGCACTTTATTGTAAAATGTTTGCATTTGATGACTCTTGTGAGTAATATATAATTTTGGAGATTAAAGAGAAATTGGTTTTTGGTATTTCATGGATGGTTTGGCTTGTTTGAGATTGGAGAAGGCTTGCTTGTAGGATCCTCTGAGCATATTTAATGGTGATGTGTTCCTATTTAGTTCATGTTTTCCTCTCGTTATCATTATGTTTCATATTTCTATGTTGCGAGAGAGAAATTTTTTTAGAATAAGAAATACTGTTTAGAGGCATCTTAGCCTCTCGTTTTGTCCCTATTGCTCTATGTTTTCCTCTCGCTAGGTCGGTTAGAAAATTCTTAGTTTCTCTCTAGACCCACTTTATGCTTGTCTATCTTATGAATGATTCAATATTGTAGATATCAAATATATTTTATGGTTGTCCCTACTTGTTTGATGTTACTTAAACATTGTTTTTAAGATATTTCTTTGAAGTATCACTAATTAGGTTTTTCCAAAGAGGTTTATGTTTTGATCATGCCCTTTTTCCGTTCTTGAAAGGTTTCCTTGAAGGTATTTATAGCTATGATAAATGATGTTTAATATTTTCCTCTTCTTTTATCTATGTTATATGTATATCTTAAATGTTTTGTAATCTTGAAGGTGAAATCACTAGAAGTTATACAAGTTTCTTGCCTTCTATAGTTCACTAGATTGTTTGTCTTAAATGCTTATTTTCTTGAGTTTAATCAAAGAGTTATTGGTTTTCCATGTCTTATGATTATTTCTTCATGATTAGTTGTATTAAAATTAAAGACCATTCTTGTTTAAAGGTATTTGTTCAAGGATTCTTAACTCGCCTCTACACCTAGTATGCTCACAAACTCGATGTTCATTTCATCTCACACAAACCTCAAGATCCATTTGACCATGTTAGATTTTCCTCGTGATGCACCCCCGATTCATTGTTGAAATTTCCATGACCTTTTAGAATCATATCCCAATGACTTGAAGATCTCTCACTCCATCTATTCTACTTTGATCATCTACCCAACCCAAACAAAAAAACAAACCCTAAACTTAACATCTAGCCTAAAAATCAAACCCTAAAAGAAAACAAGTTCACATCCTTTGCACAAAATATAGAGAGCCCTCGAGTCCAGGAAGGCTAGGTCCGATGACTCCAAAGACCGGTTTGATGTTACCCCCTGTTCATTTTTTCTCACCAATCTAACGAATTACTGGGACCTAACATAATGGAGATCACGATGGGACATTTTGAGTACATAGTAGCCCGAATATCTCTTACGTACTCATGGACCAGTTAAACTTAGAAAATCCATGTTAGCCAAGAATAGAACCTGACCTGTTTCACCATCCTAGAGAAATGATGACTCAAATGGAGGACACTCATATAAACCTTAGGGATACAGTAAAGGAACTGTCAGAAACCCCAAAGACATCTCTAGATTGGCTTTTTGTCGCTATTGGTGTTGGACCATAGGTACATATCCTCAAAATAGAAAACATCCACTCGGCGACTCCACTAGCCTCCAAGAGGTCACTACACCTCTACTAGTTCTCATGACTTCCCTAGGATTGTGTCAAAGCATCCCCGAGCGCTTTAGAGGCCTAGTCACACACTGTGTGAGTTTAGAAAACACTAAGAGAGGTATGCCTTCCAAAAAAAGTCATGATCGTTTCAGCCTCTCTACACTTTGGGTGTTAAATTTGGCTTCACAGAAGATCACACTCGCATCTCACCCGAACCCAAACCATCCTACCATAGTTGATGACCTAGAAAATATTTTGTGGAAAAATTCTAAAGACCGAGGATTCAACTGCCGTGAGACTATTCATAGAGCAAGTTATGTCCCCGAACATCTCAAAACCTCACAGGAGCAGCTTGACTTACACCATACAAGAAAAATTTTTTAGAACCCAGTCACAAAAGTGTGATTCGACCGCAACGACCTTGAGCCCATAGATTTGGCAGGCAGTTCTAAGAGAAGCCTCTCTTCCAATCCTCCCGAATTTAGCTTCTCTATCACTTTGGCTATTTTCATCCCAAGTCTCGCTCAAAATCCTTTTTTCCCGGTCCAAGTACCCTGCCACACCCATTCATACATCCACCGGCAAACCACTCCATTTCACCCCTCCACCTCTCTCACAAACCCTCCCTCATAAATCCTCCTTGGTTTCCATTACCTCCCATTATGGCAGCATGGTATGCCCCCGGTGCTACCTACAACCTTTATTACCTTTGCCACATGACTACCAATCCAAAATCCCTCACTTTACCATACGTTGAATCTACCATCGCCTAACAACATGTAGATAGGATGAATGATGCCTTTGACTACCAGGAGATTGAAGAGTAGACCATAAAAATGAGGATGTTTGCCCAAATCTTAGGAGGAGAAGCCACCATGGTTCAAAGGCTTAACTCCTAACAACACATGATCTCCTTCCTTTACCAAACATTCATAAACAAGTGGGAGATTAAGAAAAACCTCTCCAAATCCTCTCGTAGTATAAAAACTCTTAAAAAAAATGTCTGGGGAAAGTGTCCAAGACTACCGCACTAGGTTCGCATGAGTGTTTACAATGCACTCCCACTCGAACATGAAACCCCCACAAGGCCTGACCTTAACGAAAATTTCCAAGGTTTTGATTCGTACATGGCCTATCAATTGAGAGAGAGAGCCTAAATTTAGAAGACACAAAGGGGAGTTGTGAGTGTAGAGACCAATTTAATCGAGAGAAAAGGGCTAGGATGAGGTCGTAAAAGAGAGTCACCTACAAAGATGAAACTATGGCCTCAACCTCTTCATCCGATGCCAAAAGTGTGCCCTAGTTAGAACAATGGAGAGAATGATGGAAAGGATAAAAATAAATGAAAGAGCACCTCCTAGGGAGAACCAAGAAAACTCCCAAAACAAAAAATAGGAATCCAAAATTCGTAAGAGACGCTCCCCAAAATTGTAATATCCCAAATTGGGAATGCTTGTACGCATGCATTGAAAAAACGTATTTTCAGAAATGTGTGCTATAAAAATCAAAATTAACACTTAGATCCCTTAGATCGGAAAATATACCATCTAAATCCAAAGAGGATATTAGAAACAAATCAAATCAGGGTGGGGTAAACAAGCCTCCCACACCTAGTGTAGCTCAAAAAAGCTAAAACCCCAAAACTACTGCAACATGAAATTACTGTACAGAGACAACACAGTCTAATGAAGGTTCATACATAGTAGATCAAAATATATCTGATGTTATATTAATCAATATGGCCCAAAAAGCTGAGATCTAGTCTCCTTTATACAAATCTAGAGAACCGAAGGGTTTCTAGGAATACACCCAAATACAAATGGTGATCTTTAGCACTAAGATTTAATAATCATTGAAAAATGAAGCATGGGAGTATAGAAGGCTGGAGATTTAGATCTGATCAAAGGTATTCCCCCATGAAAAGATGAACCCTTCAATCACAGTAAAAACTCCCAGAACGAACCACAAGATCCTACACTACAGTTGCTGTAAATAACGCAATTCTCGACCGAAATTACATTGTAGGTGATGGGAAATAGGTTGGCTACTAGTCCTCGCCGTCCCAAAATGTTGCTTGTCCTCAAGAAAATGCAAGGATAGAACTGAAGAGCCTCTTCTCCTCCTCATGTAGCATCTTCATATGAAAAACTCCCCCAATGTACCGGATGTTGTATCAATACATCTCCAAGTTTCCCCTCCCAAGTATGCAAGCTAGCTTCTAGTGAGCATCCCAAATAGCTATCATCATGTAGAAGGAAAAACATCCATGGAGGCAACAATGTGTTGTCTAGAGGCCTTATTGAGGCATGAGATCTAATATATATTGGGGTCCATCATCCCCATGTGGATCTCCCATCCCCAAGCTATAATCCACACAAAATGAGCCACCATCTAGAATGGTAACTAATGAAGAATATCTTCCACCTTTGGCTCTTACAATGTAGGTGGGATGAATAACCTAATCATGGTAGACAAAATGGCCTACCCTATGCTGTCTTCCTCTCCACTCATGATAAGTGTAGAGTATATGTGATCTTGGGCTGCAATAATGTTGCCCTCAAGTGGCAAGAAGAAGGTTGGATCTCCAAATATCCTCTCTCTAATGTCATGAATCATGCCGGCCCAAACCATCCCATACAAAATGAATGGCACATCATCACCATATGGCATCCAAATCAGAAAAATTCTGAAGGTTATGTGCGAAAGTTTGGATGATACCAATGGTTTCTCATGTGGATACAACATGGTCTTTCCAATCTGCTATTTTAGAACATCATGTGGCAAGTTGTCCTCCAACAAGTTACTAGTTGTGCAAGTTTGCTCATCTACTATGTGGTAGTAAAGCAAGCAATATACTATCGCTGAGGCATAATAAAAATAAAAACACACTTTCCCAAAGTCATGTAGAGAAGGGTTATCATCACAATTTTAGGTCCTTCGAATGACCATGTAACCCGCATAACCTTTTCCTCTTGTGGAGCAATGCATTGTTAATAGATGGTGAGAAGATGCAAATAGTCAATGAAATAATCAATAAGTACAGAGAAAATGTATTTCTTACCATGCATAATGAATAGGCTTAAAGTGAGGTCCATGGATGAGCCCTCCCATGAGAATAGCCTCATAAAAGTATGCAGTGGAAAGGGTTGCATTATCATTGGAACACTCCATCAATAGAAACATACTCCCAAGTGACAGACTGGTGGCCGCTAGCGATAAGGCTCTTGTCACTCCATGACTTCTTCCTTTGACATTCCACATGCAAAAGCTATCCACCATCATGTCGCTAAGTGGAGTAGTCTTATCTTTATATGGAATCCCTCCTTTTCCCTCTAATGCTGAAAAGTAGCCTCTTTTCACTTTGAATGTGCCATTCCTTTCTCCCGGAAATATCATGACAAGTATGGGAAAATTTAGACCATACTCTCCCAAGAGTAACCATAGGAAACAATGAATCTTGTTTCCCCTCACACCTCCATCATACAAATCATGAAGTGAAAATATGTTGATTGTCATGAAAGAGATCATATCAACATAATGCACCCAAACTCTTTGCTTTCATATGATGCGAGTGTCCCTGCCAAGTTTCATCCACCAACATACTCCCTTTGGAGAGGGATATATCTCATGATGGCCAAAATCTTTCAAGAGTAGCTAACAGAGCCATGCCTCCCGCTTCCGCGTGTCATAATTATGCAAGTGGCTCATCAACCTCTTGCTCTCCATCCACTCCCATTCATCCATGTGTGGATGTCTCCTACCATGTTCCATCTTGGCACTCCTCCAATGAAGACTACCATCCTCCCAAATCAGATCATTTCATGGGATGTTGAAATGCAACTACTTGGAGATCTCCTAGAGAATACTCCACACCAATGATCATGCCGAATCCATAAGGATCCAATTATGTTGGAGAGAAAACCTCCTCATAGGCCTCACACAATGCTCATCCCAATAGATCCATCACAGGATGAAAGACAAGATGTCTCTCATTGATCATCCACTCACCCCATGTCATACAAGTGTAGTGGTCATCAAAATTATCTAATAATAGCTAGGCCCCCAACTCGCTCACTGCTACCTCAATAAAAGTATGTCGTTAACCTCCTCCTTAAAGGTTTATTTTCTGTCTCATGCTCCAACTCAAGGATGAACATAAGAGTTCTGCATAGGTTTGTTTAGGAAAAAGTTCATCATATCCTCCAAAAATACACTCCAACCCAAAGTGTTGTGTGCAGCTAAAAAATGGCACATTAGGATGATTTCTTTCATCCCTTCCTTGAACAATTCAAGGGTTGCACAAACGCAAAGGGTCAATCCTGGCTCGCCCAAATCACCAGCATGTGTTGATCCTAGATCATGCAAAGCTGCATTTCCACAACCCTCCATAAGATTTGTTGAAATAACATAAAGTGGAAATTCATGCATACCTTGGTGAAGCTTGGGAACATCTTGTATGGCCGCAAGGGTTCTCCTTCCAATGTATTGGCTTCCCCATCTCGCGAGGATGATGGTTGCTCCTCCTGTTGCACCCTTGCTTCGTACAAATCTCCTCAAGTGGTGGTGAAGGCTCCTCCCTTCGATTTCTCCTCATCAAATATTTTTGATCACCCTTTGAGTGAAATCTACAAAAATTAGACACTCTTGCATGACTCACATGGCTTTGAACCACCACAAATTCTTGCCTTACCATCAAGGTGCAAACGTGCTGAGATCTCAACAACCTCTCTTGCGTCTGAGCTTCATCACCCAAGCCTTTGCTGTACATGTGGATGATCCATCAAAAGTAGAAAATAGAAATATATTACCTCTCATCCTCCTATTGCGGTAGGGTCTTATTTATTCTTCCAGCTGAATAAACTAAGGAAGAGCTAGAGTCTCCTTGAAAGCTTTAGGTTGATACTTGTATTATGTAAGGTATCCACTTAGGATTTAATGTTCCAAGTGCCCTCCATATCCATTCCTATGGTCTTCTTCCTCAAAAGGGAAAGGCAAGGTGTAATTCTTTAGAGCTTTCTGCAGCATTGGCTCTTTCATTTGAAATAGGAAGCTATCTACGACCCTTCCTCTTCAAACCCTCTAGAAGTTTCATCGCTTCTTCTCTTCTTTTCGTTTAACCTCCTTGGAGAGTTCTTCATAGATCCGAAAACAGTGAGACAAAGCTCATTCTCTCCATCATTCTAAAAATTCCTATTCTTATAGCATCTTGGCTTGAAGTTTACGAAAAGTCGAGCCAAAGATCATGCTCGATACCACCGTAATATCCCAAATTGGGAATGCTCAGCAATGCATGCATGAAAAATGAATTTTTTGAAATATGTGCTATAAAAATGAAATTAACACTGATCCCTATATATGAAAATATACCATCTAAATCCAAGAGGAGTTCGGAAACAAATCAAACTAGGTCGAGTGCAAATAAGCCTCCCACACCCAGTGTAGCCCTCAAAAATGTTTGAAACCCAAAAACTACCGCATTGAAATTAATGCATAAAGAGAAAATGCATTTAATGAAGGTTCATACACAAAAATAACGAGAGAAAATATATCTGATGTTATATTAATCAATATGTCCCAAAAACTTGAGATCTAGTCCTCCTTTATACAAATCCAAGAGAACCCGGAAGGGTTTCTAGGAATACACCCAAATACAAATGGTGATATTCAGCACTCAAAGACTAAACTAATAAATGAAAAATGAAGCATATGAGTATAGAAGGCTGAAATAATTTATATTTGATGCAAATCTGATCAAAGGTCTTCCCCCAAGAAAGGATGAACCCTTCAATCACAAAGGAAAACTCCCAAAAAGAACCACAAGATCCTCACGAAGCCGCCCTCGAGAAATAACGAATACTGACTGAAATTATAGTCTGTATGTGATGGAAATAGGTTGGACTGCTTACCAAATGTTTGAAATGAGCTCAAGTGCCCTCCAAAGCCGATCTCCCAAATCGCAGGGAATCCTTCCTCCTAAGAAAAAATCAACTCAAAAGTGGGTTTCTCAACCCTCCACCGCAATAACGCAACACAACAAAATATTATGTAGAAAACCGCGTTGTAGCTGAAGATTGAAGCTTGGCCCCAATGCTGGATGTGTGGAATGATAGATCAGGTCTCTCCCAAGATCTACTCAAAGGGAAGTTATGGAATTCCTAAATAGGAATACCAAATGCTAAACAACACTAGCAATCTTAGATAAACAATTGAAGAGAGCAAAGGTCTAAAAAGACATATCAAAAATATAATTCATAAGCTAACCCCCTTATGGCGGCCATCCTCTTCCTTATAAAATATGTGAGCCTTCTCACCTTGGGTCCCACTCATTGTGGTTTCCACCATCACACAATCAATCTCCTCCAAAACCGCTTTATACCTTCATCGATGCCACTCCTCCATAACAATGTTGTTTGATTTGGTCAAGGGTTTGACCTCTTCAACCGCTTCAACCCTTTTCACACCTAAGGGTGTTTAATCTAGCTCTCATATAGTTGTCTAAACTGATCCTCATTCATATTGAGTCGTTTTTATTGATGATCCATTCCTACCACATTAATGTTTTTGACTTGGTCAAACTTGACTTTGTCCACATCCATTATGCCTTGTTCCACATGAGAGTGCTAGATCCAGTTATTATTATGATCCCTTTTACATCAAGAGGGATTTTATGCTTATTCAAGATAAGTATGGGTATCTTTCCCCATTTATTCATCTACTAGGTGCTAAAGAGAAAATAAATATTCCTATTAGCTACATGCTAATTTAGGAATATTACAAAAACTGAGCGAGGACAGCCAGAAGAAGCCAAAAATTAGGCCTCCTTGTTGGAAATATGATGCGAGTGTTGTCCTTGATGGCAACCCACTGAATGAAAGATGAAGACATGCGGCTGATGACATGTGTTGTCCTTGATGGCAAACCACACGATGAAGTTATGCTTGACTTGATGGACTTAGTAAATGATGTAAATCCGATGTGATATAATGTTTGTTGACAATATGATGCTAAGTGTTGTCCTTGAAAGGCAACCCATCGATGAAGATGATGACAACTTACTTGATGAAGTTGTGCTTGATAGAATATGTTCACGATGAAGAAAATACGATGTATCTACGGTGAGTACAGAAGGCTATGAAGAAAGGATTTCGCAGTAATAGTATTCATGATGATGAAAGAGTATGTCTCTAGGTATATGCGTGTATTGGCCTAGGGGAAAAGTCGCGTATACACGCGAAAAGACACGTGCCAAGTCGCGTATGGGCTAAAGCGCTCAAAAGTGCAAAACCAAGGGTAACCACCATGGTATTGACCCATGGTATTGGGTAATGATCACGCCTAAATTGACCCCGTCCAGTATAGTTTTGGGCTCATGGTACTGTTTTGGCCCATGGTATTGGAAAAAAGGGGCTCATGGTATTGAAAAAGGGTAATCATATATAAGGAGAACAAATTCATTGTGCATATCATGAGTGTCGGGTGCAAGATGTACGAGCTTGAATGAATACTTCTCTCACGAGTAGATACGAATGGAAAGGTTACACTTGAATGATAAATGCGAATGGATGATGCACCAATGATGAAGAAAGGGATCTAGATCCGATGCTCTTGTACCTCTGCTAGATCCGATTATGGAAGGCTTAGATGCAGCATGTGAGGCGAGCATCTAGGCGAACATACGTACGAAAAAGGGTAGATCTACGGGCCCGAATATACGATGCCGAAGAAGTATCTCGCTCCGTAATGATTGAAGATCTATACGCTACTTTGCCGCGGAGGAGAGCTGACGTATATACGGCTTCGCAATGAAAGCGCGTATGCGCAATAAAATATACAACGAGTATACGCTGGTTTGTGTGGACGGAAGGCGCGTATATCGCGACATCGGTGAAGTGAAAGCGCGTATCGCAAACTAGGGTTTCTTTGAAAGCAAAGGGTATGAAATATCTGATGCGATTACTGTATGTTTTCGATATCGATGTCTGTGTTGATAAGTATCTGTGATGATGAATGATTTGAGCTTAAAAGTATGGAAAGGGTCCGGTATGGAAATATGATGAAATGTGGCCTACAAGTGGTGTTACGATTGAAGTGGTTGGATCCGGTGTGAAAATTGATGAAACGTGGTCCAAGGTGGTCGTCGAAGGGTTGTAGCCTTTCGATCGGGGGGTCGCGAGCTCCCTTCCGGGTGAGGCCGAGTAAACGAGATCGGTCGTAGCTCCCTTCCGTGAAGCGAGTCGGGTCGTAGCTCCCTTCCGGGAGAGGGCGGTAAACGAGCGCGGGTGGGTGCACACGTCGTGTTGGTCAAGTCTACGCCGGCACATATGTTGTAAGATGTTTTCTCTATAATAAAATATTGAAGGTGACAAAGCTAGGATGGTGGTTTTCTCCCCGACTTTGGGTTTCCACCTAAAAATCCTGGTGTTCATGTGTGATGCTTTGTGTGATGGTTTATTCTGTTCTTCTTTGCTCATGTTTCCTGTTTATAGAACATCTGATGAATGAATGATGAAATGATATAAGTGAAGAACTCATTGCATGATCTATATCTCTCGACGTATACGCTAGTTTCATAAAGGGGATCCGACGTATATACGCTGGTGCTTGAGAGGAAAGGTAGCGTATGGGTTTAAGGAATGAAAAGTAAAAATATTTGATTATGCGAGAAAATGCGTGATTCACCCCCCTCTCGGTATCTTTCCCAACAGGTGGTATCAGAGCGAGGTCCTTGTGCGGGAAACTTGATCGCTTAAAGGAGATCCGATCGCAATGGGAAGTCAAGAAGGAGTAATGTACTATAAAGCCACCTCTATTCAATGGAAGCAATCGATATTTTGGAAGGTACGTACAAAAGCATGTCACGCAAAGTCTTGGTGCGTGATGTATGGGCAATCGTGGAAGAAGGTTATCAATGCACGACAAGCATTCCCTGCGATGCGGTGCGAAAGGAAAGAAATATGAAACCAATGCCAAAAGCAGTGAAATGTCTTACTGGGAAGCATGTACGAATCGAATTTGCTAAAGTGATGCGGCTACATTCGGCGAAAAAGACATATGGGACAAAATCATTCTAAGCTATGAAGGGAGACACAAAGGTAAAAAGTGCAAAACTCCAAACTCTTAGAATTGAATATGAAAATTTGAAGATGCATAGTGATGAGAGTGTTGCCAGTTTCTTTCTTCGTCTGGATGATATTGTAAATCGGATGAGAAATTTGGGTGAAACCATAGGGCGATACTACTGCGGTGGAAAAGGTCTTGAGATCCTTTGACTTCAAAATTTGACTCTAAAGTTTACGCCTATTGAAGAAAGACAAGATCTGCAAACGCTTACTATTGTTCAATTACATGGTACTCGACTGCTTTTGAAATGAGACAAGGAGGCCCTTCTCAAGTAAGAGAAGCTGCTTTTAAGGCATCTACAAAAGGAAAGGAAAAGGAAGTTGTCAAAAGAATCCGACTATGTGTCAGATGAAGAAGAAGCGAAATTTCGTGAGAAAGCTCCAACTAGGCACTTTGGAAGATTCAAAGGTAAGCTTCCCTTCAAATGTTTTGAGTGTGGTAAGAGTTGGTCATTATGGCCGCATAAATGTCCTTATAAAAGAAAAGAAGCAGAAGAAGGAATAAGAACACGATCTAGCTCTAAGAAAAGTCACTATGCTAATGAAGATAGTGATGAGTCATCTAATAGTGAGGAAGAATGTGAAGAAGATCTTAGACTTCTCATGGCATTTTGAACAAAAAGAAGAAAAGGATATTTTTATGGATGCTCTAGAGGAAAACGATTTTCCTTGAAGAAAATAATCAACTCAAACCTACGTTTCATAAGGAGCAAAAGATAATCGAGAGAGACCATTGGCAAAGCAGCTTGAAGAAGCAAAGAAACATATTGAAAAACTAGAATGTGAAGTGGCAAGTCGAAAGAAGAAGTTGAGAAAGAAAAACCTCTGAATCTTAGATTTGCTAAAGGATCTCGAAACCTTAGATGAGATCATCGTAGGTACAACGTTCTCCTCTTATACCAGAGACAGATCTCTGGTTATACCTGGGAGAATCTTCTCAAACTTCAGCACCAAACTATCCTAAGCAGTACACAGGTGGTTTACATCATTCGACCACTCGAAATAAGGGAATAAAGGGATCTCTACAAAGGGAAAGCAGGACCATCTCAATTCAAGGAACACTAACGAGGGACAGCTTTCTAGAGACACTACAACCAACGGTGAAATTCAAATAGAATAATTCCATGATCGTTAGTAAATTTCTACTTCAATGGGCAATGTTTCGCTTGTCACAATTTTTGATCATAAAGCTATTCAATGTGTTGGCTATATAAAACCATCATGACAAGAGAAGCAAGAAAGAAAAGGTTGGCATGCGGAACCAAAGAAGAATACCTATAACAATTTTTCTCCTCTTCAAAGTGAAGTCGAATGCACTTATTGTAATAACTTTGGCCATGAAGAACGCGATCGCGAGAACAAGATCCGGCCCAAAAAGAACATGTTCCCTCAAGCTCTAAAATATGGAAAAAGAAAGAACCACCGACTCGAAAATTGTGGGATAGAATTATTTGACGGAAGGGAGAAGAAAATCAATGGTACATCGATAAGTGGTGCTCACAGACACATGACGAGTGACAAAAGCAAACTTCATACTTATAATGCTCTAGAAAAGGAAAAGAAAGTTACATTTGGAAATGATACTCGCTCGTAATTAAAGGAAAAGGGTCAGCTCTCAAAAGAAAAAGGTGAAGGCTAAAGGTGTCATGTATGTGGATGGATTAAAGGCCTGACTGCTAAGTGTTAGTCGAAATGTGTGATCGGAGGAGCGTAAGTGGTCTTCGGGCCCAAAAGAATGTGTGGTTTGTGATCTCGACACGGGTAAAATCATTATAAAAAGGAAAAAGAAATCCAAGCAAACTCCGTATGTACATAAACGTCATAGATCAATGTTACTGACAAGTCTTTCGAGTAAAATTGGCTATGGAATAGAGAGATCTGCATCCGAGTTTCTCTCAAATCAACAAAGCAAGCGGACTTCGAAGGCGTTCGTGGAAATCTTCCCAAGGTCAATCTTCCGGAAAAGTACCATATGCAAATCTTGGTCGATTTGCAAGGCGATCGTAGCACGATTTAATGCCAAAGAAGGATCATCAAGTAAGCCTCTTGAACTCATTCATACTAATATACGTCGGACCTATGAGGAAAAAGTCATTACGTGGGGAAGAATACTATATCTTATTTATTGATGACTACTCTAGAATGTGTTGGATCGGGTTCATTAAACACAAAGATCAAAGCACTTGAAAAATTTCAGCAGCTTCAAAGCATTGGCGTAAAATGAATTAGGTCTAAAAGTCGTGTCTCTTAGATCCGATCGAGGAGGAGAGATATTCATCAAATGAATTCTTTGGATTTTGTAGGAACAACATGGCATTAAAAGGCAGCTTCCTTCGCCAGCGGCACTCCACAAACAAAATGGTGTAGCAGAGAAAGAATGGGTAGAACAATTGTCCAAATGGCTAGAGCTATGCTTTGCCGATTCTGATGTTTCCCCGACATGTTACCGGGAGTGAAGCGAAGCACACACAACGGCTACACATTCTCGATGGAGGCTCATGTTCGGGTAAATAGTGACAAAACTCCATATGAACTGCGGTATGGAAATTCTCCCACTGATGAGGCATTTTACATAAGGTTTTTGGAAGTAATGTGCTTTATCAAAAATAATGATGAAAAGCTTGGAAAATTTGAACCTAGATCGGACTGAAGGGATATTTCTCGGTTACTCATCGTCGAGCAAAGCTTTTCACATGTTACAATAAAAGGCTTCGAAAGGTTGTTGAATGTATTGATGTTGTTATCGATGGAGTCTCCCGCAGCCTCCTAAAAGAGGAAAACACAAACAACAAAAGAAGATGATAGCGACATATGGCACTACATACATCGGAGATACTTAATGATATAGGCAAGTGGATCCGATGAAGAACCCGAAGATGATCTGCTCCGAAAAAAGCTCCATCCGGATATGTTCAAAAGAATCATCCACGAGTCTCAAATTTTGGGGTGACAAGGAATGCGGTGTACAGAGAACAGAGGAGAACTCTTGTAGGATCTTCTCAATCATTTGGCACTCATGTCCACGATGACACAATGTCAATGAAGCTAGCACATATGCCAGATGTTGGAGGCTTAAAGCCATGGATGAAGAACTTGTTCAGAATTGAAAAGAATGACACTTGATTTTGTTCCAAGACCTCATGATAAAAATGTCATTGGAACTAAATGGATTTTCAAGAGCAAGTTAAAGTGAGAATGGGGATGTTGTAAGAAACAAAAGCTAGGCGGTTTGCAGAGCATACTCAACAAGAAGGTATAGACTTTTCGAAGAAAGCTTCTTGCTCTTGTAGCAATGACTTGAAGCCATCGTAGATGTTTCTTTCTTTTTCAAAGTTATCAACAAATCAAAGTTTATCAAATGGATGCTAAACTGAAGCACTTAATGGTGACTCTCAGAAGTGAAGAAGTAGTATATAGAACAACCGGAAGGATTCATTTTTGGAAATGATGCAAATCTTGTTTGTAGACTTAAAAAGGCTCTATATGGTCTCAAACAAGCTCCAAGAGCTTGGTATTATCGTCTTGACAAAATATCTTCCATCAACAAGGTTTTTCAAAAGGGTCTCGTTGATAGTAACTTGTACACAAAAATTGAAAATGATAAACTATTGGTGTGTGGTTGTATATGTTGATGACATCATTTTTGGGAGCATACGAAGAATCTTTGGAGTCAAAAATTTGTTTGCTCGTCATGCGGCAAGAATTCTGAAATGCCTTTACTTGGGGAACTAACATTCTTTCTTGGCTTGCCAAAGTGCGCCAAACGGAAAATGGTATTTTTTTATCTCAAAGCAAAATATCGTAAGCAGAATTCTCGAAGAAGCCTGGCATGGAAGAATGCAAAAACTCGTAAGTACACCAATGATAACCGGATGCGCCTCGACTCTAATGATGATTCTCCCACAGAGTGGAATCAGCCGATTATAGATCGATGATAGGAAGTTTACTTTTATCTCATTGGGACTCAGACCTCGACATTATGCATTCTCGTACGTTGTTGGACGATTCCAAAGCTAATCCAAAAGGAGTCTCATGCTTCGTTGTTAAAAGAATATTCAAATATCTTCAAGGAACTCGAGACTTTGGTCTAATGTTATCCAAAGAATGCCGATCTACACTCTTCATGCTTATGATCGACGCAGATAGGCCGGAAGTGTTGATGATCGGAAAAGCACTAGTGGTGGTGCATTCTACATGGGGCCCCGTTAGTTTCTTGGTTCACCCTGAAAGCAAAATTCTATTGCCTTATCAACAGACGAGCAGTAGCATGTGTGCTACATCTTGTGCTCGCTCAACTCCTTTGGATGATGCAAACCTTACAAGATTTTCAAATCAAATGTACTCACTCCTGTCCCCATTAAGTGTGACAATACTACAGTGGCATCGCGTTTCAAAGAATCTCGTTATGCATTCAAATACCAAGCACATTCCCATCAAGTATCACTTCTTACGTGGGCTGAAGTGCTTGAGAAAACGGAGAAGTTGGAGAAGTACTCCCTCAGAAGAACAAGTTAGCTGATATTTTTACCAAACCCTCGCCTGGGGAAGCATTCGAGTATCTAAGACCGAAAGTCGGGAGTATTCTCCGGCTAGCCAAAAGAACAAATCTGCACCAAATTTAGAAGATGGAAACTGCGGATACGCGGGTTTCCCGAAAACACGGTCGCGTATATACGCTAGGTCCCGTTCACAGAAAACCAGCGTATGAATGAGTTTTTGACAATTTTTGGTTGGAGCGACTTCTTGACACGAGATGTGCGCGAGCGTTTGGTATCTCTCTGAGCGTCGTGTGCAGTATCTCTCCTCGTGGTGTTCCAGCTTCTCATAATTCTGTTTCTAATGTTTTTGAAGAAGATGCCTTGATGATTTGTTGGTGGAAGTTTTCGGGATGCACAAACTAAGGGGGAGCCTTAGTCATTTGGAAAGGTTACTTGGTTGCACACAGATTCGGGGGAGCATTGGCTTTGCTGAGTATAATGCGGTGTTGGCATTATGATGGTTCTGAAATATGTTCTCTTTCTTAAAGACTTTTTGGTGTTGGTCTATAAATGGTCATCTTTGTAATTTGTATGAAAAGGTCTGGTTGAGACCCATGATGTAAAATTGTAATATTCGATCATGTAAGGACTTGCTCATTTGTAAACCCACTTGGTTGGGTAGCTGAGTCGAAATTGTGTAAACCCACTTGGTAGGGTACTTGAGTCTCATATGTAAATCCACTGTGGATGGATCATTTGATGTAAGTATGAGTCATTTGGTGATAGGAATGTTCATAGAGTCATGTACTTCATTGACAAATATGTTTGAAAGATTCGGACATGAACTCGGGGAGCTTTGGCCACTTCGGCCACATCGGATCCGCATGTTTTCTTCCACATGAGGAGAAAAAGGGAGGAGAGTATGTTGGTGTTTGATCGCCCCTTGCCCTTGATGTCAGAGGAGGAAGTGACATGGTGTTTGAATGAAGAGAAAGAGAATGGTGTCAAATATTTGGGATAGTGACATAGTATCTATCTGTTGTGGTAACCAAACACCATCATGGTTGCCATCAAGTCCAAAGGGGGATTGTTGGAAATATGATGCGCAGTGTTGTCCTTGATGGCAACCCTACGAATGAAGATGAAGACATGCGACTGTTGACATGTGTTGTCCTTGATGGCAAACCACATTCGATGAAGTTATGCTTGACTTGATGGACTTAGTAAATGATGTAAATCGATGTGATATAATGTTTGTTGACAATATGATGCTGAGTGTTGTCCTTGAAAGGCAACCCACACGATGAAAGATGATGACAACTTACTTGATGAAGTTGTGCTTGATAGAATATGTTCTCGATGAAGGAAAATCTGATGTATCTCACAGAGTGTAGTGCGCGAAGGCAATGAAGAAAGGATTTCGGGATGTACTCAGAGTCATGATGAAAAAGAGTATGTCTCTAGGTATATGCGTATTGGCCTAAGGAAAAGTCGCGTATGCACGCGGAAAGACACGTGACGAGTCGCGTATGGGCTAAAGCGCTCAAAAAAGTGCAAAAACCAAGGGTAACCACCATGGTATTGACCCATGGAATTGGGTAATGATCGCCTAAATTGACCCGTCCGAGATAGTTTTGGGCTTATGGTATTGTTTTGACCCATGGTATTGAAAAAGGGGCTCATGAGTATTGAAACAAAGGGTAAACCTATATAAGGAGAACAAATTCATTGTGCATATCATGAGTGTCGGTGCAAGATATACGAGCTTGAATGAATACTTCTCTGCGAAGTAGCATATCGAATGGAAAGGGTTACACTTGAATGATAAATCCGAATGGATGATGCACTAATGATGAAGAAGGGGATCTAGATCCGAAATGCTCTCATCTTGCTAGATGCGTTATGGAAGGCTTAGATACGCGATGAGGCGAACATCTAGGCGAAAGCATCACTGTGCGAAGCAGAAAAGGGTAGATCTGGGCGAATATCTGATACGAAGAAGATGCAGCTTTCCGTAATGATTGAAGATCTATACGCTACTTTGACGCGGAGAAAGCGCGTATATACGCGGCTTTCGGGCGAAGAGAAAGCGCGTATGCGCAATAAAATATACCAACGAGGTATCTGTTTGGTTTGTGTGGACGGAAGCGCGTATATACGCAACTATCGGTGAAGTGAAAGAGCGTATGCAAACTAGGGTTTGCTGAAGCAAGGGTATGAAATATACGATCACGATTACTGCTATGTTTTTCGCTATCGATCCGTGTTGATAAGTATCTCTTGATGATGAATGATTTGAGCTTAAAAGTATGGAAAGGGTCCGGTACTGGAAATATGATGAATTTGTGGCTCACAAGTTGTGTTGTTCTATTGAAGTGGTTGGATCCGGTGTGAAAATTGATGAAACGTGGTCGAAAGGTGGTGGCTTGAAGGTTGTAGCCTTCGGTCGAGGGGTCGCTAGCTCCCTTCCGGGTGAGGTCTGGTCAAACGAGATCGGGGGTCGTAGCTCCCTTCCGGTGAGGGTTGGTAAAGCGAGCACGGTCGTGGCTGCCCTTCCGTGTAAAGCGGCGCGGTGGGTGCACGCGTCTTTGTCTGCACACGGACATATGTTGTAAGTATGTTTTCTCTATAATAAAATATTGAGAGGTGAGCAAGCTGCGGTGGTTTTCTCCCGACTTTGGGTTTTCCACCTAAAAATCTGGTGTTCATGTGATGCTTTGTGTGATGGTTTATTCGTTTGTTCTTCTTGCCCATGTTTCTTTGTTTATAGAACATCTGATGAATGAATGATGGAAATGATATAAGTGACGAACTCAATGCATAGATCTAAATCTCTCAGTATACGCTAGTTTCATAAAGGGGATCCGCGTATATACGCTAGTTCTTGAAGGAAAGGTAGCGTATGGGTTTTAAGGAATGAAAAGTAAAAGATTTGATTATGCAAAGTACATGCGATTCACCCCCTCTCGAGTATCTTTCCCAACACTCCTTTTCCAAGAAAAATTAATAGGGAGATGAAGAGGGGAGAGAGAGTCAAGAACTTGAAGAAAACCATGTAAACTTGATAGGTTCGACAATGAGGGTGATGTTTTTCTCACCGAAGAAGAACAAGGTTTATTTTCATAAAACCAAACTAAACCAAACTATGAGGATTTTGGAGAACTACAAATTAGGATTTGAGAATGCCATAATGGAGGTCCATAGGCAATATGCCCTTAGGAGAAAAAAGAACCAACATTTCTCCAAGAAAAACAAATTATACACCCAGTTGTTAGGAAGATCGCCGAAAATATCCTAAGAGGACAAAAAACAACAAAAACACATGGCTAAGAAGTCTAATCAAAACAAAGACAAAAATAGCCAACCCAAATGGTGACCCAAAGCTGCCTCCCTGGTAGCATCTACTAGTGGCCCCGAGAAAAACTCTTTCGTCCAAAGTCAAAAATCATAACGCGAACTAAACTTGTAGAAAAAAATTATGGCCGATAAAACCAATATAAATATGCCTAAAACACAAGTACCTTTCAGTTTTGGAGAGATTGCTGAGATCAATATAACCATACCTCTCATTGAACCGGGTAACCAAAGATATGTACGGGTCCCAAGTTTTGAAAGTTTTGAACATAGGGAATGATACCGACACTCTAAACTCGATCGATGACAAACTAGAGCCGTTGTTTGGACATGAAGTAGAGGAAAAATATAAAGAAGGAGTTGTCCCTCCTTTCTATGTTAGCTTAAACATACATGATAAAATACTACACAATGCCATGCCGGGACTCGGTTCCTCTCACAACCTCACGCCAAAGGTAGTGATGGAGATATTAGGCTCGGAAATAACCAAACCTTTACAAAGACTTGTATTCTTTCTATTCAAGAAGAGTCAAATGTTTGGGTCTAATCAAGATCTGATGTGTCAATCGGCACAAATACCATGTCTAAGGGCCTAGTCATGGACATAATAGTTGCTAACATTCCACAAAATTATGGCATGCTTTTATCTAGATCATGGGGAGCCAAACTTCAAGGGAGCCTCCAAATGAACATGTCTTATGCTACCATCGCTCTTAAACAAAAAAGGAGATTGTACCGGAATATCACATGAAATATATGGTAACCTGGCCTAGATAAGCCAAACAACACCCCTTTGTATATTCCGTTCATTCATACCTTGACTAATTTATCTTCAGATAATGAAGATGACATCGTTGAACAAGTAAATGAAAATGAGAAAGAGCAAGGCCCACCAAAACGGTCAAATCTATCCCCAAATGAAGAACATGACACCCAAAACTCTAACAACCCCGAACAACAACATAATGGAGAAGTGGAACTCGGAAACACTTTGGAACATGAACTTTGATGGCTCTTGTGGCAAAGCTGTTCAAGAGTTGGTGTCCGTATACATAACACAAATGAAGGCCATTCCTACAAACTAGATTTCCAATGCACTTTAAACAACATTACAAAGTATGAGGCTCTCCTCCTTGGTTTACATTTGCTTAAAAACATAGGAGCTAAGAAGATCTCTATCCAAGGAGATTCGCAGTTGATCATTAGGAAAATCAAAGGGGATTATTCAGCCCAAGAATCCTAGACTAAGGGAGTATAGGAATGCTACCCTAGACCTCCTGGAAAACCTTTGAGAAATATGAACTCACTTTCATCCCTAGAGCTCAAAAACAACCTTTGCCAATGAGCTTGCCTTTGCTTCCATCAATTGCCAAATACCCCATGCAAATGAACAATACATTTGTCAAAGTAAAAAACTGCCTATAGTACTCGACAACATAGACTATTGGCAAGTGTTTGAGGGTGATAAACAAATTGATGAATTTTTGCAATCTAAGAATGAATTTGCAATACCAAAACCAAGCTAGGGAATGAAGAAGATTATTTTACTAAAGAACAAGCCCACAAACGGAGCTTTCTCTCATCGCCGATATAAATTTGCTTCGAACATCCTTATGAGTGCAGAATTGTTTTATAATATAGATCAAAAGGACCTTGAGGTTTTACAATGTAAATATGATATATTACCAAGGGACCTTACACCATTAGAATAATTGTTTGATTTTAATGAACGTGGCTAGAAGCCCAAGATGGAATCCACCAAGACTAATGTAGAAGAATGTAATATAGGCAACATAAAGGAACCCAAAATGATCAAGTCGTCCAAAAATATTCCTCCTCACATAAAACATAAATATATTGAGCTTTTTAAAGAGTCTAAAGATGTGTTTGCATGAGGGTATGAGGACTTGAAGTCCTATGACACAAGCATTATTCAAATCATGTTATCACCAAAAATTCTCAAAAACATCATTGTGTCATGTGGTCATGATTTCAAATTGGGTTTAGAAGTCATTTTAGGATTTGGTTAAGGGTAGGTTAGATTTTTAAAATTTCAAAGGTCATTATTAAGTTCAAATAAATTCTTTTAAAGGTCCATTCATTGTCAAAAATCCATAATTTCCATTTAGTAGTCATTCCATAAAGTTTTTGGGTCAAAAATCTGCAATTAGCCAAGAATCACGTTTTCGTAGTCGCCGTTAGTTTAAAAAAAGTTGATTTGCGTTATGAGAGCACTAATTGTTTCTAGTACAACCGGGAAAAACATACATCGCGGCGCTTACGAAAGCACGATTTCTTAACCGTATTGTCATTCGAGCTAGAAATTGTCGAATTCGTTGGGAAATGGTAGGTTAGTGGTATGATAGGCTAGTTAATGATGAGATTCGATGTACTTACCCATGCCGTGCAGTCACTATTGTCATGATAGGGCCCTGTATGAGGCATAATTCAGATTATGAGATGACATTTCAAATTCAAAATCTTGCTTAATTGGTCATACTCATTTCTCTTGCCTTCATTCAAATGTCTAAACTTCAACGTGTCAAGCCAAACTCCGTGGGTCGTGCTTCATACAAAGTTTTCTTCATCCTAATCAAGCGAGGCCGACGGTGTTTTTCTCGAGAGCATGGAGGTGAGGAAAAGTAGGTCCACGAGGAAGCTTACTTAAGATATGAGCCTAAATATATGAAGGCCATAATTGAAGACCCGTGAAGTGATGGAGGCATTCAACAAAAGCAAGTTGTCTTTCGTTTTGTGAAAAAGCTGCGGTGGTTTCCACACACAAGTGTCTAAAGTGTTTTCCTTGCACTTAAAATGGAACAACTACCAAGGTTGGGATGCTAAGTGTGCTAATTACACCGTAGATCATTTTTTTCGTGATGAAATACCAAAGGGGACAAGAAACTTGGTTCAAAAGTTTTAATTTGATATGGAGCCATGCAAGGAATTCATGTAGCTTGAGTATGCGTATATGGACCTCAATAATGCAATCCCTAGAAGATGCATCAAAGACACCTATGCAAAGTTGTTGTTCAAAATTCAAAGATACTTTACATGTGAAGGAAAAAAGCATAAGGTTTACACATATGATTTCAAGTTTCTTCTGCATTTCATCGCAAGATCTTCACTGATTTTTCCCTTTTTATCCGCATAGGAGTCTTGCCAAAATGGTCGATAAAGTACAATCCAAATCTTATGGTTGTGAAACATCTTTGTTTCATCATGGTTTGATGAAGTTATTGATTTTTGAATGAGCTTCGTATGATAGGCAGGGATTGATCATCCTTTTTGTTTATGAATGGTTTTGAGTTGGAAACTTTAACCCTAGCTAGAAACCATAAAATTAAAGGAACTCCGTTACCAACAAGAGAGCATGCAACCAACATAACAATGAAGGGAAAAGAAGAAATGACGAGTGTCAACATCTTGAGGAGAAATTGAGGTTAGCAAACCAATAAATTGTTGTGATGATAAAGAGGGCTAGGAAGCTACGTATTGAAAAATAAGAATTCAAAATAATTAAGGCACATGGGAGGGTCAAATTGGTTCTATTTATAAAACCCCAAGCAAAAGTGCGGAAACAATTTTTCTACATGGACAGCTTCAACGATCAAGGAAAGCTAAATTTGTCGGAGTAATAAATACTCACTTGAGAGCCAAGAATGTAAGACTTAGAGATCAAGTGGAGGACTTAGAGTACAAATGCTGAAATTGAATCAGGATGAGTTAAAGAACAAAGGTGCGAGAATGACAATAATTAAAAATTCAAAAGCTAAATCAAGTGAAAAATTAAGAAGGAACCTCATGAAAACTCGTTTTTTCAGTTCATATGGCTTTTTGATTTGATGAAATCAGTGTTATTTTTAGTTTTGGCACATTTATAGTTTTTCATTTTGAAAAATTTTGGAAAAAAATGCTCACTCAGCAGCTTTTGGTGCAAACAATGTAAAAGATGAAAAGTGCTACGAACGCGTCAGAGAGAGCCTTTTTCACTCTTTCTCATGAATTTTTGAGGGGAAAAAAGTATGAATTATGAGATGAAATTTCTAGGGGAGTTGTATTAAATGATAATGAAGATAATCCTCGAGGAAAGAAAACAAAATTTTGAAGGAAAAAAGGTAAAAGAGCAGCTACATACAAAAGCGCTTCTAAAACCTGTTATTTTCGTAGCGCAAGATCTATTTCAACACATTTGAATAGTTTGATGATTGTTTTGGATAGTTGGGACTTAGGGAGGATTTTCCACAGTGTGTTACTTCAGTTTATAACAACAACACCTCTAAGTGATGGGTTCATGGTATGGCCGAGTGTCTCAAGAATTCAAAGGATCCTATGCCTAGAAAAGCAAGGGATAGTTTCCTAACTTTAATGGAGATCGGTATTATGGTCATAAAAGTTTTGGATCTTATCATCCGGATTAGACCATGTGCCAGATACACTTGAGAAAATTATGCACTTTAGTTTAGATAAGGTTTGTTATGGGTAGAGATAAGGAGTTTGGAAATCCTATTTGTAAATAGGATTGTTTATTAGAGTCATAGCACGTCTTGTTTGTAATAAATACCATGCTGTATGGTTAGGAAAGGTGTCAATGGATAGGAGTCTGATGTATCTAGCATCAGATAGGTTATCTAATGTTTTAAATTTTCTATAAAATATCAGAGAAGTCGAATATCTCGTTGGACATGGCAAAAGACTATGCTATTGTAAAGTGGCGATTTTGAGCTTAATACCGTAGGTGTATACTTAGAAAAATTGGAGATTCACTACAGCATTTCTAGTGTGTTCTTGTTCTAATTGCATCTTTTTACTATCCTATGATAGTGTTGTTTCGTTTATGTTACCTCGAAATCTCGTCTTTCGAAGTGCTTTGACTTACTATATAGAGAAACCGGCTATGTTTTTTACAGGCTCCACATGTGTATCTCTTGACTAAAACTCGATATGTCTCAACTTCCATGCTAAGTAGATTGATTGGTTTTACAAAAACCTACTTTTGACTCCATAAGCCCAATGTGCACTGCTACAGCAATGCGATTCTGCATAACCAACGTCCTATCGTTGCTCTATTTATTAACCCACATAGAGTTAGCCATCTATATTTCTATAAAAAATAATTCACCCTTGACTTGAGAGCCCTCTCAGCCGATTTGGGAGGCTAAGCCTCCAATCAAAATATTGGTTTGAAACATTTACATGATATTGATTTGATTGACGTGTACCTCATCGTGGTCTAGTTTTTGATTAACGCAACATAAAAATTTCCTCTCAAGGAAAAAAATCGTAGACCATTTCAAACAAAAATTGAGAAGAACAAAGCCTCTTCCTAGTACCCTTTAGTTGAGAAATATATTAAAAAGATGTATGATGTTGGGATCATAGTCTCTTAGGTATTCATAATGGGCTTCAAAACCTTGTGTCAGCTGGGAAGAACACCGAGGAGATTAGGCTATGCATTGAATTTAGAAATTTGAACAAGGCTCTCCTCAAAGATAACTATCGACTTACCTAAAATGGATCATATACTTCGAAAGGGTAAGTTGGATCGAAAGAGAATATCATTGCTTGGTGGATTTTCGAAAGCGTGATACTAGTACTTCCAAGTGATGCGAGAGCAAAACTCACTTTCCCTACACCTGGCTCACATTAATGTATGTTAAAATTCCCTTTGGGTTAATGAATGCAGGGGCCACTTTTCAGAGCCATGGACATAGATTTTTTCAGAAGACATAGGTTACTTCATAGTCATATACCTTTGACGACATTACTATCTATTATCAGACCGCATTGAAGAACACTTAATCCACATGAGAAAGGAATCTTTGAGAAGGTGTAGGAAGTATGGCCTATCTTTGAATCCTAAGAAAACAATGTTTGGTCTTCGTAAAGGAAAATCCTCGTCACATCATCTTTGAAGAAGGAAGTCAAAGTATGACCCCAAAAGGGATCGAAGGTATGTTTCAAATAAACCATCCTACAGAAACAGCATATTAATGAAAGAAAGCGCGCGAGAGCAGAAGAAGAACATAATCACATTGGAAAGATCAACTTCCCCAAGAAAAGTTCATACCTTCAACCTTGCTAAACTCCTACAGGAATATTACAAATATGCTAAAAAGGAAGATAAGAGTTAAGTGGACCTATGACAGCCAGACAATCTTTTGAGAGGCGGTAAAACAAGCACTCACCCAAACACCCGCTTCTAACTCCGCCCCGACTTTACCAAGGGCTTCTACATTTTCTCATTTGCATCCGAGACACACCATTCGTCAAGTAGATGTTGTTGCAAAAGAACATGATCGGGCAAGAAAAACCCATATATTTCTTCGAGTAGGCCACTAAGAGAAGCTCCCCTAAAATATAACATCATGGAGAAATAAGCCTTTTCCTTTATCAAAAGCATTGAAATATTTCTCAGGGTCGACATTTTTCACTCTCATAATCATTGCTTTTGTTCCACATGCGAGCTTTGTCCAAGGACATTCTAAATCGGACCCCGATGGTAAAAGGGAAGTAAAATGGATTGCTATTATCTTAGAATACGATTTAGAAATCAGTACCCACTAAAGCTCGATTAAAGGACTCAGGACCCGCAAAACTCATGGATGAAACAAATTTTCAAAGCACTAGAACATGAATATGGTCAGACGCATTAGAGGAACAGAGAAGAATTCACAGCTCCACATTGAAGAAGTATTTCTGAATTCATCTTGGTATCTCGATATTATAGATGTGCTTTTTTATCTTAATGATCCTCCTACTTTAACAAAAAAAGCTATATATACACAAAAAGCTATAAATTTCTGCATTTTAGATGGAGCTTTGTATTGCAGAAAAATTTCCGTTGACATATTGCTTAAATGTTTGCTTGAAGGATGATGCAAATAGAATCATGCATGAGATCTGCATGAGGGAGAGTGTGGAGGTCATCTCTCATCTGGAAAACCAAAGCTAACAAAATCCTTAGAGATCTTTGGTTACTATTGGCCCACCCTTTTCGACACTGCTAAATCGTCATGACTTGCCATAAGTGCCAAATATTTGATGGCAAGAGAAAAATTATACCATGTGGCCTTTACATCCCATTAATGTTGAAGCTCACTTTTCAATAGTGGGGTTTTGGAACTACAAACTGGAGAGATCCACCCTACCTCATCTTCCCAACATCAAGAGGATCCTCATTGCCAGTGACTGATTATTTCCCACCAAGTGGATAGAGGCCATCCCTTCTAGGAATGCCACCCAGGCTCGCTCATTATCACACTCCCTTGAGTACCAACATCTTGTCTAGATTTGGTTGTCACTAGAGCATATCATTACCGATAAATGCCGTTGCTTTTAAATCCAAAATAATGGTTGAATTTTTCTATAGAGAGTATCCATATCACACTGGGAGCATTCCCCACGGCTCATTACCCTCAAGGTAATGGGCTGGCCGGGGTCCTCCAACAAAAGTCGCGGGTGAACATCATCAAGAAGTTGGCCGAGCAGACTAAAAATCATGGCATAGTAAACTAGTGCATGCATTGTGGGCTGACAGACTAACCACTAAGAAATCAATCAGTATGTATCCCTATCGCTAGTATATGGCATGGATGTAGTCTTCCCAATATGCCTTGGGACTTCTAGTGATGGAAACTTCCTCCAAGAAGTGAAACTCGGAGAAGAAAATGACATGCAAAGGAGAGTTGAACCAAGTCATTAATTTCGTAGCGGTCAAGAGAGGAAGTTTACAAAAGGACACAAAGTTGTACAAGAAAACATCAAGAAGATCTTTGACAAAAGACTTCCAAATCCAATGATTTCCGGATTGGAGACACAATTCTTAAATGGGACTCAAGGATAGAGGACAAAGGAAAGCATGGAGAATTTGAGTATGGAAGGTTCCTGCATCATTCATTCAATTAGAGGACAACAATGATTTATTTTTACAAGAGTTGGATGGAGTAGAGTCATTTGGAGGTCTTCGTAATGCGCAGGATGCTCTCAAGCACTATTTTTGTCAAAATTCCTGAGTTCAAAGCTTTCATTCATTGTACATAACATTGCACGATGAGAGATCATAAAAGAAAAAACACAAAAACAAAGAAAGAAAGAAAAGGAGGTTAGGAAAAGAACAGGTGCAAAGTCCATGCCCAAAAAAGAGTATCGCAAAAGTGTGCAAGCCTAAATGGAACTAATTTGTTAAGAAGAGAGTTTAGTTCGATCATCTAGCCTAATCATGGATGAACATGTTTTGGATCTGCCGATAAAGCTAGTGAAAGAGAGACTTGTCAAATAATTTAAGATTGACTTGTCGAGCTAGGAATAGATTAGGAAGAAAATATGCTAGTTCTTAATAGCTCAAATACGGAACCAAAGAGAGAAAAATGATTCTTAACAAATAATAGATCATATCCCTCATGTTTTCTAGTTTTGTTTGTACAAAAATAATGTCCGTGTGACGCTTTTTCCCAATGCCACAACCCATGGTAAATCAGCATTTCTTAATCCTAGTTTTAAATCATGTTTTCAATTTCATTTCATTAGATTAGAGAATGAAAGTCCGTCAAACCGCAGTTAATGTTGATGAGATAATTATATTAGGTAGAGAAATAAAGAGAGTTCCTCGACAGATAATCCGAACTCTTGGAAGTGACAAGGGTACAAGTAGATAGTTTTTTTTGCTTTCAAAAGAAAAAATGTCAAAGGGTTTGCTGATCCAAGTGCACGCAAGAAGAAAAAATGATAGAAAAAGTATGATGGGTAGGTAGAATTGAGGTTGAAGAAATCATGTCTTTTAGATTCTCAGATCATAGCTTCAAGAGAAACATCAAAGAAATGAAAGAAGATAAATCGCGATGGATAAGGCGTACGGTCTTCCAAAACTCGAGAGATTTGATGTTTGAAGTTCTGTGACACATCCCGAAAAAGAGCCCGCCATCAAGCGGAGCCATTGTTAGTCATCGATAATTTTTTCTATTTGTAAGATGACTAAATACTTGTCCTATATTTCTAAAAAACAAGGTGCCGAATATTGTGAGTTTTAGAAATTTCACTACCCTTCATTATCCTTATACCAAAATTTTCACTATTCTACTATTATGCCATTCCATGATCAACCTACCACTCCTAAAAGACCCCTCATGGAGGCTTATGCCACTCATCTCACATCCTATTTTCCCACCTATGACCTCCAACACTGCTTTGTTTTTCCTTTTCCTCACCCCTCCAATTTCCATCTAGGATTACCAAACAACTTGCTTCCTTCTCATGTTCACTAGGTTCCTCAAGCATTGATGGTCTCAAAACTATCTCCTCGTAGGCTCTTTAGATAAATCAAGTACATTGGATTTTGGATCTTCAATACATCCATTTGTCAAAAACTCAGTTTTTACACTTGAATACCAAGCCAAGCTTTCGGTCGAAAGACCAAGTCAAAGGAGCACTCCCACGGTCATTAGGGTTTCATATGTTGTAGGGTCGTCCTTCGTGCATTTCAGCCGTTAATTTCCTTGTGCTAGAAGCTAGTTCAAATGCAAGACAAGATCAACACTTCGATTGCCCGGAAAGAGCGGAAAATCTCCAAAGAGGGCTACTTTGTCAATTTCCAAGTTTTTTGTAAAAGGTAAATGTGCTTTCGGCATTGCCATAGGAATTTGCAAGAGGTAAATCAACAAAGGAAATGGATAAAGTAACTAATGTATTCCTAAAGGAAGACGGGGAAAAACTGGTATCGAGGAGAAACAAGGTTCCTAAGGCCGATTGGGCTAGTAGTGTGCCAAGAAAGGATCCGATGCAGCCAAATCACACATGGAGGAGGCACACCAAGAGGAAATCCGGACATGGGAAGAAGTTTTTTGGAAATTATAGATAAAAAGGGGGAAAAAAGGTGAGGTGAGCTGAAAAAAAGAATGAACTTGAAAGTGGCTATAGAGAACTTAGAAGACAACACTTATAAATTGTTCCCAAAGCATCCCAAAAACCTAATATTTTGGTAAGGTGATCCAAAGAAGGTGAAAGGGTAAGTTTGGGCTCCATAAATGACAACAAAGGGTTCCCGAAGATATCAATCGTGCAAAGATTCCAAACTCATCCCAAGGAGTTTGTCATGCTAAAGATGGTCAAAAGAGGTAAAATGAAGCTGCTAGGCCTCCCGCATGACAACAAAGAAGATTTTAAAGGGTTACCGTGTATGTCATCCCGTGACCTCACAAAGTGAAATTTCTCACCGTTTGAAAATACAAAGAAGTAAAGCATATAACATAGTTTTGAGCTCCAAGATGGAAACCCAAGGTGATTATAAGGTTTTTTCTCGTGCACTGAATATATAAAACTTCAAGGATATCGAAAAGGCTAATTGGTATGTTATGGCACTTGCAACCGAAGTGGCCAAAAGAGAAGGTAGCAAGCATGATTTTGAATTCTCGTAGTGCTTGTCAAAGGTGAGTTTATCATGCCTAAGGATCAAAGGGAGAAAATTGAAGACAAGGTTTTCATTCACTCGTCAAGTACAAGGCACTTGATTCTGCAAGGTAAGAACAAAGGAAATGTTGAAGATACTGCTTTGTGTTTAAATTCCTAAAGTTGTCAAGGGTAGAGTTATCATGCTTCAAAGATCAAAGGGAAGATCCTGTAATATCCCAAAATGGGATTGCAACAATACATGAACATAAAAATGTAAAAATTTGTAAATATAAACATGACATAAGAGGGATCAATGTACAACCATCATTTTATTAAGATATCAAGAAAATATACAACAAGATCATGAGGGACAAGGCCACCGAAGCAATGGGAACAAGTCTCCAATGAATAAAGCAATCAACACATGAGCCGCCGCAACCGTATAGAATGCCGAGAGGGAGTGAAAGCATTATATATAATAGTGGTAGCTACCGGCCGAATACATATATAATGGAATTTAGTCATGAAACAAAATAAATTTCCCGCAATGAAGATGTTGGCTCTAATACAATATTTCTTAGCTAACCCGGAAAGGATTGCTAGAAATACCAAGAAACATACAATGTGAAAAATAACCTCGGGTTAATATGCCACTAAAAACTCGGACCGATATGATATGAGGCTACAATATCTGAAATCATGATGTCCTCCTCCAATGGTATTTCTAACTAGAAGGTCGATCCCTCTACTCGAAATAGACCCTCCCCGATCACCTCAATGAACCCTCCCGCAAATGCTCTGCATTGCCGCCCAGATGGAAAATGCACCGTGAGGGATAGAAGATGTGGTTGGCCCGATGAAAAATATGTAAAAATATGCCCTTGAGTCCTCCTTGCTGATCCTCCAATGAACAAGACAACATTTCCACCGAAAAACAAGCTAAGAAAAACTCTAAGAGATCCTCCTTTGCCGCACTCGCAACACAACCCGCTCTAAATAGAAACTACGCTATAGCTGAAGGAGGTAGCTTGGAAAATTCTGAAATTCCGAAATGTAGCCCAAAGAACCCTCCTTCCCCGAGGATGAGGTAGGGATTACCGACTGTGAACGCCTGTGCTAAACAACACCGCAACCCTACTAAACAACAAGAGGAAGCAAAGTCTAAAATACCAATAGCAAATAAAATTCAAACATGAATCACAATGGTTTCTATCCCCTCCATATATAGCATGAGAGCGTCTCCACATTGGGTCCCATGCATATTTGCCACCAAGCTCATGCAAGTTGTCCTCAACTAAAACTGCGTTGTTCATCAAGGAGATTCAATATATCTAGATAGCGTCGTTGAATTGCAAAGTTGACTGAATCAACATGATCCAACCGCTGTTCACACCCAAAGGTGCTTATTCTTCCTCCTTTCTCATTAGGAGTGTTTTTATTGCTATTCAAGAGACTTATGGGCCTCCCCACCCATTTATTTACTGACCTAGTGATAAAAAAAAAAAAATATTCCATTTAGCTTGGAGGCTAAATTTTTGGAATATTACAGATCCATTTCAAGGTTCTCATAATCACCTGTCAAAAAAGGATTTAAAGGCATAAATAGGCCAAAGGGAAGTCAACTTCATAACTCAATAGAAAACCTGTAAGAGTAGAAGGTAATGAAGATCAGTGAGAAAGGAAAATGTTAGTCATCAATAATTTTTACCTATTTAGATGACTAAATGCTTTGGTCCTCGGGATTTCAGAAACAAAATTCAAGAATCATGTGAGTTCTAGAAATCTCCTCAAAAAGAAAATTTTCACTATCCCCGCTTCTCCGTCAAAGCATGGCCAATCTATCATCCAAACAATACCAAATCCTAGACTAATGTCCTCACTCTCACTATGTTTGCCACCTCTCGCCTATAACACTCGTCTATGTTTGCTCAAGCCCTCTACTTTCACCTCCTTGTTTCGCCAAGTAAACCAAACTTTTTCCCTACTCACCAAGTGCCTCAAGCAATGGTGATTTCAAAACTCCCTTTCTAAATCCCTCTTAAAGAAAACAAGGTTTTCTAGTTGTTCAGGATGATAGTGCATAATAGTGTCAAAAACCTATCCCCTCATCCAAACCATGATTCAAGTTTTTCGCAAAAAATCCCATTCCAAGGACATTAAAATGAGTCAAATAGGGTCACCTAGGTTATGCACTATCATGGTTCTAAATTCACCGTTTCCATAGATATTCAAAGGTGAAGTCAAGAGAACACAAGGATGAAGCTTATCATTGTCCAAATAATATCAAAGACCTCCAAATATATCCTCTGATCAAGCAAAGAAGCCCGCAAAGGAGAAATTTACCATGTCCAAGAATTTCCGTAGGAATGTTTTGTAAATGGTCAACAATAGAACAGAGTTTAAGAAGGAGGCCTAAAAACTTATAAAGGCATCCAAGGCAGTAGTGAGATACAATAGGCTTAAGCTCACAGAGGAGATCATTCAAAATTTATTTGGCCTCGGGCCACGTGCCTTGCAGGGGGTAAACCTGCCCCTTACTTACTTTTCTACAAAAGAGTAAAAATTTACCAACCTAGCAATAGGTAAGGTAATGAGAGGCACCATCACAAGAAAACCACTCACAACCAAGAAGAATGCATCAAGGTATGTGTTTGATGGAAATCAAGATTTATGACTGCTGACCAAACAAATGAAGGAATACGAGGGTTACAAAGGCAACGGACACCTCAACCCATTAAAATGATCATTGAAGTATTTTTATTACAAGTACTGAGTTTGCTGCGTTTTTGAGAACCGAGGATAACACCGTTTGTTTTTATAAGTGCCCCTAAAAACTAAGTTTGGGAAGATGGACAAAGATGGTCCAAATAGTGACAAAGAAACCTCCTTCATCACACTATATGGTTTCAGGGTTTTCAAACTACCTCTAAGGTTTGGAAGACATGAAGATCAATACTCCACTACACCAAAGGCATAAATATGATGAAGAGTACGTTAAGAAGAGGCAAGAAATGCCGCTAAAATGCCTCTTTTCTCTAAAGAACAACTAGAGACATATTCCAAGCACAAAAAGGACAAACATGGGTAGACTTCTTCAAAGAAAGCAACTATGAAAAACATGGGTCATCGTTGATAAGGAGCTGTCCAAACTTCAAAAGAAATAGTGATCAAAAGAAAATACCGTGTAGCCACCGCAAGATCAAAAGTGGCCAACAAAACACACAAATGTTTCAAGATCTCACCTCCCTCACTAGACATATCATTTTCAAAGTGGCCTAAGAAACATATATACCCCCGGTTTACTTTCCCATAAAGGTGGCACATCTAAAAACCAAGTTGTTGTTTATAATTATCGTTAGGGTATTTCTCCCACCAACAGTTCTTTTCTCATTTCTTAAAGATAAAAACATGGCGTAATATCACCAAAGGGAGAAATGGAAAATAATGAGTTTGTTGTGTATAGGTGTTAAAGTAAAAAAACAATTATTTTTCCAAAAATATGCTAAGAGGCATAGGCTTGGTGTCTTCGTGAAGGTCGGAAATTAAAAATAACCTTAAGAGGCCTCCATAGTTGAAAAAGAAACAATGTTTTAATCAAATTGCCCACCCACAGACCAAAAGTAGTCAACGACATGTTGAGAAAAAGTGAAAAGAAATGAACATTATAAAAGTGGGTTTGGTTTCAAATTTATTTTTCAAAAGGTTATAAAGACCTTTTTGGGTATTCCCCCACATCATTTGTCATCTCCAAGAAATAGAAATCCGTTGGGAGAGAGTTTTGTGTTTCCTCTCGCAAAAATTGGTAAATTTTCTGTGCACTATGCACCGAGGGCCGACGCTATGCACCTAGCCTTTGGTGCTACCCATAGAGAGTGTGGCCGGCAGTTGTTACTTAACACTACGCCGTGCACTAGGGCTTCGACGCTTATGCACCCTCGGGCAAGCGCCACACACAGGCACAAGAGTGCTCGAGCCGGCCCGAGCCGCCTATCGCCCGGCTCGATGCTACGCTCTCGACGGGCCCGAATGACCCATCTCCGGCCTAAGTCAACCTAGGTGTTACACACAAAGCACGCATAGCAAAGTGTGTCTTGATTTGCCGAAAGGGGAAAAAATTTGACTTTTCACCTCCAAACCTCCCGCAATCAAAGAAACAAGGTTGGTGGTTCATTTTCTTTCCTTCCAAACTTTCATTTTCCTAAGAAAAAGAGAGAGACATTTAAAGGCCTAATTAGACCAAGCCGTAGGTCGATAAAAATTTAGTTTTGAATCTCTTTGGGTTAGGTTTTAAAAGGACAAAAAAATGTTATATATGCAAGAGGAGACCGAGTGACATCAAACAAACCTATAAACACTAAGTACACTCTTGGAAAGCTTCATCTTGGCCCCCATTTGCAAAATTTTCTCTCACCTCACTAATTGTCATCCTTTGACCTAAAGGTTCCCAAAAAAATCTAAAAATCTTACCGTGCTAGAACCACGGCCACCATGTCTAAAGGGAGAAATTCATACCATCGTTGATGAGAGCCAAAGGCCTACCAAGCCTAAACACAAGGGGGGCGTCAATAGGTTTTAGCCCTTTATTAATTACTAAAATTACCTCTCTCCCATGATCCTTTCATGTTTTCGTGATGTCACGGTTACTCGCCTTTGTGAAAAGGTCAAGCAAGTCAAAAGGTTACCTGCACTGACTATATTGTTCATCCTCGTTTAAAAAATCACCATGTTAACTTAAAGGAGGAATTTGAACTCTCATCCGAATCCATTTCAAAAGAAACAGTATACCACACATTGGTGAGATATGGTTTAAACAAAAGAAGTTGGATTTGAGCTATTATGAGCCCTACCTAAAACCTAGTCACAACAAGGTTGCATGGCTATTTCCCTTTCTCCCACCGCTAGAGAGGTATGCCCCATCGATGAGGCATGTCAGTATTTCCACTTGTGAGGGGAGATACTCCATGATTTACTCATATCATATAAGGTTACGAACGCACTTCACAAAAGTCAAAATGATGAACCTACCATACTACCTTTTCCGAGCATTGACAAGATGGCCCCGCTTGCCAAGAAAAGAAGTTATGACCGCCAAATGCCGAGCATTTTCCACCACTCCTTGATCAAAATAATTGTCTTACACCAAATTTCTCGGAGCAGCAAGGAATCCCTTGGGAATTCTTCATCTCATATAATGTATTTACAACCCCCCAAGCTCTACATTATGTATAATCTACCTTCCACTTCAAAACCACCTACCTCCACTCCTCCATCATCTCTCGCATATGCCTTCTCCACAAAGAAATTCACCTCCTATCTCTTCTCTAATGTACCAAGTGAAGAAGTCGATGTACTTAGTGAAGAGCAAAAACATATGACAATACTGAGGAAGAGCAAGGAAAATGAGGTAGAAACTGAAGAAGATGAAGAAAGCAAAGAAGAGGATAGTAGTGAGCAAGAAATTGATAATAACCACAACAAACAAGAAGTTGATGATAGTAGAAATAGAGAGAGAGATGAAAAGCAGGAAAAGGTTGAAAACATTGAGGCAAGTATAGAGAGTTTAAATAAAGATGATGAAAGTGGTAAAAATGATGAAGATTATGGGACAAAAACAGAGTTTAAAGAAGAAGAATAGCAGAGTGATGATTACCAAGAAGAGGCAGCTTCCGAAGAAGGAAACAGTGAGCAAGAAAATAGAGTTGAAATCAGTGAGCCCCATGATGAGAAAAAGGGCCAAAACAGTGAGGGAAGAAAGGATGATGATGAGGTTAAAGGTCAAGAAATCAGTAACCCTATGGAGCATCAAGTGACTCATGAAAGCCATGACAAAGATGAAAAGGCTTGTGACACCTCCAAAGGTAAAAACACCCTCATCAATCCTCTCACATGCACCTATCACAGAGGCAGAAGAGATGTGTTTGCTGCCTCAAAAAGGAAAAGGGCCATCTCTCCTTGATAAATCAAGCATCAAGACAAAGGAAAGGAAAATATGGAAACAGGTGAGCAGGTGAAGGTAAGAATAAGTAAAAGGATAAAAAGGACTTCTCAAGGCCCTCAGTTCATTTATCTAGACAGTGATAATGAGGACCAGGAAATGAACACTAAATTGCTTCTCTTGGAGAAAGATGCACAACTTCAGGAATGGGAAAGGGACTTTGATATGGCTCAAAGGGTCATCCACTATTACAAAGAGGAACATAAGCATTTCAAGGAGGTGAAGAAGGTCCTTGCCCTACAAAAGAAAATGACCAAACATTATGTAAGGAAAAGCATGCTTGCTAGTGCCAAGCTAAAGAAGGCCCTCATTGAGCTAGAAGACCTAAACAGAGCCAAAGTGCATGATAGCCTTGGAATCTTGGTTGAGGCTTCTCAAAAAGTGTCCAAAACCTCTTGAGGGGTCTCTCCAAAAATTTTGAGGCAAATTGGACAACTTTTTGTTTTTTCCAAATTTTGACCCCTAGGAGCACAGCACCCTAGGAGCTACGCACAAACTTGGTGCATCCTCAGCTCTCAAAGTTTACATTTTAAAATTTTTCACATCACCAATAGTCTATGCACCAATTTTCAGATCATTTGGAGCATTTTTACCCCTCAAAAGAACAAAAAACATTAAAAAATTGACCTTTTTGCCTCCTTTTCAGACCAGGTGCTACGTATAGAGCAGTGTTGGGAGATTTGATTTTTTAGTAGGTAAATCGCATCCACTAAGCCAAAATCAAACATTTTTGGAAATTAGACTCATCAGGCTTTCCAACGATCCATCACGGAGACAAATCCGGTGTTGGGAAGACCTCCAAGAGCGCATTTTTAATTGTTGACACGGTGCACTATGCTCCTATAGATAAGTGGGAAGAATATTTCAAGTTTCTCATGATTTTCAGGGCCTAAAAATCAATACAATTTCTATTTTGGGCCGGAAAAGATATTTTGTTAGATATTTTTGTGCCTTAGGCCTTTTAAGGCCTCAAGGACAACTTAGGATATTTCTGATTGCCCAATAGGCTTCTAGATGCTCTAGTGGGCTCTCCTCTTCCTTTTTTGTTATATAATGCATGAGGATTCATTGTAAACATGGAAAATTGATGTTTTTAATAGAAATACATGGTTTTTGAAAGTTGAAGAACAATTTAGTGTTGTGGAGCTTGTGGATGGATTGCCTTGATTGATGGTGATGAAGGCTTGCTTGCAGGATCCCTAAGTTTAGTTAATGGTGATGTATCTCTCATATGTTCATGTTTTTCTTGTTTTCCATATTCCCATATTTCTATTTTTTAGTAGCTCAGAAGAGTATAGGATGAGAAATGTTGTTTGAGGCACCTCAGTCCTCCTGTTAGCTATTGTTTTCATGTTTTCTTATGCTGGGTTAGCTTAAACAATTCTTCATTGCTCCTTAGGCCCACCTAAGATTGTATATTTCATTATTGGATTAGTATGCTAGTTTATAAACATGATTCATGGTAAGCCCTACTTGTTTAAGGCTATCTAAACTCTGTCTTGAAATCTCTCTTTGATGTATTGATTGTTAGGTTAAGTCAAAGAGGTCTTGTTTCGATCTTGCCCTTTGAATATGCTTATCAGTTTGCCTCGAAGTTCTTTATAGTTTAATGAATGATTTTTAGGCATTCCCTCTTCATTTATTGATGCTATTTGTTTCTTATATGTTTTCAAATCTTGAAAGTTGAATCATTGAAGTTAGATAAGTTGTCTTGCTTCCGTGTTCTACTAGATTGTTTATATTCAAATTTTATTTGCTCAAAAGTATTGTCACTGAGTAAATGGTGCGCCCTATCTCATGATTAGTATATTTTTCTTATCAATATTAAAGACCTTCATGTTCATAGGAATTTGACAAAGGATTCTTTATTGCCCTTTGTCCTACCTTGGTTCCCAAAACTTGATCATCTTACCCCAACCCAAAACAAACAAACAACCCTACACTTAACAACTAGCCTAAAATCAATCATCCAAAGCGAACAAGTTCACATCCTTCGCATAATAGAGAGAGCCCTCTCTGAGTCTAGGAAGGCTAGGTCCTAGGACTCCAAAGACTGGTTTGATGTTACCCTGTCATTTGGTTTAGCCAATCTACAAAATCACGGGACCATAACATAATGACAATCACGGTGGGACTTATGAGTATATATTTGCCTAAACACCTCTTAAAACTCTTTAGACCCTCAGCATTGACATGGAAAATCCAGTGAATCTACCACCTCATCACCACACTAACATAATGGTGATCACAGTGGGACCTTGAGTCAAAACATCTTAGGTATCCCTTAGGAACTCTCAAAATCTCAGTCAAATTTAGAAAACTTAAGTGTTGTCTAAGAGTAGAATCTGGTTGTCTCACCATCCTAGACCCAGCTATAAGACACTCTTAGAAACCTTTGGGCTATATATAGAAACTCAAAAGAACCCCAAAACATTTCTAGATTGGCTTTTTGTCAGTATTGATGGTGGACCATAGACAACATATCTTCAAACCACTAAAAAATATCCACCTGGCGACTCCACTAGCCTCCAGTAGGCCTTCTAGTTTTACTAGTATCTATAGACTCTTGTAGGACTGCATCAAACAAGCCCTGAGAAGTCTAGAAGCCTAGTCACACACTATGCGAGTTTGATAGCACCTAGAGAGGTCAGCCTTCCGAAATCAGTCATAAACTTTCATACTCTCTAAATTTTGAGTTTGAAATTTGGCTTCGCAAAGAATCAGTACCAGATCTCATCTAGACCCGAACCCTCCTACTATAGTTGATGACCCAGAAAAGATTTTGTGGCAAACTTTTGAGACTGGAAACTTAACTACTGATAGGACTATTCACAAAGCAAGCTCTGTACCTAAACATATTACAACATTGAAAGATCCCCAGTTTGACTTATGCCTTACAAAAAACCTTTTCAGGACCAAGTCACAAAGTGAGATCAACCATACCAACCTTGAGCCCATAGACTTGTAGCAGAGTCTTAGCAGAGAAGCTTCTCCTTCCACACCACCTGATTTAAAAATTCTCCATCACTTTGGCTCTTTTCATCTCAAGTCTGCTCAGAATTAGTTTACTGGTCTAAGTACTTCCACCACACCCGTTCACACTGCCATTATGCAAACCACTCCATCTCATATCACAAATCCTCCGCTTGTAAATCCACTATTAACTCCTATCATGGCAGCATAGTATGCACCCCTTGTGTTACCACAACCATTAGTACCTTTACCAAATGATTACCAATCCATAATCCCACACTTCATTGGGGCTGAATCCACCACTGCCCAACAACATGTAGATAGAATGAATGATGCTTTTAACTACATGGAATTGGAAGAGGAAACTATCAAGATGAGGATGTTTGCCCAAAGCCTAGGAGGAGAGGCTAAGAAATGGTTCAAAATCCTGACTCCCAACAGCATACATAATCTCCCTTCCCTTTACCAAAATTTCATAAACAAATGGGAAATCAAGAAAAACCCCCTTCAGATCCTCTCGGAATATAGCAATCTCAGAAGAAACACGGGGGAAAGTGTTCAAGACTATTGCACAAGGTTCAATAGTGTTTACAACGCACTACTGCCAAACATGAAACCCCCATTAGGCTTAGCCTTAGCAAAATTTCCAGAAGGTTTTGATCCCGACATGGCCTATCAGCTGAGAGAAAGAGAGCCCCTATCCGTAGAAGACATGCAAAAGGGAGCTATAAGTGTAGAGGCCAACTTAGTTGAAAAAAGAGCTAGGCTAAGATCGTAAAATAGGGTAGCCTACAAAGATGACACCATGCCCTCCACCTCCTCATCTGATTTCAAGATTGACAACCTCCTTAGAACAATGGAAATAATGATGGAGAGAATAAGCATAAATGAAAGAGCACCCCTAGGGACAACCAACCAAATCCCCAAAACAGAAACCGGAATCAAAACTTTAGAAGAGACCTGCCCCAAAACAAACCAAGGGAAAATGATCAACAAATTAGGCCACCCTTCCAAGATAACTATGTTAACGAAGGGGAAAGAGATATTGAACAACCAGATGAAAATCATCTAAACTTAAAAATCTCTGATAGCAAGGGTGATGTTTTTCTCACAGAAGAAGAACAAGGTTTTTTCTCCTCAAACCAAGATGAAACAAGCTATGAAGATTCCGAAGACCACAAGTTGGGATTATAAAATGCCATAATGGAAGTCCATAGACAATATGATCTTAGGAGTAAGAAAAACCAAGAAAACTCTAGGAAAAACAACTCAGATGTTGTTGTTAAGAAAAATCTCGAAAACATTCTTAAAAGAACAACAGAAAATAACAATACCATGGCTAAGAAAACTGATCCTAACACATACAAAACTAGCCAACCAAGTATTGACACAAGCTGTCCTAGTACCTCTGCTAGTGGCCCTAAGAAAACTCTATTGACCAAAGCCTCGAATCAGAATCATCAAATTAAAAAATGTGGACAAATTTATGGCTGATAAAACTGATGTAAATATGTCCAAAACTCAAATACCTTTCAGTTTTGAAGGAGAGATTTCTAAAATCAAAATAACCATCTCTCTCACTGAACTGGTAGCTTAGGATATGTACAGATCTCAAGTTATGAAAGTTCTAAACATAGGGAATGATACCAATACTCTGAATTTGATAGATGATAAGCTAGAACTATTGTTTGGACTCAAAGTAGATGGAAAATACCAAGAAGGAGCCATTTCCCCATTCTATGTTAGCCTAAACATACATGACAAAATCCTGCATAATGCCATGCTAGACTCTGGTGCCTCTCACAACCTCATGCCAAAGGTAGTAATGGAAAGATTATGCCTAGAAATAACCAGGCCCTATAAAGATCTGTATGCCTTCAATTCGAGCAGGGTTAAGTGCATGGGCCTGATCAAGGACTTATTTGTCAATTTGACACAAATCCCTGCTAAGAGCCTGGTCATGGATGTAGTCGTGGTTGACATTCCCCCCAAATATGGCATGCTTTTATCCCAATCTTAGGGAGCTAAACTTCTGGGGAACCTCCAACTTGACATGTCTTATGCTACCATCCCAATTTTTAACCAAACAAGGAGACTCTACCAGGAATATCACATGAAGTATATGGTAAGTAGCCTAGATAGACCCAACAACACCCCTATCTATTCCATTCATTCAGACTTGGAATCATTCATCTTGTGTAATGAAAATGACCTTGATGAGCAAGTGAATGAAGATTGTGAAGATATAGGCACATTACAACAATCAGATCAGTCCCTCTATGATGAGTTCGACAGTCAAAACTATCACGACCCTGAAACACCACAAGATAAGAAAACAAAATTTGATTTCCTGCAAATTGAAAATGAAATGTCAGAAATAAAAACCAGTGTAGAACAGGAAACAGATTGTTCAAAAGAAAGACAAATCACAAGAACACAACTTCTTCCTTTTGCTAATCTAGAAGAAATTAAACACCCTCATAAAACAAATATCTTTGGGAATCTAGAGCAAGATAGTCTTATGTTTTTACCTTACCTAAATACTTCATCATCCAAGAATTTCTCCTTTTCAAAAAAGCTGTCAATTTCCACAAATATTGCTATAAATCCCAAAGAAGTCTTTACTAAAGATGACATAGAGAAAGATGGCATGGGTAAACTTAAGAAGCCTGGAATAATTAAGTTGTCTGAAATTTTATCATTACACACGAAACAAAGAAATGCAAAACTGTGCAAAAAATTTTAGAATTCTTATATGTGTAGGCAAGCTAGTCTAAAAACTGGTAACACAACCATTGTTCTAAAAAACCCCCTTTCAAAAAGAATCATGAAAACCTTGAGTAGTTGAGTTCATTTAAAAAGAAGGAAAAAGGGCATAGGTTTTGTATAGACTTTAGGTATCAGGATCAACCCTTCCAAAGGAACAAATACCTTTGTACCCAACAAGATCATACTTCACAAAGGGTAAGGTTTTCTAACCAAATCTCATTGCATGGTAGTTTTTTTAGTTACCATCAAGAGATACCACTTCAGATAAATCAGCTCCAAGACCTCTTCAAGTTTACAGGAAGCGGTTACAGACTTAAACAAATGCTTCCCGGGCTGAAGGACACTAGAGACACCTTTCGAAGAACTATGTTTCCAGTTTTCAATTTCTTCACTATGGTATACATTGATGACATCATCATTTGTTTTAAAAATGATAAATAATACATTTTTTACCTAAAGAAAATATGTAACAAAAATAGGTATGGGAATCAAGAGTCAAAGAAGAAGCATCAAGGAGAACATGAGTTGTTTGAAAAATCTTGGAAAAATCCTTATACCATGTTTGTAAATGAAAATAACTATGATCTCTATTCCAAAAAATGAATGGACAAAAAGTGTTAAGAGATCCTTTTGAAGATAGGATTCTCAAGTACCATTGCTGCAAAGATTCTTAGCTTTAAATTTTCGCTCATTATACATACCATTGTTTGAAGAAAAGATCAAAAAGAGAGAAAACACAAAAGCATTGAAAAAATAGAAAAGAGGGCAGATTCTAAAGAAAAGGTACAACCCCATACCCAAAAAATAGTAATATTGAAAGTGTGCAAGTCTAAATGCCACTACTGGTGCAAAAAGAATGCCTTATTCAGTCATCTAGCCTAATCATGGTTGAACATATTTTAAATTTATTATTGATAATTTAGTGAAAATAATGCTGGTCAAATCATTGAAGCTTGACTTGTCGAAGAAAATACATTAGGAAAGAAAGATACTGGTTCCACATGTTCAAAACAGAGCCAAGGAAAAAAATAGGAATGAATAGCAAACTATATATCCTAGCCCTGATTTTTCTAGTCTTATTTTGTACAAAAATAACTTCTGTGTGCAGCTTGTTGTTATGCCACAAACCCATGATAAATTAGATTGTCTAATCCTGATTTATTTATGTTTTCAATTTCGTGTTTTTGAGTTTAAAGAATGAATTCTGTCATACTACTTAATCTTAACAGTCAAATAGAATAGGCAAAGAATCAAAGGAGTTCATTAGCCTAATCTCAACTCCCGGAAGAGATAAGTGTAGAAGTAGATAGTTTGTTTTTGCTTTCAAAATAAAAATTTCAATGGGTTTGCCAGTTCAAGTGGACCAAAGGAAGAAAAAATGTTAGGTGAGTGGGTTGGGTAGGTAAAAGTGAAGTTGAGCTAATCATGCTTTCAGATTTTCAAAATCACCATTTCAGGGAAAGCAGCGGCAAAGGAAAAGAAGAAAAGTCGCCCAATGGATGTGGCACTGGTCTTCATAAGCCAGAGATCTGAAATTCTGGACACCTCCTGAAAAGGAGCTACCCTTCCCAAGTGGAGCCACTATTAGTCATCAATAATTTTTACTTGTTTAGATGACTAAATGCTTTGTCCTGGATTTCTAGAAACAGAATTCAAGAATCATGTGTTCTAGAAATCTCCTCAAAGAGAATTTTTTCACTATCCCACTTCTCTACCAAAGCATGGCCAATCTATCACCCAGATAAGACCAAATACTGAGCTGATGTCCCTCTCTCTCACTATGTTTTCCACCGCTGCCTATAACACTCTGTCTTTGTTCACCTAAGCCCTCTATTTTCACACCTTGTTTCGCCAAGTAAACCGAACTTTTTCCCCTACTCACCAAGTGCCTCAAGCAATGGTGGTTTCAAAACTCCCTTTCTAAAGCCCTTTGAAGAAAAACAAGGTTTTCTAGTTGTCTAGGATGGTAGTGCATAATAGAGTGTCAAAAATCTTGTCTCCTCATCCAAACCCTGATTCAAGTTTTCAGTCAAAAAACCTATTCCAAGGACATTACAGTAAGTCAAATAGGGTCACCTAGGTTATGCACTATCATGGTTCTAAATTCACTATTTCCACAGATATTCAAGGCTCAAGTCAAGATAAAACAAGAATGAAGCTTATCATTGTCCAAAGAATATCAAAGACCTCCAAAGATATCCTCTTGATCAAGCAGTAAGCCTGCAAAACAACAATTTACCATGTCCAAGCATTTATGTAGGAATGTTTTGTAAATGGTCAACAACAGAAACAAAGCCAAAGAAGAAGGCCTAAAAAACTTATAAAGGCATCCACAATAGGTGGTAAGATAAAACAGGCTTAAGTTCACAAAGGAGATCATTCAAAAGGTATTTAGCCTGAAGCACAAGTTTTTTAGGGAGACATTTGTCCCTTACTTACTTTTCTGCAAAAGAGTCAAAGGGATATCAACCTAGCAAGAGGTAAAGTAATGAGAGGCATCATCACAAGAAAACCACTCACAACCAAGATGAAAGCAACAAGGTATGTGTTTGATGGGAGTCAAGATTCATGACTATTTTGACCAAGCAATAGAGCAATGCTAAGGTTACAAAGGTAAAGAACCCCTAAACCGCTTCAAATGATCATTGAAAGGCTTTTCAAACATAAGCAATGAGTTTGATAAGTGTCTCTTTGAGAACTTAGAAGATAATACTGTTTTTTTTTTCTCAAGTATCCCTAAAAACTCAGAAGCTTGAGAATATAGACAAAGATGGTCAAAATAGTGACAAAGAAACCTCCTTCATCACAATAGATGGTTTCAAGGGTTTTCAAACTACCTTATAGGGTTTGGCAGACAAGCACTAACTCCACCACAGCAAAAGGTAAAATCAGAGGTTTTAAAGAAGAGCAAGAAGGGTAGACATTAATATCAAATACTCCACTACACCAAAGGTAGAAAGATGATGAAGAGTATCAGCAAGAAGAGGCAAAAAATTTCAGTTCAAAGGTCTTTTTCTCTGAAAAAAAGTTAGAGAAATCTTCAAGTGGCCAAAGGGGACAAACATGGGCAGAAATTGCTCAAGATATCAACTATGATAAGCATGGGTCATTATTTGATAAAGCAAGTTGTCCAAGTTCAAAAGAGACGGTGATCAAAGTGACCTAAAAATAAACAGATATACCCCGGGTTTATAGTAGAGTAGTGAACTCCCAACAAGGACCTCTTTATTAAATGACTATTCTGCAAAAAAGATGACTAAGACATAAATAACACTTTACAGAGCTAACAAAGGTGTTTTTCCCACAGAAAAAATGACAAGGTCAGAGGAAAGAATGTTTCAAATACAGAATATCAGTCAAAATTAGAAATGGCGAAAATGATGAGTTTGATGTGTATAAGTGTTAAAGTCAAAACAGGCTCTTTTTCCAAAAAGGGCTGAGAGGCATAGGCTTGGTGTCTTCAGGAAGGGCGTAAAATTAAAAAGAGCCTTAATAAGCCTCCAACAATGAATAAAAGCAACTATTTCAATCAAATATGCCACCTGCAAGACCAAAACAGTTAAAGACATAGTGAGAAAAAGTGAAGAAACATGAACATTACAAAAGTGGGTTTTGGCTTCAAATTAATTTTTCAAAAAGGTTATAAAGGCCTTTTTTAGTATCTCTATCATTTGTCATTTCCCATGCAAAGAATGCCAAGAAGAGAGAGTTCAAAGGGTTTCTCAGGCAAAAATCAAGAAAATTCCAAGCGTCACGCGACCGAGGCCTAAATCGCCGCAAAACCGTTTGTCACACCTCAAGACTACACTCGATTGACGGCCCGATTAGCCCATCTTTCTTCGCCTGAGCTGACCTAGCGCTACGCACAGGAAAAATGTGTCTAAATTTTCTAAAATGAGTCAAAAATTTGATTTTTTTCCTCCAAACTTCCTGCAATCAAAGACACAAGGTTGGTGGTTTATTTTCTTTCCTCCAAGCTTTCATTTTCCTAAGAAGATAGATATTTAAAGGCCTAATTAAAATAAACCCTAGGCTGCATAAGAAATCAGTTTAAATATCTTTGGTTAGGGTTTGTAGAGGAAACTGTTATATATGCCAGAGGAGATTGAGTGATAGCAAACAAACCTCTAAAGCACTGAGTGCACTCCTGGAAAGTTTCATCTTGGCCCCCATTTGCAAAATTCGCCAATCACCTCACTCATTGCAGCCTTTTGACCTAAAGGCTCTCAAACAAAATCTAAGAATATTGTTGTGCTAAAAACAGTCACCATGTCTAAAGGAGAAATTCATACCAGCAATGATGAAAGCCAAAGACCTTCCAAGCCTAAACACAAGGCAAGAAGGGAAAATAGGTTTGAGCCCTTAGACACCATTCAAATTACTTCCTCTCCCATGATCCTTTCATGCTTTTAGGATGTTGGGTGTTATCAGTTTTGTGAAAAGGTCAAGCAAGTCAAAAGCCACTTAGACTTGACTAGATTGTTCATCCTTGGCTTACAAAATCACCAAGTTAACCTAGCAGGAGTGGATTTTGAACTCTCATCTGAATCCATTTCTAAAGCAACAGGTATACCAGACCTTGGTGAGATATGGTTTAAACAAAAGAAGTTGGATTTGAGCCATTATGATCCCTACCTAAATCCTAGTTGTTAACAAGGTTGCAAGGTTTTTTTCCCCTTCTCCCACCTGCTAGAGAGGTATGCCCTACTGATGAGGCAGATTATCAAGTATTTCACCTGTGAGGGGATATGCTCCAGAATTTACTCATATCATATAAGGTTACTGATGCACTTCACCAAAGTCAAAATGATGAACCTACCATACTACCTTTTCTGAAGTATTGACAAGATGGCCTCAGTTGTCAAGAAGAGAAGCTATGACCACAAAATTCTAAGCCTTTTCCACCACTCCTTGATCAAAATGATTGTCTTACACCAGCTGGAGCAACAAGGAATCCCTTGGGAAGTCTTCATCTCACATGATGTGTTTACAAACCCCCAAGCCTTCATTTACAAAATTCAGTCTTTCGTTTCACAACCACCTACCTCCACTCCTCCATCATCTCTCTGTATGCCTTCTCCACAAATAAATTCACCTCCTATCTCTTCTTCTAATGTACCAAGTGAAGAAGCTTATAGTGGCTCTAATGAAGAGCAAACATATGACAATAATGAGGAAGAGGACAGTGAGGTAGAAACTAAGATAGATGAAGAAAAAGAAGAAGAAGGAAGTGAGTTAGAAACTGAGGAAAATGAAGAAAACAAAGGAGAGGACAGTAGTGAGTAGGAAAGTGATAATAGCCACAACAAACAAGAAAGTGATGATAGAAAAAATCAGGAGAAAGATGCAAATGAGGTAAAGGTTGAAAACATTGAGGCAAATGCAGAGCTTGATAAAGATGATGAAAGTGGTGAAAATGTTGAAGATTATGGGACAGAAACAGAGTTTAAAGAAGAAGAAAAATAGAGTGATGATGACCAAGAAGAGGCAACTTCTCAAGAGGGAAATAGTGAGCAAGAAAACAGAGTTAAAATCAGTGAGCCCCATGATGAGAAAAAGGGAAAAAATAGTGGGTCTTATGATGAAGAAGATGACACTAAAAACACATATGAAGACAGTGTGGAGGAGGCATATGAAGGTAATGAAGATAATAAGCAAAGCAATGATGAATTTGAGCATGACAGTGAAACCAATCACAGTGACAAAGGTGCTGAAATAAATGAAGAAAGTGAAGATGAAGAAACAGGGGATGAGGGTGAAAATATTGACCAAGATAGTGATACAACTGAGACAGTTAATGACAATTGTCATGACTGTCATGACACTAATCTGCCTTCAAATGACCAAAGAACTCAAAGTGACCATGCAGAAAATGACAGAGAAGAAGACTTCAGTGAAGGACAGAGCCAAAATGAGGTAAGTGAAGAGGGTAGTGGTCAGTTTGAGAGTCAAGATGATATTGAAGAAAACAATGAGAAAAGAAAGGATGATGATGAGGTCAAAGGTCAATAAATTAGTGACCCTATGGAGCATCAAGTGACTCATGAAAGTCATGGAAAAGATGAAAAGGCTTGTGGCACCTCCAAACGTAAAAACACCATCATCAATCCTCTCACATGCACCTATCACGAAGGCAGAAGAGATGTGTCTGCTGCCTCAAAAAGGCAAAGGGCCATCTCTCCTCTAGCAATCAAGCATCAAGACAAAGGAAAGGGAAATATGGACAAGGGTGAGAAGAACGTACAGGTAAGAAGGATCAAAAGGATCAAGAAGACTTCTGAAGGGTCTGAATTCATTGATCTAGACAGTGACAATGAGGACCAGGAGATGAAAACTAGGTTGCTCCTCTTGGAAAAAGATGCACAGCTTCAGGAGTGGGAAAGGGACTTCGATATGGCTCAAAGGGCCATCCATTATTACAAAGAGGAACATAAGCATTTCAAGGAGTTCAAGAGGGGCCTTGCCCTCCAAAATAAAATGGCCAAATATTATGCAAGGAAAAGCATGCTTGCTAGTGCCAAGCTAAACAAGGCCCTCGTTGAACTAGAAGACCTAAAAAGATAAAAAGTGCATGACAGCCTTCAAATCTTGGCTGAGGCTTCTCAAAAGGTGTCCAAAACCTCTTGAGGGGCCTCTCCACAAATTTTGAGGCAAATTGGACAACTTTTTGTTTTTTTTCCAAATTTTGACCCCCTAGGAGCGCAGCACCCTAGGCGCTACACAAAAAATTCATGCATCCTCAGCTCTCAAAGTTTAAATTTTTGGATTTTTCACATCACCAACAATCTACTCACCAATTTTCAGATCATTTGGAGCATTGTTTCCCCCTCAAAATGTAAAAAAAAAATCAAAACTTTGACCTTTCTGCCTCCTTTTCATACCAGGTGTTACGCACAGAGTAGTGTTGGGAAATTTGATTTTTGAGCTGATAAATGGCATCCACTCAGAAAAACTCAAACATTTTTGGAAATTAGACTCATCAATATTTCCAACGAGCCATCATGGAGCCAAATCTAGTGTCGGGAAGACCTCCAAAAGACTGCTGCAAAAGGACCTATTTCTGTGCTACACACCTGGCATTTTTTCACTGTTTGACACAATGTGCTACGCTCCTGTACATGACTCAGGAAAATGTGCATTTGGAAAGTTTTCTCATGCTTGGCAGGGCCTAAAATTCAACATAATTTTCATTTTGGGTGGGAAAATATATTTTTGTAGATATTTTTGTGCCTTGGGCCTTGCAAGGCCTCAAGGGCAACTTGGGATATTTCTGATTGGCCAATAGGCTTCTAGATGCTCTAGTGGGCTCTCCTCTTCCTTGTTTGTTATATAAGGCATGAGGATTCATTGTAAACATGGGGACTTGATGTGTTTAAGAGAAATACATGGTTTTATGAGCTTGGAGAAGAAATTGGTTTTGTGAAGTGGATGAATGGCTTGTTTGGCTTGATGATGGAGAAGCATGTCTGCAGAATTCCATAGCTTGGTGAATGGTGATGTTTTCTTGAATTTTTAATGTTTTCTTTTCCTCATTTTGTTTCATTCTTCTTGGTTGCTATAGATCAGAAAAGTATAGGTTGAGACATGCTCATGGAAGCACCTCAAACCTCCTGTTTGTTATAGCTTTGATGTTTTCCTCTTTTGGTCATCTTAAGGAATTCTTGAATGCTCCTTAGGTCCACTAAAACTTGTTTTTGTTTCATGAATGGTTGTTATGCTAGATTACAAGTATGATTCATGGTATTCCCTGCTTATTTGAAGTTCTCAAAACCCTATCTTGAAGCTTTTCTATGAAATATTGATTGATTAGGTTAAGTCAAAGAGGTCTTGTTCGATCTTTCCAATTGCCCATGCTTACCAAATTATTTTAGAGTTCCCAATAGCTTGATATATGTTTTTTAGGAGTTCCCTCTCCATAAATTAATTTATTTATTTATCTTATATGTTTTCCCAAAAGCTGAAGGTGAATTTCTAAAGTTAGGAGTTCTAATGCTTCTATGTTTCACTGGAATGTTCATCTTATATTTTTATCAGTTTGAGTATAGTTCATAGAGGTTAATGGTTTTCCCTACCTCATGAGTTTTTGCTTCATACTATAGATGTTTAAGACCTCTTAGTTTTTTCGCAAGCTTAATGTTCATTACACCTCATACATCACCTAAAGAATCCATTAACCTTGCTAAATCAACCATGCAGTACACTATGTTTCATCATTTGGACACCCTTGACTTCATTTGATCCCATAGCCCTATTGATTTGATAATATCTCATTCCACCTATCCCTACTTGATCATCTTACTCCAACCCAAAACAAACAAACAAACCTACACTTAACAACTAGCCTAAAATCAATCATCTAAAGCGAACAACTTCACATCCTTAACATAATAGAGAGAGCCCTCTCTGAGTCTAGGAAGGCTAGGTCCTAGGACTCCAAAGACTGGTCTGATGTTATGCTATCATTTGGTCTACCAATCTGCCAAATCACCAGACACTAAGAGTTTATTTTGCTTTCTTTTTCTTCTGCTCTTCCCTTAGTTGTTTCTTTCGCTTATCCTCCTCTTCTTTCGCCTTCTCCTCGGCTTCTTGTTTTTTTTTAGAAATACAACCACCAGTATCAGTCTTTGGTTTCTTGGCTTTGGAAGACGAGGCTCCTCCTAGTGTGTGGAATTTTTCCTCTAAATTTCGATCATCTTGTTCCTCTTGATCAGTGGATTCTTCTGGAGCAGCCTCTCTGTTTTTTTTGTACCAGTTCTTGATTCAATCCTTGGCTGGGCATTCCGTGTGCTGGTAAATCCATTTGAATTTGTCCCGTTTACAATGTGCGGGGATGATTATTTCAGGGTCATACGTCTGATATTTTACGAGTGGTAAATAAAAACCTTTGGTTTCCTCAGCCTCTACCTCTACTTCCCTGAAATCCTTGACCGTGTAGGCACCGATAGTAAGAGGAAGGGTAGGCCATGGTTTTTTCTTTCCCTTGGTGAGAACTTTTGAAAATATGCCCATCATTTGGTAGCATACTTCTTGCAGGAGTAATTTGTCAATGACGAACTGGGGTAGTGCGTGGGGTGCCTTGAGCGACCCGAAGGCCCAGATAAAAGTGCTATCTGTGACAGGGAACCAGTTGGCCACTTGGTTTATTGTCTCCATGGATCACCTGGACATGCACGAGGCATCCTTGCCAAACATCTTTCCATAGAGTGCAGGGATGAAGTTGTGTGAGATTGACTCTATATCTTGTTTATACTTGGAGGCCCAGAACACCTATAACTCCTTGTGGATTGGTTTCAGCACACTGCATCCCGCGCTTGTGTGCCCACTTTCAAAATGACACCTTGCGCATACTGCGTCCAAAAGGTAAGAAGCCATATAAACCTGGGAGTGCGTATCCCGTGTCAAAAGTAGTACATCAATGGTTGGATTCAGGGTCGTTATTATTAGGTTGACTGTGTGACATGGCGACTCATGACTAGGGTTTTGTAGCGCCAGCTGTAAGTTTGCGATAGGTTAATTATAGATTCAAGGTTAGGGGAACTACGACTATGACTTACGACTTGCAACTAGGTTGCAAGGTCACTGGTTGCTAGGTTGTGAGCAACGACACTGAGAAATGAGTTACCTGCAACTTAGAGACTAGGCTCGAGTTTGTTTGGTCAACGTAGTCGCACCTGTCAGGTCGCGTTTAGGCTCTTGTTATGTCAAGTGATTTAGGCCCACAGGGTATAAATGGTGAGATTATGCAACACATCCAATGGAAGGAACACATCAGGGACTTGACACTTTTCTTCTAGGTGGACTAGGAAGGGAACTTGAGATAGAATGGTGTAAGGAAAGCTCTTTTTCTTAGAGGAGGAAAATGGAGAAGTGAAGCTATGGAGAGGGTGTGAGCTCCACACAGAGTTCTTGACAGGTTTAAGGAGCTAGGATGAAGTCTAATAGACAAATAGCGAGGGTAAGAGGCAACAATTAAACAAAATGAAAACAACAGGAGGATTAGGCAACTTACCCGAGGAAAATGTGCTCCAGTTGGCCTATCAGAGGCATTTTCTTACTCTATTGCGTATGTTGAATGCAACCTACGTGACCCTTTTATTTATAAATGGGTTGCACTTGCGATCAATTAATGACGGTCACTAGGTCGCAAATTAGGTCGATGTGCAACCTTGCGACCTTGCGACCTAGTAGCCTGGGGGTCACGAGATCACGTGGTCACATGGTTGCAATTCTTAGGTTTTGGACTTACATGCGACCTTGCAACTTTGTGACTTGGGGTCGCAAGGTCGCAAGGTTGCAAAAAATATGATTTAAACAATTCTGCGACTTAGCGACTTGGGATTTTTAAAAGAGTGGACCTGAGAAAAAATCTAATTTTTCAAAAGGTTAGGGGCTCAAAAATTAAAAGGGGCAAAATTTTGGAGGGTGTTGTAGCGGCTACAACACCATTTCAAATACTAGTGTACTGATCTGTGATCTATTTGTGAGTAGTGACCTTTGGTGTTTGATCTAAGGAACTTGCCTTGTAAATTCCTACATTATTTTGTGTTTCCTCTCTGCTTGTTGATACCTAGATTTTCTCTATAGACACCTACATCACTACCTGGATGTAGACACTAGGTGGAGAGAGAGCATTTGCTAACTTTTCCATCTTTGGTCTGCTTTCATGAGCGTAAGCTGATAGTCCTACTTACTTTCTTAGTCCATAAATTATTGCAAAGGGGTCATAACTCCAAGGGTAATCATGTATTAATCCAAATGAAAACATTTCCTTTTCAATTACATCTACTACATTTTTATGTTTAACGATGAGAGGCTAAATGGAATAAGGATAACTAAATAATGCTCCCTTTTTCTTTGATGCAAAGTGTGGCTCATTAACTATAATTTATTTTCTTAACAATTTATAAGAGAATATTAAAGGTGTGATGAACTTTGGAAACTGAAAAGGTTCCTTTTCAAAACCTTATAATCTAATCATGGAAAATATTGGATACAAAAACCATCTCCCTATGCTATGTTCCTTGGTCAGCTATAAAACTCTTCTATGTTCTTCTGAAATTATTTCAGGGGCCTCATCGATAAATTTAACTCTCAAATAGAAAGAGAAGTGGTCAATATATTGGGTGTAGGAATGAGGGATATGTCCTAGGTATTTTATGTCTACCCATTGGTAAATCTCCATCTCCTTTCTGATTCCAGCCTTGATAGCTGGGAGGAGATTAGTGGAAAAAAATAAGTAGGATAAATAAATTAAATTAAATTAACGAGGTATGTACAATTCGAGAAATAATTAAGCGGGATAGTAATTGTGAGGTCAAGCATGATAGCTCTAGCCAAATATTTCAGAAACTTTATCACCATTTTGTCAAGATTTGTAGTAATAATTCGAATGGATAAGAAAATAGATTCATCAACCTTTGAGTCATCCGATAATCTAAATATGATGGTAAATAGAAACATCAAGGTCTAATATAAGGGTTTCTGAGAGCTGGTGGAAAGAGGAAATCCCAACTTCATGTTAGGATCAGGGCCTTTAAGTAAACCTTTGAGAAACTTCGCCAAGTCCTCTTCTTCCCATGTAATAAATTCTTGGTCGATCCCTTTGTTAGTCATTTCTATTAATTATCTGGGTGGATATTGGTGGCCACCCACATATTCCACCTAAACCTCCATTCAACTTCATCAATTTCCTTTTTTATAGCAACATTTACTATTTTTAGCATTTTTTTGGGTCCTAGACTTTCGGAGTAGTTTTGAACCCCTAAATGTCGTTTTGTTTTAGCTCTGAAACAAGCCTGTAGCCATAGGTAAGTGCCTATGGAAAACTTGTGGTAATCAAAGATATATTTTTTATGATATATCGTATAGGCCAAACAAAGATAATATGACCAAGTTATGACCCTGGGAATTTGGTTTCACAACTAACCCCAACGGAGCTCCCAAACTCTTGGCATTTCATCTCCTGGGGTTAGGGTTTTGGTTGTTTAGGTTTTTCCTATGTTTTTCAATAATAAAAATTCCCTTGAGCCTCATTTCAACACAATTCAGAGGCATGTAGCTGCCACATCTCTTCTCAGAGATAAGCTACAAGTGCCCTAGCTAGTTTATTTCCATTCTGTCTATAACCAAATTTCAATTATTTGATATTAATGAAATGAAGTTTTATTTCTGCTACATCTCTATTTTTATGTGTATTTATGTATTTTATTACATTCTCACATAATTCCATATTAGTGGTATCAGATCAGTCTTCTCTTTCTCAATCCTTCTTTGCATGTCCCCAACAAGGTCGGGGTATAAGGAGTTAGGGCTCGATCTCGTGGAACATTTGCAAGATCGGCCTCACAAAAACTGATGGCTGCAAATGGGGGAAGAAAAGAAAGATGAGGGATAAGGAGATCATATAAAAATATTTCTAAAGGAGGACCTCGAGAAACAAAGGAACACGATGATGGATAAATTTTCCCATATCCTTCAACGACTGCCCACCGACGGCGCATCTACATCCAACAGCCACTCTAGAGGTTCCACTCCTTTTAAGGTACAAGTAAACTTTGGAATTCCTATATTTGAGGGACAAATAGATGCAGACATCGTAGATAGATGGTTGAATCTATTAGAAGGATATTTCTTGGTTCACGAATTTTCCAACTGAGAAAATATTACTTTTGTACTCCTCAAAGTCGCCCCCATGTCAAAGACTGGTGGGAAACCTACTCTAAGAAAAAATACGAGAGGGAACCCTCTCTTTTCTCGGCCCCACCCACTTGGGATTCTTTCCAATATTCCATCAAGGAAAAATATTATCCCATGGGGAGCTATGAGGAAAAGTACATACAATGGACTACGTTGCAATGGCAAAGGGATCAAGATGTGCACGAACTGACGAATCTATTCCATACCCTATGCACAAATTTGGGTATCAAATATTTAGGGAAAATTTTGGTGATGAAGTATCGCAGTTTTCTGCACAGATACATTAAGGAGGAAATGGAATTCCTCAACATCTCCTCGCTTGGTGTAGCATACTGACATGCTTCCAATATTGAGAAGAAATTCAAATAGAATAAGCGAGGCTTTGGATCTATGAATCAAAAGTAAGGGAAAGGTGTCCCAAAATCATGGAACAAAGAAAAAATCCAAGGAGGTTTGGCCCAAGACAAACTACCAAATATGCAAGCAAAGAAAAACACTTTGAAGCCAAAGAAGGACATGGGAAAGTAGTGTGAGTTCCATAAGAGCTCCATTCAGCCATGGTGAGTGTCTGCTACAAATACCAAAAATAAGTCAAGGCTTCTAAATCGATGCAGTGTTTCATTTCAAGGTTTAATTGTCGAATTAAACCTCTCAATATTAATTATCAATCCAAGAGTCAGAACATGAGTTGCAATTACTGCCTGACTTAGTTTAATGGTCGCAGGATATGATTTTCCTTATTAATGATAAACTAGGTGCTGAAATGAAACACACATTTGCTGGCAAACAGGAAATCCTGGAAATGAAACCTACTTAACCAATTTCATTCACTGCAAAATCCACACTGTAATTCAACTATAATGAAATTCAAGACAATCTTCAATCATGTAACATTCTCACACTCGCATTCTACTTTTAAAATATCCTATGATAACTTAAAAACCTTAATCTATTAACTCCTCTCACTAACTTGACATTAACACTTTAAACTAAGACTTGAGATAACTAAAACAACACACACATTACCCTAATAATATCTTCAAATATTAAACTAACTAAATTTAATCTTGATAACAAATTCAAGATTTAAATTAACAAATTACAATTCTATATATTGCTAAAAGGAACCATTTCACTCTATAAAATAAAACTTAAAAATCTTATTAAAAATCACGTTACAAATAATCAATGAGAACTTCTAATTCAAAGATGTTAATCTAGATGAAATAAAAACAAACCTATTTCAAAATCAAATCATGTAACTCATAATAAAACTAAATCAAACTTATGTAAATCATTAATGAAGACTAAATCACTACTACCTACACAATGAAATCAGCAATCACACTTGTTCCCACAAAAAAATCATTATACTACAAAAACAAGAAAATAAATCTAATTATTAACATTAAATCAAATGAATAAACAAAGTAAATGAACATTAAATCTGCAAACATTCAAATAAATAACATAATGCAAACAATGATTTAATATTTTAAATGAGAAATGTTAACCTTATTCAAATCCAAAGCATCTACAATCTGTTCGAATTCTTGAATCAAACTCAAGACTTGGAAAACAAAACAATGATCTAAGTAGAATTAAGAAACATGAAATGCTATTGAAAAGAAATTTAAAACAAAATATAAATTAAACAATTTAGATTAAGAAATATTAGATACTATTGAAAAACAATTTAAAAAAAATATAACTCTATAAATTAAACAATTCCTAAATTGATGAAGAATGAGACTAATTCTGTGTTTATAGACCCTGTTGTCAGGCCTCCGTAGTTTGCAAGATTGACAAAAAGTTGTAGAGACTACTTCAAAACCACTTTGGAATCTTAGGATCTAACCATCCTAGATTCCGAGAGGGATCTATCTATTTATGTGCTTTCAAAGGTATGATCTTTAAGGCTTATGATATGATATTAGGCTAGTTATGAAGTAGATGAAAGGAATTTTCTGTGGGAAATGGAGGATAAATAAAAGGGAAAAATGAGTGATATGGGGGATTTTGGAGGAATTTATGAAGGTGAAAAGATGGAGAAAACTGAAAACAGTCTCCTTTTATATCAGCAGGGTTACTTGGTGGATTTTTGAATGAAACAACAGTGAAGACTACTCTTAAGTTGGAAAGCACCAAAAGGCTTCAAGAATGAGAAATTTTCTATGAAAATAATCTCTTGAAGGCTCAAGACCTATTTTAGCCATCATTTGCTATGACAAAAATTTACTGATGGCTAACAGTGGCTCCAGTTGTGGATGGCAGCTCCTTGGAGGTGTCAAGAACTTTAGAAATAAATATCTAGTGTGCAGACCTATGCCTTATCCATTGACAACCTTTTATTCCTTGATCGTGCTGCTTTAAAAATATGATCAGTATTTTTAACAACAAATCAATTTCTCCCAAACATTCTACCTACACCGCCTACTTCCTAACATTTTCCTTCATAAGCTGCACTTGGACTTGCAAACCTTTTACATCAACATTTTTTTATTTTTTTTTAAAAAGCAAGAACCGTTGGAACCCTTAGTTAAACTAAGAGGGGGTGAATCAGTTTAACACATTCATCGTCTTCTAAAACTTTTCATTAAAACTTATTTACACCTTCATTTATGTCCAACTTAATATGTGAGAAATCTTAGAATGTGAGCAGCAAGTATTAATATAATATAATAGTAGACTTAATATGAGAGCAGCAGGTATTAAGCAGATGATATAAATCAGATCAACACATAAACATCATGCACAGAGACACCAGATATAAGTGGAAACCCATAAAGGGAGAAAACCATATCTTATTATTGTTGTGATGCAAAGGCAAGCTCCAACTCCCTCTCACCACTGTTTTTCTGCAGGCACCAACCTACAGGAGGCTCCTACCTCAATTATGAAAGCTACAACTTGCAAGGAAGCACCAACTCCCTTCAATTTTCTGCAGGCACCAACCTACAGGAGGCTCCAACCTCAGTCAGCTACAACTGACAGCTATTAAGCTGCAACTTGATAGGGAAGCTCCAACTCCCATCTATTTTCAGCACCAACCTACGGCGAACCTCCGACCTCACTCCCGCAAGCTACAACTTGGAAAGGAAGTTCCAATCCCTTCAATTCTTCGTAGCACCAACCTACAGAGGCTCCTAACCTCTTAGTTAACCGACAACCATCGTTTCAACTTGATAAAGAAAGCTCAACTTCAATTTATCAAAAGAAATATTTCTGATTTACCTGCATATCTGGATATCAGCTCTGTTTTGTACCATATTCACTGTTCTGCATCAGTCTTCATATCTGCCTTATATCATTTTTGCATCTTCTCAGATTCACTATCAGCTCCTCCTTCTTCTCTGCCTCACTTCTTCATTTCTGCATTCTCTAACTTTTCACTGCATCTCGTTCTGCTCCTCCTTCTTCTTATCTTTTCTACCTCAATTTCGCATTCTCCAACCTTTCTCTCTCTAACCTCTTGCAGCTTTCTTATTTTCTTCAACTCTCTTCAATTCTGCTGCACACTCTCTTCTTCTCTCACTCTGTTTTCATAACCTTCTCCCCTTGGATATTACCCTGTTTTATACAAAATAGCTTCATTGGTTGTTTGTATTCTGCGGGAATTCGAAATGGACGACCATGTCTCTTTGCCTTGCCTTCTCATCTCTTTTATCAAGCTCATTCGGAAAATATAACTATAGGTACCAGTTAACATTACGGTGGGATATTTGTTCTCTTCGCAGACTTGCCAATGCATCACAACAATATAAATCAATTAAAACATTTACATTTCACCTTTTCGGTTACATAAAAACAATTTCACTCACCCCATTTTGCGGCCTTTGGCTTTGCGGTTTTTCTCTTTTACTGCTGCTTGTTAAGAAGCGTACATACTCTATTTTGCTACTCTGTGCACCTACGCATGTACACTGACAAGGTTCATTCCTATGCATATTCACATTCCCTTCGTGATTGTGTGTCTACTTTTGTATAGATATAACACTACGTTACAATACATATAGCTGCCGACTTCAAATGCGGGCAAATTCCAATGCTTTGGTTTTCTTCTTGGTAGTTTGAATAGCGGAATGTGGAGGCTTTAATATTTCCATGGTTATAAACCCAATATATGCCCTACATGCGAGTTCTCTCCTTATTAGTTCAAGTAATTAACATTCATTCTCGGCATTATTATTTTGATATTCAAACCTTATTATCAACCCTTTTGTATAATGCTCTATGACATATCCACCATCAAGCGAACCCGGTCTAATTCTTTGCTTTTCTCTATTGAACCTCGAGCCATTTAACATTTGAATAAATCACTTAATTGAATAACTCGGGCCCACATGGTTATTCAACGCATATCACAATTCTTTATAGTATATGTTGGTCTATACATAATAAACCAACAATAAATATTCTCTTTTCACATATGTTAACATATACGACACCTTCAACGATGCGATTAATCGCAATTGAATTCTGCAATTGCGATCAAATGCCGATGCGATGAATCCCTTTTCCGGAGTTTTTAGATTCAGATTGATCGCAATCACAAACTTTATTAACTTTTTGTTCCGCTATGTCGACTTGTTCCGATTGCGATTACTCGATCCTACTCCGATTGTGATTGCTACGATCCGATGTGATGTGCTTCTCAGATTGGGTGTCCCTTGTCCCCTTCTTTAGTTGCAAGTTCCAGCACATACTGCTTTCACTCCGTCTGCATTGACCATTGTTTACCGAACTCAACCATATATGAATCATAGTTTATAAGCCGTCGAATTACGGAACTTCAATCGCCGATCACAATTTGCATTTGCATGTTCCGATGTTCTTATACTCAGATGCTCCGTCTGATACTCCGATTCGATGTGATGCGATTACTCAGGTGCGATTAATTGCAATGCCTTTCTAGTTGCATGTTAGATATTCCTATGCTCAGGATTCTCCAATGCGATTAGGCCGGAATTCAACACATATTAATCATGATTTATAAACTCATCGGTCCAGGCTTGATCGCAATCATAACTTTTTACATTCTTATGATCCATTGTCAACCTTTTTTTATGATGCAATTGATGAAATTCCACCATGTGGTACTTTTCTTTTGATAGAACCTTTAGTTCTTTTATATTCAATGCTACATATATATATATATATACTTTGGTCCTTTGTATATAGAGTGCAATATATGTAGCATACTTTGCATATATATATGCTTCCGCTTGATTTTTTAATGTATCCTCCCGACTTGAGTTTGTGATTCTCAAAATTTTATGTGGGGTCCCACTTGCGTGCTAAATTTGGTTTATATGCAAGCACTTTTATAAGGTTTTCGAGTCATCCACCTTATATATATATCCACATACCAACTTCATTATATAGGGTTCGGCTTTATATATATATATATATATAGCCGATTTCAACAAACGTTAGGAACCTTATAAACGGAGTCTTTGGGCCACCTTCGTCCATGTTGTATTAATGTATACTATGTCTTGAGTGTATAGATTTATAAATGTATTTCACCATCGTTATCAATCATCTTTGAAATGAAATTTCACGGCCCACAAATATTCAAGCGTTCCACAATTACAAATGCCCATAAGGTTAAAAAAGATGTCCGGGCCCACAGCCGGTGTGCACCATGTGCCTAGGCCACCTCCTTTCCTTGTCGATGCTGCTCCTTTGCTTCCTTTGTTCCCTTCTTTCTTGCCCTCTTGCTACTTCTTTTTCTCTTCCTTTACCTTTCTCTCTTGCTACCTTAGTTTCTTTGTGCTCCTTTCTCTGTCTCTCACAGTAGCTTCCTGTTGCAGCCCTCTTTGTTTGGCTGTTACATTTCAACAGTCTTCTTAACATCTCCTTTACGCTTCTTGCTTCTCTCTTGCTTCTTTGCTATCTCTTGCTACTCTCTTTTACTTGCCTCTTCTACTTGTCTTCCATGCTCTCTACCTTGCTACCTCTACTTCTTGTTTGTTTCTTCTTTGCCCTACGCTACTTCTTTGCTTTGTTGTTGTTTGGTGTTCCTTCTTTGCCATCTCCTTTGCCATCAATGCTTGTTTCCAACATTCTCCCCTTTGACATTGATGGTAACTCATCCACCAATAATCCAATGCTTTTTCCAAGTTTTCCTTTGCCTAGCTTCTTTTAGAATACCCTTTCTACTATTTCTGCTTTTCCTCCCCCTTTGACATCAATGGAAAAGGGTTGCACATTGCTCGGTGTAGATTTTGTCTTTGCATTTCCTCTCCTCGATTTGTCTTTAGACCACCTTCTTCGAATTTGTACCTTGTTGCTTCGGACGGTGTCTGAACTTGTTGAGAGAACACTTTGAGGATTATTGATCTTGAATGTCTGCTACCAGTTGATACGATCCCAACCTTGACTCCTTTCACTTGTATAAAGAAGAAGTGAGGATAATGACACTACATAGAACACATTGTACCATCTTTATCTAATCGGGGATGCATCCTTTGGATTAAACCTAAAATGCGGGGAATGCTTCAAATATACTTCGATATCTATGCGATGTAGTGCGCCGATACATTTGTTGAGGAAGATTGTGGATGGAATATGTCTTCTTACGCAATACTCATCTATAGTACGGCATTTGTTCAATTGTGATGAAGCCAATATGTACTGACTGTGGTTCACTTTTCTTGCACATTAGTGATGATTTGAGCTAGGATGCGATAATAATATTACACTTAATAGTTGCAAGTCCTTGTTACTTTTATGATCAATGAATCAGCCCGAATTTTTAGCTAAGAGATCAAATGCTTTTCTTTGCTTGCATAATGTACTTTCAAAACAAACCCTTGAGACTAGATACATTCGGTGTATTAGTCGGTCTTACTTATCAATCATGCACTTTCCTTTATGACATAAGGAGGTTATGTATGTCAATGATCAATGTCTCTTTAATGATCAACTTATTTTCAATGGTTAAACATCAACAATTCCTTCCCTGCGAAGTATGCTTGTGATGAATCAATAACGAGACTTTTGGACCTCGGCTATTATATTAACACAACTATTAAATACATGATTATCTTTAGCATAAACATCTTCAAGTTGTTTGATTGAAATCTCGACAAACAAACTCACACGGTTTATGAATGATCCTAAGACGGAGGCCTTGAATGCATGTGTTGTCTTGCGGAAGGCATGTAGTTATGTATAGAAGTAGATATTGCTTCAACGCTCAATATAATCCTTCGAAGTGTAAAAATGGGATCTTTGATCCTTTAGCACTATTCTTGACCTTTTCATCTTGAATGCATATAACCACAGGAATTTTACCTTGATGCATTATTGTCGTAGTCCTTTGATCCTGTGGACTGTATCATCTTCTTGCTTCCTTTGATAATCCTTGGTAATCTATTGATAAGCATGCTTCTTGTACCTAAACATCATTGATATTGCTGATAGATCATCATACGGAGAGATTTCATTTCATCTTGCACATTTAACCCATAATTGATACATCCTTCATAAATTCTATTATTGAGCTTTCCACTGTTCACACCAACAATCATCAATATATTGAATGCGATCTTGGCATTATTTACCATTCTTATTTTCACGTCATTCTGTTCCCAGGAAAGCCATTGCATGTTCCTTTCTAGGACTACTCTAGAATCATTAACACTTTATATTCAATTCAATAGTTCTAACATAAATATTTTTCGGGAAGACATCTTCAATTGGTTTATTAGAAATCTTCATGGGTAGATTACTCGGAGATTTATCACTTACTTAGGCTTGTTCTTCTCAAGGGACATTTTCATAGATGGAAGAATAAATAATCTGATGATGAGGAGCTCTGCTTACTCGTCTTTCATAAGGTGAATTATTGTTCATACTAGCGAGAATGTTGCACCTTGTGATCATCACTTAATGTGCTGATGTCTTCTTAACTTAAATGATCATGACTAATGTTTCCTCTCTACCACCATGGTTGCTTGCTTTTGCCTTCTCTTCTTTCATCGAGCTGACAAGCTAAATAATCTTCTTCCTCTATAGTTCTTTGTTAAAGAAATTTTATTTTCCCTTCATGATCTTATGGCAATTCTCATTATAAGGTGCTCTTCTTAGACTACTTTCATGAAGTGCATTTATGAACTACTCTCCTCCTGGGATGTTGCTTCATATTTGTCAACGATTAGATATTTCTTTGCTTCCTAGAGCGGCTCCCCCCAGGCCTATGATGGATTCATTATGTTATTGATATAACGGGCTCCCCCTTTCTCTTTTCTTTCCATACTCTATTGGGGTTCATCATAATGTACGCACTCCTTTCCAATTCATAGTTTTGATTGATGCAGTTTTGATCCCTCTTACTGTCACAGGGATTCTTTAATGTATATGACGAAGTTACGGTCCTTTGCTTTGTGACCAAGTTTGAGGCATACATAACATCTTATTTTATCATAGTACATTTTGAGTTGATGTATAATACTTTGTTCCCCTTCTTGAATACATTTTACATTCAACGGATTTATGTCCAAAATTATTGCATGCATAACGATGGCCATGGAAATAATTTGTGTACACAGTGAAGGATTGTCTTCTCCATTTGCTTGCTTGAGGGTTCTTCTCTTTTGCTGCATCCTTTCTTTGGTTGGACTAGGTTTGCTTTGTCTTACAATATGCTACGGTGTGTCCTTGTTTGTGGCGGGAAAAACAAGTGATGCTTCCTATAGGAGGAAAGAACCTTCTTTGACATCTTCCAAATTTATTCAATTCATCCTTAGGAGCATATGAGCCTTTAGCAGTTGATTGTTTCATCCTCATTCTCTGTTCTTTCATGTTGTTGCTTGATTCTGTTTGTTTCTTTACAAATCTTGTTCTTGTTGACGCTTCTTCTATGGGAGTCTTCGAGCTACTTCATTTTCCTTTCTGACTTTTACGAAGATGATTTTCTTGTTATCTTGCCTTGGACTTACGATTTTCTCCTTCATATCCTATCCCAGTCTTTATGAGAGGTGACCTTTGTGAATTTAGAATCTGTGGTCCAACTGTCGAGCCTTTCATTAGAGGTGTATTCATTAATAGTTCTCTTTGGGATTTTTTTCTAAGTTCTTTCTTAGGCTCACTACTTCTTCTTCCAATCTTTCACATCCACGACTTTTCTCTCTCATTTGTTGCGGCGGAGTGTCTTCTACTTTCTTTGCCTCTTCATTTTGTTTCTTCAAGCCAATAATTTCTTTCCTATCTTCATATTCTTTCTCATCACATATTTGTACCAATCTCTTTCAAGGTCTTTTTTTTCATTCTTCAATTTTTTTATTTCGGTCGAGTTGTGTCAAGTTTGGCTTTTTCTTGATACAATTTTTTCATGGCTCTTACTACCATTCACACTAGCCAGTGCCTCATTTGATTGAACATCTTCTTTTTGACATGAATTTCTCTTTTTTTCTTAATTCTCTTCTCCTTCTTGACAACCAATCCTTAGTGTCTACTCCGTGCATGAAATGCGATGCTGTCCCCGAGATTTCTTTTCTTTGAAGTTCAATCATTATTAACTCAAGATCCTGATACCGAAGATTATTATATATCACACATTTTTACCTTGGCATTCCTCACATTTTCTTTCACCGTGGGGGATTACGTAGGTAACCATCACAAGCAAGCTTCCATACCTCGAGTTCATAAGTCAATAATCTTGTTTTATCTCTCCATTCGGGAAAGTTTGTTGTATTTAGCACGGGTACATTTTGATAGTCCATGACTCAGCGGATCTCCTTCAAGCTATTAAGCTTACACACGGGAACTTGGCTACGTACGATTTTGAACCCTTAGTTAAGGCGAGGAGGGGGGTGAATGAGTTTAATACATTCATTTACTTTTAAAACTTTTTCATTAAAACTTATTTACACCTTCATTTCATGTTAACTTAATATGTGAGTAGTCTTAGAATGTGAGCGACAAGTATTAATATAATGCAACGACGAGAATTAATATAGAGAGCGGCAGTATTAAGCATATGAGATAAACCACATCAACACATAAACATCATGCACGAGACACCAAATATAAGTGGAAACCCATAAAGGGAGAAAACCACATCTTATTATTGTTGTGATGCAAAGGCAAGCTCCAACTCCCTCTCACCGGCTGATTTTAAGCAGGCAGAGCCTACGAGAGGCTCTACCTCAATTACGGCTACAACGAGGAAGCTCCAACTCCCATCCAATTTTGCGGGCACCAACCTACGGGAGGCTCCAACCTCGATCAGCTACAACCGACATTTATCCGGCTACAACTTGTTGTGGAAGCACCAACTCCATATATTTTACGCAAGCACCAACCTACGGGAGGCTCGACCTCAGTGCACTGACTACAACTTGCCAAGGAAGCTCCAACTCCCTTCAATTTTACGCGAGGGCACCAACCTACAGAGGAGGCTCCAACCTTAGTTAGCTACAAATGATAGCTATCAAGCTTCAACTTGATAGGGAAGCTCCAACTTCCTCCAATTTATCAAAAGAAATGTTTGTTGATTTACCTCGGATATCGGCTTGTTACGCACCATCTTCACTATTGTGTATCGGTCTTCATATTTGCCTTATATCATTACTGCATCTTCTTAGATTCACTTTATCAACTCCTCCTTCTTCTCTACCTCACTTCTTCATTTACGCATTCTCTAACTTTTCAGGTTGCATCTCGTTATTTGCTCCTCCTTCTTTATCTTCTCTGCCCTCAATTTTCCAAACTGCGCATTCTCTCTTCTCACTCTCTCTAACCTCTTGCGGCTTTCTTATTTTCTTCAACTCTCTTCAGTGCTACTTTTACCAAACTCTCTTCTTCTCTCACTCTATTTTCGTAACCTTCTCCCCTTGGATATTACCCTGTTTTATACAAAATAGCTTCATGGTTGTTTGTATTCTCTTGAGGTCGAAATAGACATTCATGTCTCTTTGCCTTACGCCTTCTCATCTCTTTTATCCGCTCATTCGGGGAAATTATAACTATAGGTACCAATTTAACATTACGGTGGGATGTTGTTCTCTTAGGAGACTTCCCAATGCATCACGACAATATAAATCAATTAAAACATTTACATTTCACCTTTTCGGTTACATAAAAACAATTTCACTTAGCCCATTCTACGGCCTTTGGCTTTGCTAGTTTTGTCTTTTACTACTCTTTCATTGAAATTGTTACGCATACTCTATTCTTGCTACTCTGTGCACCTACGCATGTACACACGACAAGTTCCATTCATGCATATTCCTGGTCACCGTGATTGTGTGTCTATTTTGTATAGATACTCATTTAACGTTACAATACATATAGCTGTTGACTTTAAATGCAGGCGAAATTCCAACGCTTTGGTTTCCTTTACGCGTTTAAATAGCGAATGCGGAGGCTTTTAATATTGCCATGGTTATAAACCCAATATATGCCCTCTATGCAAGGTTCTCTCCTTCTATTATTTCAAGCAATTAACATTCATTCTCGACATTATTATTTTGATATTCAAACCTTATTATCAACCCTTTTATATAATGCTCTACAACATATCCACCATCGAGCGCACCAATCTAGTTATTTCTTTTCTCTATTGAACTTGACCCATTTAACATTTGAATAAATCACTTAATTGAATAATAGGGCCCACATGGTTATTCAACGCATATCACAATTCTTCATAGTATATGTTGGTCTATACATAATAAACCAACGATAAATCTTCGCTTTTCACATATGTTAACATATACGACACTTCAACGGTAGTGCGATTAATCGCAATTGAATTCTTCGATTGCGATCAAATTTGGAAATACGATGAATCCCTTTTTCCGGAGTTTTTCGATTGCGATTGATCACAATCGCAAAATTTATCAACCTTTTCTTCTATGTCGACTTGTTTCGATTGCGATTACTCCGATCACCTTTCCGATTGTGATTACTCCGTCCGTCGTTGATTACTACGATTGCGATTACTTCGATCCTGCTGGGTGTGATTACTACGATCCGATGCGATTTGATTCTCCGATTGCGATTAATCGCAATCGCAACTTTTAGTTGCAAGTTCCTTTATACTGCTTTCACTCAGGATGCGATTGACCAATGTTTACCGAACTCAACCATATATGAATCATAGTTTATAAGCCCATCGAATTACGGAACTCAATCGCAATCGCAATTTTCATTGCATGTTCCAATGTTCTTATGCTCACGATGCTCCGATGCGATGTGATTACTCCGATTAGGTGTCGCAATTACAACTTTTAGTTGCATGTTGGAGTATTCCTATGCTGCGATTCTCAATGCGATTAGGCGAGAATTCAAACACATATTAATCATGATTTATAAACTCATCGAGTGCAGGCTTCAGTACAATCACAACTTTACGTTCATATGATCCGCTGCCAACCTTTCTTCCGATGTGATTGATAGGGTCCCACCATGTGGTACTTTCTTTTGATAGAACCTTTAGTTCTTTAGATCTCACGCTACATATAGATATATATATATATGCTTTGGTCCTTTGTATATGAAGCGCGATATATGTAACACGCTGCATATATATGCTTCGCTTGATTCTAATGTATCCTCCAGCTTGGGTTGTGATTCTCGAAATTTTATGTGAGGGTTACTTGCGTATTAACTTTGGTTTATATGCAGAAGCACTTACATAAGGTTTTCAGTCATCACCTTATATATATATCCACATACCAACTTCATTATATAGGGTTCGGCTTTATATATATATATATATATATATATATATATATATAGATATATCAATGCATTATAGCTGATTTAAACAAACGTTAAGAACCCTTATAATGGAGTCTTTGGGCCACCTTCATCCATGTTGTATTAATGTATACTATGTCTTGAGTGTATCATTATAATTGTATTTCACCATCGTATTTAATCATCTTTGAAATGAAATTTCATGGCCCACAATATTCAAACGTTCCACAATTACAAATGCCCATAGGTTAAAAGAGATGTCCGGGCCCACGGCAATTGTTTCATCTACGCCTAGGCTACCTCCTTTCCTTGTCTAATGCTGCTCCTTTGCTTCCTTTGTTCGCTTCTTTTCTTGCCTACGCTACTTCTTTGTCTCTTCCTTTATAGCATATCATTTGCCTTAGTTTCTTTGTGCTCCTTTCTGTCCTCGACGTTGCTTCCGCTCTACTACAACCACTGTTTGTTTGGTGTTACATTTCAACAATCTTCTTTCGCCTGTCTCCTTTGCGCTTCTTGCTTCTCTCTGCTTCTTTGTTATCTACGCTACTCTCTTTGCTACTTTGCTACTTGTCTTATGCTCTCTCTCTTGCTACCTTTTCTTCTTGTACGGTTTTCTTTTCTTTGCCTCTGCTACTTCTTTGCTTTGTTTTTGTTTGGTGTTCCTTCTTTGCCATCTCCTTTGCCATCAATTACAACATTTCCAAAAGAAACTAATCTAACTCTACCCTTATTTCTTCCATGAGTTCGGATTAAACGGTTGAACTAATAAATTCTCTACTTAAGCTACTATCTACCGGATTAAACTGTAGATAGACCTTATTCTCTATTTTCTAAAACGAAATTTAAACAAAGTCAAATCAAGATTAGGCTTGTCTAATTTTCCATGGTGTCTATGTAAATTTGTATGTACAATTTTTACATGGACATTATTTGCGAGAATTAAAAAAAAAATTGTGAAGGCTTAAGATTTGAAAATTACAAACATCCTTCATTCTTCTTATGACAATTTAAATGTATTAAATAATCTTTCCTTTGATTCTTTGGTTCAAGTTTTCGGTGTATTAGAACCATTCTTTTCTTTCTTTGGCTCATATTTTTGTCTGATTAGAGCCATTTCTTTCATCAAACTTACGGGTTCACGATTTAAGCTTGTTTGAAACTTTGTTTTTCTATCCTAATCTAGTCTGCGATAAGCCAAGATTAAACAATTTGGCAAATATTTTCAGCAACCTATCAATGAGTAAATTGAAACCTACCTAGTCATGATTCGGTTGTATGACTAAATAGTAGTGCTTTCTTAAGTAGTGGCATTTAAGCTTGCACACTTTCGGAGTTTTATTTTCTTTTTTTTTGTATGAAGTGGACCTTTCTTCTTTCTGTCGCCCTCTTTTCTCTTTTCTTTTGTTTTTGTATTTTTTTTTCAATTTTTATTTCAAAGAAAAGACAAAAAACCAACTAAATTCTCATAGGTTGAGCTTTTTATTGACATTCCTAGCTACCTAATCATCTTGTGAAATATTTGCACTTTTAGCGTAGACTTTCTTTTCCAGTACATCCGATCGATCGGATGGTTCCATAGTGATGCTTTGCTCACCTCGGCATGTTGGATAGACAAAAGGGCCACTCCCATCTCACTTGTATTTTAGCGACGGTGCTAAAAAATTTCCTTGTACTTGACGATAAGCGCTACTAACAACCTTTATCCCTTCTTCAAATGTCTTCAAAAAATCGGCATAGGGATCTTGAAATAATACCTGGTTGAGAGTTTTTGAAAGATAATTTTCAACCGGGATTGCTTTTTTCTCCTTTGGATCAAGAAAAATATTCTTCGAAAGAAAATCTTCCTCATCTTCATTATTATCTGAAGCTGGAGGACTCATCATATCATGGAGTGCTATCCTCTTGTAGTCACAGTATGTTACGATTTAGTGATATATACGTGAAGAAATCATCATATTCTTGAGTAGGGGTATCTTTGATTACCTCTATCCTCTTAGGAGGAGGCTCTTTATATTCATCATGCTCAAGAAATTCTTCATTCTTTTCAATCTCAACATCTGAGATAGATTCTTGATTCCCAATTATGTGAAAATTATTTACGATGGATTGATTGGTGATTCTTGCTGTTGATGATAGTGGTCATGACACCGATCAACTATTGGTTGCCATAATTAGTTTTGTTTGAAACTTATCATTATCACTCAGTTGTAAAAATTGGAAAATCATTATTATGAACAATCTGAAATCAAAGCATATTGGGTTATCGGTTTGTTTTTTCTTTAAAGTTGATCTCTGAGGGAAATTTCTAAATTTTTACAACAAAGTTCCTTAGGTGAATGGGCAAAGAGAGTTTGTCTTATGAAAAAATTCAAAGGCTAGTTTTTTTATTGATGATGCGATCAATTTCTTTTCGACGAGGTAGAGATGTTTTTGTTTTCTTTGAGCGAAGTACATCGGTTCTCTATCTCTTGTATTTGAATTTGAGGGTGGATGTCTCCTCGAGCCTCTAAAAGTGATGATGAATTATCATTAGTTATGTTTTCAATTGGATCCCGATGATTTTCCTCTATTTCTTGATTAATTTCTTCATAACTAATTCATCTAGGTTTTTATGATAGTTGTCTTGGGTATGAAATTCATGGATGGTAACTATGGTCTTGAAGGCTGTGATGTCTCAAATCTTCATAGAATTCTTACTGAGGTATTCTATGAGGCCCTTAGATTGATTACAACGACTTGCATCCAATGATAGATACCCAGGGATTCTTCCTTATAATGATCATAAAATATTATGTGGAGGTCTCTTAGATAAAACAAACCAGGTTCTCAACCATTCATACCAATCCCTTGCTTTCCCTTCCTAATGTCAACATGAACATTTTTTTCATAAGGCGATCTTCATGCCATTCCACTTTTAAATCTCCATACATGTATATTAAATTTGATGAGATGTAACAAATAGTCATCGATTCTTCACCTTGAAAAACGGGCGAGGTTTTCATCCCAATTCACCTAGGGCATCTTGTATGCTTGGGAGCAGGGATATGATCTCTATTCATTGGAGCATATCTCCTTTGAATCCTTGGATTCATGTTTGTAAATCAAAAAATGAGTCCTTTGTGTATCTTGTCAACCGGTTCGAGTCTTCTGCAGTGGAGTCATTTGGTATTTTAGGAGTTGTGGAGTCTCCCGGTGGAGATTTTTAGCTTTTTGAAGGTAAAATTTGTTATGGTCCACCACCATTGATTATTTAACTACAAATATGAAATGTTTTGAGTTTTACGAGGTCTTAAGGGTATAAAGAAGTAATTCACTCGAGAATTTCCCGATTGAGTCTTAGGAAAAGGCGAACAAATTCGACGGTATCTGAATACCAGTAGGTCATGATGAAGGATTTTTACTTGTTTTCAAGGTTTGGTTATTGTTCACCATCAACAATCGATAATAACCGGTCTTGGTGACACTTGTTTCATACAAAATTAGGGGTTATCCGTTGAGTTGTGAAGTTATCTAATACTAAATAAATCTCCTAGTATGGTCGCCAATATGTTAGGCCTTCGTAGTTTGAGGAGATTGGCAAGAACAAATGCTACGAGCCTACATCAAAACCACTTTGGAATCCTTGGATCTAGCCCTCCTGGATTCGAGGAGAGGGATCTCTCTTTATAAGTGTTTTCAAAGATGTGATCTTTAAAACATGATATGATATTAGGCTAGTTATGAAGTACGAAGGTTTTGTTTATTTTGGTTGGGATGAACATCATCAAAATGAAGGAAGTCTTTTGAAGGGTAAGGTGTGAGCGAGGTTGAAAAAATACTTTGACTAATAGGATAAGTAAGAAATAGTATCGATCCATTGGGCTATGAAGTCTAAAAGGATTTAATTGCACAACGAGGTTTCAAGAAGAGTGGTGTTTATCAGGGCAAGTCATACATGTGAAAATATCTCTTTAAGTTGATTTATGGTATGGAACATTAAAGTGTGATGAAAGAAGCAAACTTATAAGAAAAACAAAAGGCTGACTTAAGATCAGTAAGGACTTTTAACCTAACACCACTTTCGACATACTCAAAAGAAAACAAAGAATAGCTTAAGATAAAGTAAGAACTTTGAATCTAGCTTGCTTTCGAGCATACTCTCAATGGAAAACATTAAAAGATAAAACAAAGAATAGCCTAAGATCGATAAGGACTTTTAAGCCTTCTTTGATTTCAGCATATTGAAAGGAAAAAAAAAATTCAAGATGAACATAAAAATTAGCTAAGATCAGGTAAGGACTTTGAACCTATCTTGATTTTGACATACTCTTAAGGGATCTTTCAAAGCAAGCACATTGGAGATAAACTAGAGGACGAGGGCTAACCATAAACTACTCTAATTCAACTTTAATTAGTATACTTTTCAAGAACATTCAAAGAAAATATTTCAAGCTATACTCGGTAAACATGGAGGCTCCTGTACTTCTTGGTTATGCTACATTGAATTATCCTTAAACACAATCGAGAAGAAAACATAAAGAGAAATATTTATCGGTGAGAAATAGGGTACTTTACGGTAAATCTAATCTATATTTATTTGTTCTTTATCAAAGAAAATGGACAAGATGGAAAACATGAGAAAAATAACAATTACGGTAAGAAAAACATCACCATTGACATAGACCGGGATCCCATAAATCGGCTTGTATATTTGATGTTCAGAACGATTCACAATCTTGAGAGTCGGTGGGTCTTTACGGCCAAAACTCTCTTCTCAACCTATCTTTCTTGAGTTACAAAACGAGCTTGACGACCTCATAGCTATTTACATTCAATGATTATTCAACCAACCATAATACTAGGCTCCTCGTGGCCCAGTATTTATAGATGAATAGAGGAGGTGGAGTGAAAGGAAGTTCTATTTGTTCAGGAATTTCATATAGAGTAAGTGCTTCTCGGCCCTTAGGAGGCCTTATGGATAATTTTTAGATGTTTTAACTCTTGTTTTAATTAATTTTACTTTAACTTTTATATACTTCATTCACTTTTGTTGACTTTGGAGGCTTTTGGTAGAAATTTGACGATTAGTTAGGTTGTCTTTGGCAAATATCTACGTGTGCACGTGCTTGTGTATTCTTTGGAAAATGGTAGTGGGTGGCATTTTGATCTTAGAGAATGAAATTGCTCGATTGATTTGGCATTGTGAAGTGGTCCTTTGGTGATCTGTCTGATTTTCCTCTTTAAACACCATTAGGCCTCTGATTGGGTTTAAATGCTATAATCATCTTGAGACTTTAAGCATTTGTGTCTTTATGCCTTTTGTAGTGATTAACTCTAATTTTCATACTGTAATCTTTTAATCTTTAATCTCCATTGTCTTCTTTTGCTGCTTTGTCGGTGTACAGGTGGCTTTCATTGATGTGGGAGGGTTTTGATTATATGACCAATGCTCATGAAGAGCACCGGTCAAAACATGAAATGAGCCTTGGTAAATCCCCTTTTGGCATGGTGCCTACGTTTGGACACAGAAGGTCATACCTTACGGCCATATCTCTTTATGAACTATGGGAAGGGTTTTCGCCCTTTGAGCAGACATCAAATCCTACATAGAAAAATGAAAACGTTATAAAACCATTGTGGTATTTGGATAAACTTCTTTGGAGGCTGGCGAGAGGGTAGGAGCGGTGAGGAGAGGGAAATGCACGTAACGGAGGTTTCATGGAAAAAACAAGTGAAAACGGGGTTTAAAACTAAATTTGGCATGAAAGCGTAGTTAGTGATTTTGTGGCAACGAATGTGGTTTTCGTGCTCGTAAACGGTGGTGTGATTACGCCTAAATGAACGTGATATTGTCGTCGGGCGTCGTTCCTCTGATACCGCCTTTTTCACGTTCATCAGGTCGTTAAACCTTAACATGGAAATCTGCGCCAAACGCGATGTGAACCATTGGGTCTGGAGGTGTAGATCCAACGGTGGAGAGCGCGATGGGAGAAAGAGGTGCATGGTGGAAGAGAGGTGGTGGAGGCCAGTGTCGGACGGAGAGATTGGACGAGGTGGTTAAATATTGGGGGGTGGGACCAATGGTGACGTAAGCTAACTTGTTTGGTAGCGCGGGTATGTTTATAAAACAAGACGACGGGTGAAGTGATAATGACCATTATATTGGGTGTTTCGACGGTCGAGATGCATGGGTACGAAGGATGGTTGGGCAATCAAAGGATGGGAGGGAGGTGTGATGATAGTCGGATCGATGAGATGACGATCGAATCGTAGCGAAAAATATAACGCGGAGGGAAAAAGAATGAAGAAATTCGGCTAAGGGATAAAGAGGAAGGTTTTATGGGATAAAAGGACCATGAGCGGAGTATGAAGAGGAAGGGGATAGTGGGAAATTGTGAAGGAGAAGGGCTGGCGGTGATGGATCTCCCGAGATCAACGGTGGAAGTCTGTCGGGGGAGGGGGATAAATAGGATGGGAACAACGGGGAGATGGGTAAGGAGAGAGAGAGAGAGAGAGCGGAGGCGGAGTTGATGCGAGTAGATCAGCAGTCAGTTTCATCGGAGGTGGAAACATCGAGCGAAGGAAAAGGCAAGGGTAATGAAGAAAAAATGTGAATGTATCGCCAATGCGATGGGGGCTAAGAACGGGTGGGGGCACGGTCCGAGTGGAGGAGCAAGGACAGGGAGCCCAGGAAAAGGGGGGGGGGCTAAGAAGTGGCGCGGAGAGTTAGCGTAGCCGTCAGATCAAGCGGTCGACGGTGGAGATCACGGCCAGACATCGGCCAATTGGCATTAAAAGATAAGGAGGAAAAGGAAAACGCAGTACACGATGGCGACGGGGCTAAGGCCTTGGTGGTGGGCGAAGGGTTACATGGCGGAAACAAGGAAGGGGCTTGGCTTTGTTTTAATATAAAAGAGCGGGTGAAGGCTTAAGTGGGTTTTTGGGTTTTTAGTGTTTCGATAGTTAAAATAGGGGTTTTTTAAACCAAAAAAAGGGTTTTCATGGTTTAAAATGGATTTTTAGAAGGTTTTTTGGGGGAAATAGGGTTAATAGGGAAGGAAAAAGGGAATTTCAGGGGGGGGATAAATAAAAGGGAAAAAACAAGTGATATGGTGGAATTATGAAGGTAGAAAGATGGAGAAAATGGTGTTGTCTCCTTTGATATTCGCAGTTGCTGGTGGATTTTTGAATGGAATAGCGGTGAATATTACTCTTGAGTTGGAAAGCACCAAAAGGCTTCAGGCAGAAATTTTCTATGAAAATAATCTCTTGAGCTCAAGACTTGTTTTAAGCAGCATCATTTTCTGTAATAAAAAATTTGCGTAGTAACACTTTGCTCTAGAGCGAGTCAAAATTTAACAACGTTAAAAAAACAAAAATACAATGGTTACATGAAAAAAACAAATAAATACGAGCCAAAATTTATTAAATTAAATCAAAACCATCGCTTCAAACATTAATCAACAAATTTATCAGTTCTTTGGGCAATTTGGTGTCGGATCTACATCTTCATAAATCAATTTTTGCATACGAAAATTAGGTGGAAATTTTGCGCTCTCATTTGGGAAACTCGATTTGATAAGGAATAAGTGCAGCACAAATGATAGACTCGCACTGCGCTCTCTACATTCATCTGCGCTCTATCTGCGGCTATCTACTATATGTTCAAATCACGGTTCCATTACTAAAAACCTCTCTGGCGTTCTAATCATGACTCCTACCTCTTCCTTCTCTGACTACTACATCACTCCATCTATCCTTCTTCTCCTCCTTTGATGCGATGCATAGCTCTATATTTTATAGAAGTGGAATTTGCTCTTGTTTGCCCAAAAATAGTATTTTTAAATAGCGGAAGTTTGTTACAATAAGTATATCGGAAAAATCAATTTCCTGACTACATGAATTATTTTAAAAATAAGAATTAGGCGAGACGGAGAAATATTTGAATTCGGGGAATTCATTCCCCTTTTGTGGATGTTGTTCTCTTTTGAATATGCGTTCGTGGCTTAGGTTACGGATTTCTCATTTTTTCTATGGCTTGGGTGAACTAGTATGCTCAAGCATCCTCCTCCCTCGATGGGATAATTACCCCTGTTATACCAGTGCATGGAACACCACAATGACGGGTGTATCTTGCAACTGAAAACGATAATAAGTTTGAACTTGAACCACTTTCTGCAAAGGAAACATCGCTATCATGCATTGAATGCCGAAATGAAGGCATAAGAGATAGGATCGGCTCGTTCTCTGATTCATGCAGCGACCATCCATGGCCTCGTGCTGCAAGTTCCCTCGCCATCCGAACGAGTCCCACGGAATCACTATTTGGTATTCGGCATATGACGGATCACTAAGCAAAATGTGAACATCACAGTTACATTTTTTAAGTTGTTGATGTCATCTTTGTTTGACCCGAGGTCACCAACAATTGCAAAAACAACGGAAGCTGTGCGGTGGAGTCTTGAAACTATACTCGGCCCATAGCCTCCATATCGTTGAAAATAAATTTTGTAACTGGATGGAATAAATTACAACATGATGAATCAAGTCCATAAAGCATATGAATACGAATCGCTCTCTCCTAATGATGATCAGTATACCCGGAGAAGTTCCATACTCAACTATTAGGAAGGTACATTAGCCATCATAAGTAATCGTGTAATCTACATCTTGTTATCTCACAATCGATAGAGTATGTACACTGCGGATCGAGCCATGTTTGTAAGGAAAGGGATGGATAAGATATCTCAAGAGGAGAGCCGGGTATGCTAATGATGCAGGTAGAGGTAAATATCCCTTTAGAACTCTAGAAACTATTGAACATCATGACGAAGATAATAACCATGTTCCGAAGGTCAACTTTCATTTGTATAAGAAGAACATTATAATTGTAATAAATACAAGCATAACAAGTTGTATTGCCTTGAAAACACCAACAAATGAGTTTCTCTTCATAAGTGGCCACTCTTGATCAAAACATGGAACAAATCCCATTTTCTAAGTAGGATTTGTTTGAAGAGCACAACGGAAATTTTGTGGCCTTTGGATTTCTAAAATTTTTAGAAAGTTCTTTATCTGACTTGACTGACATGAAACTATTTGAATTTCGAGAAAATTGTTCTACGAGAGTATCTATGTAGTTTCGTTGTCCTCAGGATAATGGTTTATGTGTATTTTATGGAAAACAATCATTTGAAGAGTGGCTTGAGATTTTTTTAATCTCCAAACATAACGGAAGTAGCAACATTCATAGAGACCCAATATGTTCACGTTCGGGGAGTGCTCTTAGGTGGAATATTCCACTGACGATAACTCTTTCTGAAGCCAAATTTAGCGAATGGTTTCTAGGTTATAAGAAACATGGTGTTTAGAACACAACCCACGTCTTGGAATTTAGAGATTCTACTCCATTTGGTTACCAAATTTGATATTTTCACCTATATTAATTGAATACCCGATTTTGTTGCTTTTATTCATTGAGTGATTGTACTCAAATGCATTCTGCAAGGCAACTACGTAACCAAGAATAAGTTTATTAAAAACACTCATAAAATTAGCTAATAACAGAAATAATAAATATTATTTCTAAATTCCTCTAATTAACAACATAATGGATTAATAACGATTAAAAACACCGAGGTACAAGTATGTATTTGTTGATAAAAATCATAAAAAATTTGGACAAAGATGTAGCTCAACGGACTCGAATCGAAAACACGAGCGAGGAATGAAAAAGGGAAGTATATTGTCGATGTGGAGCCCAATGCCACCACAAATACTAGAGAGGCTTGAAAGATCAAAGGAGGGGAGCACCTCTTCCATTTCTAGATGTGGGTAAAGGGTTCCCTCTGAGTTCATTGTTGATAACATGACCCAAAAGAACCTCATTTTAGCGAGTTCATGAAGTGGTTGAGCTTTAAGACCACGACGCCACAACCGTACACCATCGGTTGCTTCACCAAGGACGGGATCTTCGCGTCGGCCAACAATCTTAAACGCCTTCCACCCAACATCATGCCCTTCACGGATGAGGTATTATGTGACATTGCTCCTCTTGATGTTTGTAGCAATATTATTAGGCCAACCATACTTTTGGAAGTGACATGATTTTATGATTCCACAGAGCTTCATGTTTTATTATTAATTTGGGAAGTAAGTTGTACGGGATGCGGTAGCACCACCTACCACCATCTCTTTGATTCTTTGCTATAGAAACAATGCGATGGCTCATTTTAAAACCGAAATGTTTTCCAAATGATCGCCCCTCGGGGGAAAGAATATCGTGGCCATAGCCTCTAGATAAGGCTCCTCCACATGATAACGACATATGAACGAGTCATGGAGGTATGGGGACATATTCACACCTCACCGTAGGGGTGCCTGCGGTCGAAGATCTCTATCAATCTAACACGAGGTGCGTCGTTGCCCAATGGACGATCTATCGGCACTCGTTCTAGAGAACAACGAAATCAAGAGGTAGATTCAAAGATGTTTTAGAAATCTCACATCCGGATGAGTTCGTCGCCATGTGGGAGCCCAATGTTGGTGCGGGTAAGGATGGGACTTGGAGACTTTGCATTGACTATCGAGCCTTTGAACAAGATCACCTATCGAGAATAGGTGCGATCCCATAGATTTATGACCTTGTGGACCCACTCAAGGAAAACATATTTCAGCAATATCAAGCAGAGTACGGGTATCACAGGGCCACAAAATCGAACCCTCGGATGTGTGGAAGACTACCTTCAAAGTAAGAGGCCTTTTCGAATGGTTGGCCATGCCTTCAGTTGGCAGAATTCTCCCGCAACCTTCACTGGGAACAATGGATGACATTGTGGCCATTCACCAACTAATTTGTGGTGGTTTACTTGGATGACATCTTGATCTTCAATCTGTTGGGAAGATAATCTCCACCACATCTAAGAATCACTCCAAACCTTTGCGATAGCACAAGTTGTGTGCCAATTTGGAGAAGTGAACTTTTGGCATGACCCAGTTTAGTATCTAGCATACATTATTGATGAGTGGGGGAAACATGTGGATCCAAACAAGATCTAATTCATTCGGGATTGGCCAACCCCAACCACTCTTCTGCAATTTCTAGTGGCTTTCTATGTCTTGCCCGATTTCTACCATGGGTTCGTGTTGGGATTCTCTCATATCACTTGGCCCTTGAGTCGAGTGAGAAAGGGAGGAGTGAAAGAAATTTTGGCTTTGAGTGGGAATCTCAACAACATGAGAATTAGTAGAGTTGAAGCATCACCTTTCTGCACCAATGCTCACATTACCGGAGACTTGTAACGACCATTTTGAGATCGAGATAGATGCCTCTAACTATGCTATTGGGGTAGTTATTACTCAATGGAGCATCTGCCGGCATATCACGGTGAGACACATCCTAACACAATACGAAAGTATCCACTTATGAAAAAAATATGTATTCGATTATGTGGGCTTGCCACAATGGAAGCATTACATTTTGGGAAGAGGAAATGGTCATCCACACGGACCACGCACGACCCTGCCCGGTTCATATAGACACAAGGAATGTTGCGAATGATCACCAATAGAAGTGGTCACATACCTACAATAGTTTAATTTGAAAATCAAATACAAAAAGGCATCACCAATAAATTTGTATGCTTCCCCTCGGCCAACCACAGGTTATTGGAGCTAACCCTTTGTGCTCAGCTCTTTTGGGCACAAGGATTGGTTGCTTCTCTACATAGCCGATCTAGAATTCAGCCACACATATGAAGCCCTTGGAGGTAGCGGGTTCCAAAATTTCACCTCCCGGGATGCAACTGTTATGTCACACAAGGACACCTTTTGTTCATAGTGAGCGTGCCAAGATGGTTTTGGAAGCACACTATAGTCGGAGGTCGTTGGTTATTTTGGGGTTGAGAAAATAGTGGCGGTACGCAAAATTATTTCTATTGGTTGAACCTTAGACATGATGTGGTGGGAAGTAAATTAGATCCTTCTACCTACTGTTCAAACCAACCATCAAGAAGTAGGAGCCCCTATACTGCGGTGCCACCACCCCTAGTCACCCATGGGAATCCATCTCCAAGGATTACATGTTGGGCCTTCCTTTTACTAAGCATGGCAACGACGTGTTTTTGTGCTCATCGACGATTCTCAAAGATGGCCATTATGGAAGTGCAAGAATAATATCATAGTATAAGCCAACTTTGCTAAAATCTTAACTTTGAATGAGTGTGGGTACACTTTTGGATCCCATAGTCTATCATCTCATATCGGGACAATGGATTCCTCATTACATTTGGTCCGCCTGCGGTTGTGTGGACACCAAGCTCACCAAGTCCACGACTTTCCTTTCCACCCAAACCGATGGACGGACAAGGTTGCCAACGGGATAGTCATACACATTATATGCATGTACATCACAACTATAACCGGAGCTCTCCACGGCTCATCCAAACACAACCCCTTTCGGGTGAGCCGGGATTCCGGCCACTATGTCCTATTGACGTATCCATGCCATTTGCGGCTACTCAGCACGATTTGGCTCATGTCGATGCAGAAGCAGAAAAGGTGAACAAATTAATTGAGTGCATTCAACACATCCTCCAATAGGTTCATGACATATTGGACAAATCAATACTGGTATGCAATGTGGCCTCATCAAAATGATACCACACAACTAGGTAGAGGGCGACAAAAGTTTGGCTACAATTGTAGAAGGAGCACCTTGCTAGACCTCACCGCAAGCTTATCCTACTTTGCTATGGGCTATACATCATCACCAAGGCTATAGGGGAAAATCCATTCAAGCTTATTATTCCACCATTCCCTTTCCTACACCCGGTGTTCGATGTGGACAACCTTGACTCTACTTTCCACGGACACATCCAACATGGCATAACAACTCACACCAATAGAGTTAAAACTAGACTACATGGAACAAAATAAATAAATAAATAAAACAAAATAAATAAAAAAAACAAAACAAGGTATATCGAGTTGTCAAAGTAAGCCAACTCCTTCACCGGGGCAAGTGGTTCACCGAGGACCGGAGTTCAGCAAAACTTTTCCTCACCTCATTGAGACTCTACACACAATGGGGACCATTGCCTAAGGCGGTGTATCTAGGCCCGGATCGAGTGGCCACCCACCTATTCCACCTAGACCTCCATTTACCATCGAGTTTCCTCTTTTATAGTAAAATTTACTATTTTTAGTATTTTTTGGGTCTTGAACTTTTGGAGCGATTATGACCCTATAAATGACGTTTTTTTGAGGTCTATCTGACTTCCATATCCATAGGAAAGGGCCTATGGAAAAACTTGTAGTACTCGGATAGTCATTCCAATGATTTATTATGTACGGAAAATAGGCATAATATGACCAAGTTATGACTGGGAATTTAGGCGCTAACTAATGGGGCCCACAAACTCTTGGTGTTTCAATCTCATGGGGTTAGGGTTTTGGTTGTTTAGGGTTTTCCTATTTTTTTCAATAATAAAGGTATTAGCCTCATTGTAACACGGTGCGGATACTATCGTAGTTTCGTAGCCTTATAAAGACTTAAAAAACGGAAAAACGCTATGAAATTGTTGTATTTTATACTTTATGCTGATCGATGTTTAAGAGGTTAAAGGCTGATTTGGGAGCTGAAATTTCTGAAATATGTGTTGAAGGGCAATTAAAATTATGCAGAGGAAAGAATCAATTTTATGGAGGACAAGGCTTCTTTTTGTGGCACTAAGAAAGTGTGCTGAAACATGCTACTTTCGTAGCGCAACCTTTCAACCTTTTGCTTGAGACTTGGAGTAGTTTTTGGACATATAGAATTTATGGGAGATTTAAATATAATTTCAAAAATTATTATTTAACATTCAAGGACCATGAATTGAAGATTAAATGACGACCTAAGTGTTTGAAGAAGAAGAAGAAGATAATTTTCACAAAAAATGGGGTATTGTTTTCCTAGTTTTAAAGGAGGTGGTTTAGTGATCATAAAGTGATCAATACCATCATCTAAATTATACATGTGAATGTATACTTGTCAAATATGTGATTTATTTTAGTAGATAAGGTTTTTAATGATAATAATGAGCGGTTGAGTTCTATTTGGAATAGGATTTGTGACACCTTCTGAAGTAGGATAGGTGTATACATTTTATCATTAAAGTTGATGTTTTATGGTTATGCAAGGTGTCATTAGGCAAAAAATTACGATGTATCACTTTATGTCTGAGATAATATAAGGAGGTAACATGTCTATTAAAGGCCATGGGGTCAAATTTTCAAAGGTTGGAAGATTTTTGGCAAAATAGAAGCTTATTGTAATGGGTAATTTCGGCTAATACGAGAGATTTGTTACTTGAACAACTTGAGATGCAGAGGAGTTTCTTGCTTTTGCTATTCTATTCACCTCTTATGTATCCTTTGTTATTTTCACTTATGTTACTCGAATTCATCATGAGATGTAACTTCTTTTATATGTGAATTATTTTGTGTATACTCATGTTTTATTTGTGTGTGTCCTACTTCTAGAAACTGCGAAACAACCTCGACTTCCGTGTCAAGTAACTCATGAATCACTAAAAGTTTTGACTCCATAAGCCCAATGCCTACATGCTGATATTATTTTCAATCTACACTCATCGAGTTGGAGATGTTGTATCTCGGAAGACTATTTGATTGCCTGAAAGCTATTGGATTTTTCGCTATATACGGTAACAACACAACTCCTTCACACAAGATTCTTGTTATATTGATAAGTTTTTATCCTATATTTTGAAATTTTTCTTCGGTGTCTTAATGCTTATTACTCGAACTCATGATTGTTCATGATCGACTTCCTTTAAGTATTAATGAGGATTATCTCTCTTAATAATTTTCTTCCGTATCTTGACGTCTCATTACTGGGGAATCGTTCCATCATACACTCGCTTCCTTTGAACCTAAAGCTATTTAACCCTCTTCTGTCTTTCTCTTTCATTGAAATATTTACGAGCCTCGGCTTCCACAAGGAAAGCCTTGTTATTGATATCCCTTTCTTTGAGATCATGGCCAATGGTATTAGAAAACAAGTCTTTTCAACCTACATTCATCATAGCAATTTATTTCCTAAATAGAGTTAGCCATACATGTCTTTATTCCATATCATTAACCCTTGAGAGAGCCCTCTCGGATTGAGGAAGGCTAAGCCTCGGTCCACAAGATTGGTTTGAAATAGTTACACGAGGTTATCCGAGTAGGCGGCCAATCAAGTACGATTTTGGTGATAACGCTTTTCAAGGTTAGGAAATATGTAAAAGATTGTATTTGAGATTCGTCATGGCCAACTCGTGAAGTTAATTTGGATATTTCCTCGATATTTTGTTCCTCCCCAGAATTTGATTGAAAAATAATTGTAAAAACGAGTTGGAACAACGAAACAATACCTAATTGGTGAGAATGATAATGGTTCAAGCTTAATTTTTTGGTACGGTGGGGACGACACCTTTTACGACTCTTGAGCTGTAGTACGAGAAAAAAGGATGGACACTAAGAAAAACAATGAAAATTTTGGTGGAGGAGAATGATTAATTAGGGTAGGGCTACACTTATGATCGGGAGATCATGTCCAAGTTGAAAAATTCTAAAATGGAAGTGCTTGGAAATGTTTGCAAATACGGCGGCGGAAAGGCCTCATCGGCGCGATTCTGGCACCAAAGAATACTCAAATCAGATGTTGTATGTGAAATTTGCTAAGGTTTGAATTCATCTAGTGACCTCCAAAACATGAATTTTTGACTAAATGATTTTGTCATTTTCTACAAAAATTATTATGGAAAAATTTGATTTTTATATATATTTGACGATGACCTATCGAGAGGGGTGCCACGTGGCTTTCCCAAAGTGCGCCCCGTGGCCCAGGGCCATTGGTTAAAAAGGTTTGTGAAAAGTTGGAGGGGCAGGGGTGAACCCTCGGCCGACTCCTCGGGGAGGGGATCGGCCGGCCAAAACGACACGGGCATGATGTTGTTTTGTGGTGGGGTCCGGGCGCTAGATGCCGGCGGTCGGGTGGGGCGGGCTGTAGTTGGCGGAGGTAAACGGAAACAGTCGGCTCGTGCATAGTTGAATGGGCGCGAGGTTTAGCTTAAGACCTTGGGGCTTAACTTCCATCTTCATATTCCCTTACGCGGTGACCTAGGGCCTAAACGTGACTCAACCCGGCGGAACAATAGGGTTAATCACCTTGGTGCTAGCCCTTCTTTTGATGTGACCTTGACCGTGACCATGAGCGCGAGATTTAACCTTATCTGTTTAGCATTAGCTGCGAAGATTAGCATGAATGCGACCACAATGACAGATTACATTTATTATTCCACCTATTTTGGGAGCGTGGTTCTGAGTACGCGATCCCCGTGTAAATTTGGTGGAGCTAGCTGGAGATCCTCTAACTTTGGAGGAGGTTTTCTAGTGCCAGCACAGGAAAAATCTTGTTTGGGTCATAACTTTCTCAATTTTCGACCAAAAATGATGAAATTTTAGTCAATTTGTAGCTTTCTTCGGTATTAGGAGAGTTTGGAATAGTTTTGAGTGAACAGAGGTGTTTTTCAGCCATTTTTTTCTTCGGGGAAAAGGAAAGAGCCATCGGGCCATCGAGAGGAGATGGGCTGTGTTGGGTTAATACTTCACACTATTTAAGGTGAAACAAAAGCCATTTTAGCTTATTTATGTCATACAGTCAAATTCATAGCTTTTTTTGCCTGTTGGCTCTTTTCCTGTTTAACCATTTTGAGCAAATTAATAGAGCAAAGGACATGCCATTGGGGAGCCTTGGACCGGCGATTTAGCCCGGGGGAGGGGTGGGCGCACTCCATCGATTTTGTGGTATGCTATGGTGAATTTTTACTTGTTTTGTGTATGTATTTCTGTATGATATATTAAACGAGTAAATTTAAATAACAAATCCTCACACATAAAACTACGAAACATTATCAAAACTACTTTGATTAACACCGCAAGACATGGAGAACACTTTGCATAAATTAAATGGAAAATAGGATACTTTGCATAGCTTTACAAATAGTTCCATTACCATATCAATTAGTATCGAGCTAGAGTTTTACTACGCATTTTTTCTTGTGCAAATATAGTTGATTGTTTGCAAGTTTTGATCAACACTGGTAAACTCCAAGAGGGGAAGGACAATTGCTTAGAGAACAAAGTAATCCTCAACGAGGAGGGCCAGTGCCTTCACTCCACTTTATAATTCACCCTCAAGAGCCATAGAAGAAGCCTCAAGCATGACTTCAAGGGAAGGAGAATTTCACGAAGACATTGATCCAAAGTAGAAGAACAAATGTTCCGAAGGCTTTTTTGGACATGACTAAGATGGTGAGGATAACTGCAAGAAAGGAATGATAGGCTTGTTGGAGAAGGGTCTAAACATCGAAAGAAGGAGGGTTCTTCGGGGAGGAAAAGTGATGACAATTCAAAGAAAGGACATGGAGGAAATGGTGATCCACCATCCCCATCTTCATCCTCTTCCTCTACATACGTCATCCTCTACTTCGATGAATCAATCTCACAAGTCTAAAACCTTTGGTAAAGTCTTTTTAAAGCTTGATGTTAAATTTGGAGTTTCCTATGTTTAATGGTGGAAGTCAATGGAAAGCAGCAATTGGATGTGACATTTGGAGGTTTACTTAAGGATACAAAACCTTCATGATGACACCAAGATATAGTTAGCCTCTTTGAGAATGGATGGAGAGCGACATTGGTATGGTGGGAAGCCAAGACCAAGGATGAAATTAAAAACCATGGTAAGATCACTTTATCATGGAGCTGAATTTATTACTACAATTAAAGCAATTTTATCCATTAGCTCATTTACAAAAGGCTATCATGGTAGGCTTGAGACAACTTAAAGGTTAAATAACACAAAGAGGCTTGCACCCAAGAGTTTAGGAAAGAGCACTCTTATTGAGGTAGACAAAGTCAGAATGCTTTCTTTGAAATATATAGGTGGTTTACCCACTGACTACCTTAGAAATAATATCTTATGTTCAATCTTACTAGTCTAGACAAAGTTTGTGTACAAGCTATGCATTTAGAGCTAGAGGAAAAACACTTTTGACGAGGGTAGAAACAAGCCTTTTTAAGGGAAAAACAAAGATAAAACCTCTAAGGTAAAGGGAAAAAGAATGCATCTATCAAATAGGAAAATTGAAAGTGATATGTAAACATTGTTAAAGAGAAGAATATGAAGAGAAAAAGCTGACAGGAAACTTCATCTGAAAAAAGAACTCGGTTTAACAAAAACAAAGGAAAAGATAATTGAAGCTACTACTACAACTACCACAAGACTTGGTGATGATTGACGTTGATATAAACCAAATTACAGCCATAGGTTTCTAAGAGTATGAATTGAAAGGAAATTGAAACCTTAGGCAAAACCTTAGTACTTCAAACTATCATGGCTCCAAATGAGGAAGAAGAATTGAATTGTTCCATGTGAGTGTAGTCTCAAAACATACAAAAATTGACACACTATTGGCCGGTGGTCACAAGCAAATCTCATATCGGAAGACTTGGTCAAACGGCTTAAAGTTGAGACCATTCCACATCCCAAGCCATATCCACTTGGATGGATGCCCAAAAGGATCGCTTATAAGTCTCAAGAAAGTGCATATTGCATTTTGCGATTACGCACACTTTATTGACACGAGTTGAAATTGATGTGATTCTGCTTGATATATCGAATTGTTTGGGAATTCCTTACTTATTCGACGGAATGCGATCTTCCATCGCCATGAAAATAAGTATCATCTCTTTAAATATGGAAAGGAGTTTATTGTTAGAGCACATGTAAGAAGACAAATATAGTGGTAAATGCGAGACAAGTAAAAAGGCTAGTGAATTCTAGTAAGAGTTTTGTACTTATTATGGTTAAGCCTAAGTTTGATGTGAAGCATGAGTCATTTGAAAATTTTGATTCCAAGTTAAAATCAGATTTATATGATGTAGTTGATGCACATCATGAGATTTTCGAGACGATAGGTTTGCCTCTAAAGAGGAGATTCAACATGAAATGTAGTTACAACAAGGTGTCCTCTTCCTAACATAAAGGCATGTACCACATGTCTATCATGGAGAATGCTGAAATAAAGAGGCAAATTAAGGACTTGTTGGACAAAGGTTTCATAAGACCAAACACTTCACCATGTGGTCAGAGTATTGTTGATTCCAAAGAAAGATGGAACTTGGTGTATGTGTGTGGACTTGAGGCATTGAACAAGATAACGGTAAAGAATCGTTACCCACTCCCAAGAATAGATGATTTGTTAGATCAGCAGCTAAAAGATGCTAAATATTTCACTAAGTTAGAATTACGTGGTAGTTGTATCATCAAGTTAGAATTGCGAGAAAGTGACATTTGGAAAGACGGCATTTAAAACCAAGCGAGGACTCTTTGAGTGGCTTACTTATTCCATTTGGTTTATGCAATGCACACCTTTCATGTGCTAGTAATGGATGATGTCTTACGTCCTCTTCTTGATGATTTTGTTATTTTCTGTAGATGACATCTTAATTTTCAGCGTAGGAAGTGAGAAGAGCATGTCATGCATGTTAAGAAAGTACTTGAAATTTTGAAGAAAAACGATTGTTCTTAAAATGTCCAAGTGTGAATTTGGAAAGACTTCTTTGGTTTTATTTGGGACACTTAGTAGGAGGAGGTACTTTGAGAATTGATCCTTCTAAGTAGAAGCCATTGTAGTTGGCCTACTCCCAAATCCATTACGGAGGTAAGAAGTTTTTTGGGTGCAACTGATGTTGGAGAATTTTACTTTCCTAACTTCTCTGTAGCGGCTCCTATGCATGCGGTGACAAGTGTGAAGCGTTCTTTCCAATGGGGAGAGAAAACAACAAAAATCTTTCGAGTCTTTAAAATAAATAAGTTCAGCTCTAGTCCTTACATTCTTTGGACTTGGGGCAGGCCATTGATTCGGACCAAGCTGCTAGTGATTACGCCATAGGTGCGGTTCTCTTACACGGCATGTTAAGCCTATCGCATTTCATTACGAAACATTTAATGAATCTTTACATTGTGAATTATCTACATATGATAAGGAGTTGTATGTGTTGGTACAAAGCGTCAAAAGTGGAAACACTATTTTATGGGCAAGGAAATAGTTGTTCATACGACCATCGACCTTTTACGGTACACGGTCGCAAAGTAAATTACAACGGTCACGAAATTTCGGATGGATGGGTTTCCACCAAAAATTTCACTTTGTAATAAGGTACAAGAAAGGTATTTTCAATAAAGTTGTTGATATACTTTCAAGGCCTATTATTAGTGCTACTAGTTTACTTAAGAATGATTTTATTGTACATGAGAGCTACATAGAACGTGTCTACCATCAGATGTTGATTTTAAGGATGTGTATGCTAACTTGAGTGAAGGGAATCATGTTGAGGAGAATGATTATCCTTGCATAATAATTTATTTGTTTCATATGGGCAAGATATGTATACCTAGGGAGAGACTAGTGTCTTGAAGTCTCATTCTTCTCTTATTCTTGGACATTTCGGGGTAAGAAAAACGGTGGCACATTTACGGAGGTATTGTTATTGGCCTCGCATGGTAGATAGTGTTTCACGTTTCATTAGAGGTTGTTCATTATGTGATACGAAGCAAGCCTAGCAATAGGAAGCTTGGTTTATATACGCCATTTCCGGTACCTTCTAGATCTAGCATGGGAAAGTGTTTCTATGGATTTTGTTGAGTCTACCATTGTCTAGAAAGCGACATGATTATGTTTATGTAGTAGTTGATAGATTGACAAGATGTGTATCCTTATGCCATGTAAGAAATCTATAATTGCTGAAAAAAAGCTGCTGATTTATATTTTTTCAACATGTATGGGTTCATTATGGCTTGCCTACTTCTATTATTGGTAGCGGGGATTCAGTTGTTAGAATTTTTGGTCCAATTTATGGAATATGATGGACACAAGTTGATGAAAATCTTGCTTTCCATACGCAAGCAGATGGCCAAACGAAGGTAGTGAAGCAGAACCATTGTACATCTCTTGAGTTTATTGCGACAGAATCAACACAGGATGAGCACTTGCATTACATTCGACATGCTTACCAAACGGGCCAAGCACTCTTCTACAAATACTTCACCTTTTTGAAGCTTTGTTTTTGGTATTTCCACAAGTCACCTTTAGATTTCATTCTTGAGAAGGATGTTGCCATTGATGGGCATAGTGACATTGACAAAGCTCGCATGTTCATTGGAAATAATTCAGCCCATACATCGGTAGGTTCAACAACAACTTGAAAAAAGTCAAGGCAAGTATAAGGAGAGGCATGACAAACACGGAATTGATCATAAGTTTCAAGGAGAGATGAGTTATGTTGCATATTAGTAAGGAAATAATGCAAGGAAGGTAAAGGTTGAAGCCCTATTTGTTACTTGTCCATTCAAGATTCTTCAAACAAGTTGAAATAATGCCTTTCAACTAGATTTTCCTTCATATACCAAATGTATTCCGTTGTGAATGTGGAAATTTACGTTTGTATGAACCTCGTTTAATTGCGATCATGAAAAGTGACATTCGGCTACATCCATAAGAAGTTTTCTCGCTAGAATTTTTGGATGACTTGAGGATGTTATCCTTAATGAGCGCACTTAAAGGGGAGGGGAAGTGTTGATCTTCGGATTGGTCTTAAAGGTAGAAAACGAGTAAGGAAAAATGGATGGAGGTGGAAAAGGTGAGGGATTTGTACCCTCATCTCTGAACGGGTAATTTAAGGCTTTTGGGGTCAAAGCTTTAATGGGGAGTATTTATCGAGGAGATCATGTCCAAGTTGAAAAAATGCTCAAAAATGGTTGCAATCGAACTACTAGAAAGGCTTATATTCTTGTGATTCTAGCACCATGAACAGGCTCAAATGCGATGTATGTGAAAGATGCATAGGTTTGAATTCGTCTGGTGACCTGCTCAGAAAACGGGACTTTTTGACTAAATAGTTTGTCATTTTCTACAAAAATTATTATGACAAAGTTGATTTTTATATATATTTGACGGCCTATCATAGGGTGCCACGTAGCTACGAGAGGCACTTAAAACCCCAAGCCATTGGTTAAAGGTTTGTGAGAATTTGGAGGGCATGAGGAGGTTGACCCCTGCGACAGAACCAACACGGGCATGATTTTGTTTTATGGGTGATTCGAGCGGCATTAGATCTAGCAGTCGGGTCATGTTGAACTACGAGTTGGGCGGAGGTAAACAAGCAATCGGCTCGTGCATAGTTGAATGGGCGGAGGTTTAGCTTAAGTCTTCGAGGCTTAACTTTCATCTTCATATGCCCTTATGTAGTGACAGAGACCTAAACATTTTCCAACCGAGGTGGAACAACGGGGGTTAAGCACCTTGGTGCTAGCCCCTCTTCCGGTGTGACCTTGATTCGTGACCATGGGCGCGGAGTTAACCTTATTCCCCGGCATTAACCGCGGGAATTCGCATGTGAATGCGACCACAATGACAATTACATTTATTGTTCCCTGTTTTGGAGTACGGTTCCGCCAAGTCCTCGATCCGAAAAATTGGTGGAGCTAGCTGGATTTCACTCCGAGTTTTGGAGGGAGGTTTCTAGTCATTGGGAAAAAACTTGTTTGGGTCATAACTTTCTCAATTTTCGACCAAACGAAGATGAAAGTTTAGTTAATTTTGGATTCTTTAGCATTATGGAGAGTTTGCGACGGATTCTGAGCAAATGAGGTGTTCTTCAAACATTTTTCTTGAGGAAGAGGAAAGAAGTATCGGGGGCCATCGAAGAGATGGAGGTACGTATTGGGTTGTACTTCATTGTTTAAGGTGAAACAAGACCATTTTTAGCTTATTTCTATTTTCTGAAGTCAAATTCCATGACTTTTTTTTTTCTGTTTGAGCATATTTTTCATTCATGCTGTAACCATTTTGAGAAAATTAATAGAGCGAGGACATACCATTGGGGGAGCCTTGGACCGATAGATGTAGCCCAAGAGGGGTGAGCTTGTCTCATCAGTTTGTTGTGTGTTATCATATGGTGAATTTTACTTGTTGTGTATTTTATATTTGTGATATATTAAACGGTAAATTTAAATAACAAATCTCTTATAAAACTCATAAACATTATCAAAACTACTTTGGGTCATATGACAAGACATGGAGAGAGCACTTTTGCACACTAAATTAAAATGGAAATGTAAGATGCTTTTCATAGCTTTACAAATAGTTCCATTACCGGATCAACTTATTTGCATTCGGACACCGTCACCTCTCAAATTTTCATCTTGAAGGTCGAGGATGGTTCCCATCCGGTGAGTGCTATGGAGGGGGTAAATATAGGACGACAACTATATGAGTCGTTGATTGCGTAGGGATGAATGGTTTACATCTCATCGGGTTAGCGGAAGGGCCAAACTAACACACTTGAAAATTTACATATGATGTAATAATACGACAATTCAATGAATATGAGACGGCGAATGTTATGCGTAGGGGGTATTCAGCATTTATTATGAACACCTTAGCACCCGATGGCATGTTAGTATCGATTAAATCATAAATGATCATTCTAGGAATATAGAGGTGGATTAAGTTCATCGCCGAAAAGGATCGACTAAAATGTATGTAATTTCATGACTAATCAATGACTATGGGCCATTGATGTTTTGCGATAACACGATTATATTTAAAACCTACCTATACTATATTTGTGCTACGCTATTTAAGTATTTAACTTTAAAAATATTAAAGCGTGCATATATTTATTCTGAAATTTTATTATAAAAAAAATATTACTTGGGAGCGAAGAAGGGTTTGGCAATAACAATAGGATACAACGGGAGATGGCACTCACTTACGAAGGATCAATAACACATACCTGTGCCTTTTTATTGTGTTATTGAGTCCTATTCTAAATAATGACATTGGTATATCGAGATGGGAAAGTTCTACACGAGGGAAGATTTCATACGGGTCATGGAACAAGTGTACCCAAAGAGGTTATGGAAATGATTTTAGTATTTATTACGAAAATAATAAGGATTATTAAATCTCGTTATAGGAAAACTACTTCATCCTTTTTTTTTTTTGTCTCTAAATAAATAAATAAATGAGGCTTGACCTTGTGGCTTAGAAAGCTACAACCGGGGGCATCTAAGTAGTTAAAGTCACCTAAGGATGGGCGCTTTGACCTAGGCCACGCCAACCCTTTAGCGTCTTGTACTTTTAACATGTATCCTCCCCCTAACATGAGGCACAACCACCCCCACGTGAGGTTTGATCTTGGGTCACCTTGATAATGAGGCATGTCCTCAATCGGTTGTGCTAGTGGGACTTGAAAAATCGCCACCATTACTTGTGAGGCTTATTATTCATAAAAAATATCGCGTGTAACTCTTTTTAAGAGTCGGAAGGATGGGAGATGCGGAGACGCAAAACGACGGGCGTGAGCCTTCCTTCCAGAAATTGAATAGGATAATATACCTAAGGGAGTTTGTGGAGGTACGTGGCAAACCCAAAGGATTAAAGATAATTTGTCTTCGCCTGGGAATTTACAATAACATCAATGACACGGGCGCGAGGGAGGCCGTTGGGAGCACACACTTCACTAACTCGAGCAATCTATTGGGAAGGAGTACTTGAATTATCAAATTGAATGGATGGAGTTGATAGTTCGAGGCTCTCTTCATAATTTTGGGATTTTGATAGATAATTACATGTAAAGGAAAATTTAGTCTATAATATTTTATGTTGTGCAATTTTAAGAATATATAGACTTAAAAAGAATTGTCATTAAAAATATTCCCCAGGCTAATACATGGTTTGGAAATTTCATATATTGTGAATGTAATGAATGTTATAAATTTAGAAACGAGAAAGTATTATTTTCATACGCACTTATTTTTATGATAATTTTGCTTTTATAGTGGATAGATAAATGGTAAGGTGTAGCAATGTTGTTAGAGAATATTTCACTTAAAATATATCACTCTTGAGTAGTCAATAGATGAGTCCATATCAATTTTAGTAATAAGATAACCAAGGCTATGTTAGTTCTTGTATAAGTTTCAGTAACATGGGGGTTAGTGTGTCACCATAGAGGGTTAATATGATTCACATAATTACAATATCCTAGGGCAAACACCATGCTATGCGATATTAAATTTGGAAATATAAACAACAAAAGACAAGAGAGCCCACAATACCAACCCCTCATAGAATTTGACACCGAATGTTGCTCCGCTTCTAAGCGAGCGTCCATATGCTCTGATAAGTCATTCGGTTCTTCTCGAATTAATATTTCATGTCTAAATTGTTTGACCTTGTATTAGTAGCCCTTCATGTGCCTTATCTTAAAGACAAAATTATATTTTTGTTATAAATTAATTAACTAAGCAATTAAATACACAAAATATTGTGAAAACACAAATACATAAATGCATAGAACAAAGAGACACAAATATCGTGGTTCACCCAATTTGGGCTATGTCGAAAAAAAGCTAAAATACTTCCTTCTATAATGTCCAACAAAAATGAAGAGATACAACCTGTAATGAAATCCATTGCTGTTCCTCTTAAGCTCTCACACAATCTACTCTCTCTTTCTGCTTAAAATAATAATACTTAACCGCAATATAATTCCTCATATAAGCATGAGGGTTACCTTAGGGAGAAAAACCCCAAATTGTAGCATAAATTCACGTCCTTATGAACAACCCCATGTGTCAAAGCTACGAAATTACAATATTTTACAAGGCCAATTTTCATCTATTTTTAGCTACGGGGGAACTACCCACGAACCCCCACTGGGGAGGGGCTCCAAACATGCCTTCGCACCTGGACCCCCCGGTGGCAATAGTGCAAGGGAACACCCCCCCCCCCCACACACCGGCCTCCCCATACGGGGTAGGATCAGCATATGTTGAAACAAGATGATCTGAAAGGAGTGTATTAGTTCTGTTGTGCTAAGTGTCTATTTTAGGTAATATAAACATATGCAATTTGTATCCCTTGATTTTGCTTAAGGAATGAGTATTTTAACCATGAAACATAGATGAATTAGTGAACTTTAGCATGAAAATAACCTTAAAAACATTGAACAACGGTATAATAGAGAAATACAATCACACATAAGTTTTACACGGTATGCATGATGAAGTAGTTCACCCCTCACAGGCTACCTACGTTCGAGCTCCCCGTGGCATGTCCCTCTTTTGTCATTATGCTCAGAGTATAAAATTACATGTGTTTTAAAGGCCTCTAATGGCTATTTTCTGACACCAATGGATCCATAATGCTCAGAATTAGTCTAGGTAGACTCTTGTTTCACCAGAATTAGTGAAAAAATTGACCTCCCAATGCATTTTCCCAATGACGATTTTGAATTCTGCAATCAATAAACCTAAATTTGGGGTCGGTGATTGCTATATTTCCCACCATTCAAAGCTGTTTTTGACTCATCAAGTTTAGAGTCAAGTGGGCGGGGTGGTCTCATGTCGACGCCACCTTGTCTGCGTTGTTCTTTGTTTGAAACTCCGCGTATATAACTTGGAACACGAAGTGGCATGATTACGCAACCATGGCATTTGATGCAGCAACGATGTGACCGATTATATTTCACTCGGGATTCCGGTGAATTTAACGGTTTCCAGACACCGGATCACGGTCATAGCCATCGGTTATGGTGGTTGGGGCTGGCCCCTTTTTTTATCCACCGTAAGTTTGTTAAACAATATATTAAGCAGAGCATCCTTATAGAGTCGAAGTAACACTCGTAGGCGGAAGTGGATTATGTTTCCGTGCCCATGCCGAGGTCTTCAATTCAACTCCCATGGCCTTCGATAAATTTCTTGCACCCTCATGAGGACACGTGGTGGCCTCCGGGCACACGTGTCCCTCATCTGATGGTTCAACACAAAAACATCAACGGTTAAAAACTCATCGTCGTACTACTAAATCAATGGCCCACAATATGCCATGTGGCGTAATCTGTTGGGCGTGAGAAAGGGAATATTCCCTATAATATTCATAACTATACTGCATGGTATTGGGCATCCGATCCTACAAATTTTGTTATTTGGCAAACAGACGGGCCGTGATATCTTTCCTCATATGACGTGTTTTTTGAATGACTGGCGTCGGGTGCAATGATGGGGGCGTTCCAGTCGCTCGGTTTGGACTGTTTGGGCACTTTAAATTTTGAGCATAACACATGATCTCCTAATCACACCTCCCCATTGGGAAACTTTTGAACCCCAAAAGACTTTAATCACCTATTCGAAGATGAGGGTACACTCCCTCACATTTTACATATCCATCTTGCCTTACTTGGTTTGTTTATATTTAATCACGATAATCGTACTTCCCCTCTTAGAAGTGAGTGTCCTCCTATCAAGGATGGCATTCCTCCGAGCTCATCCGGATGCAAGCGAGAAATATTCTGTGTTAACGTTGAATATCTCTCCCTTGATCATCAATCAAGAGAGCTCATACAAACGTAAATTCTCACATTGACAATAGAATACATTTGCATATATAGGCAAGTCAAGTTGAAATGCATTATTACCAACTTGTTTAATAATCTATAATGGACCATAACGAATAGGCTTGAGCTTTTAACCTTCCTCTTGCATCCTTTCTTTGCTTATGTGCAGCCATACTTCATCTCCTTCTTGAAACTTGTGATCAACTCTATGTTTGTCATGCCTCTCCTTCCTTCTTGCTTTGACTCTTCTCAAGTTGTTCTTGAACATTGATGAATAATATGAATTTGCTCATTGAACTTTCGAGCCTTGTCAACATCCATTCCCATCAATTGCAACATCCTTCTTAAAGATGAAGTCTAATGGCGATTTCGAAAAATACCAAAGCGAGACTTCAAGGTAGTATTTTTAGAAGAGTGCTTGTGATTGTATCTTGAATGTAATGCGATTTTCATCCCACAACTTGGGATGTTTTATGATATCCTCTCGATAGATGCATAACGGTTATGTTTCACCACCTCGGTTTGGCCATCATTTTGCGGATATAGAAAAGAAATACTCTTTTTCAACTTTGTGTCCATCATCTTCCAAAGGTGGACCAAAAATTCCAAACAAACACAGAAATCCTTGTCACTAACAATAGAAGTTGGCAAACCAAAATGAACCCATACATGTTGAAAATAAAGTTCAGCGGCTTGTTAGTAATGATAGTTTTCTTACATGGCATAAGTATACACATTTCTTGAATCTATCCCACAGTACCATAAATATAATCTTGTTGTTTTCTTTACATTGGTAGACCTTCAACAAGATCCATGGACACACACTCTCCCATGGCCTTGATGGTATTTTAAGTAGTGGCATGTAAAACCCAAGCTTCCTATTCTTTAGGCTTGCTTGTTTCACACACTAGAACATCCTCTTATAAAACACTGACACACACTATGTATCATGCAAGGCCAATAACAATACCTTTGTAGATGCACCTTTGTTTTCTTACCCCAAAGTGTGCAGCAATAAAGAACGAATGAGCCTCTATCATGACACTAAGTCTCTCCTTGTGGTATACATAGCTTGCCCAAATGAAACAACAATTTTTTTTATGCATGTGATAATCAATTTCCTCAACTTGATTCCCTTCCTCCAAACTAGCATACATCTTTAAAATCAGCATCAAATGCATCTTATTCTATACTAACTCTCATGTACAATAGAATCATTTTTAAGCAAAGTAGAAGCACTTATAATTGGTCTTGAAAGCATATTAGCAACTTTATTGAAAATACATTTTCTTACCTTTTTGCCTTATAACCAAGTGAAGCTATTGAAGAAATCCCATCCACACAAAATGTCGTGATTGCTACAATTTTGTTTACGGCCATATGCAAAATCTTTGTAATGTTGATCGGTATGTATAATCGTCTCTTTACCCATCAAGTAGTGTTTCCACTTCTTGACACTTTGTTACCAACACATACGGCTCTTTGTCATACGTTGGATAATTAATTACTGACACCATTAAAATGTTTCGAATGAAAAGCGATAGGCTTACCATGTTGCAATCTTGGGCCCATGGCATACTCTCACTGGTTTGTATCTTGAATGGCTATCTCAAATCCGATAATGCAGGACCGGAGCTGGGCGGTCTTGTCTTTTTAAAGCACAAAATATTTTTGTTGTTTGCCTCCCCATTGGAAGCCTTTCTTCACACTTGTCCTTTGCATGCATAGGATGCGACATAGCGGAAAATTTATGATGGCTTTCTCCAATGCGAGTTGCGCCTAAGAAAATTCTTACCTCGGTTACTAATTTGGGAGGTGAGCCAATTCACGGTGGGTTCACTTTAGAAGGATCAATTCTCAATGCGCCTCCTCCTACAATGTGTCTCAAATAAGCAGAGAAATCTTTCCAAATTTGAACTTAGACATCTTAAGAAATAATTGCTCTTTCTTCAAAACATCAAGTACCCTCTTTACATGCAGACATGCTCTTCTCTTGTTTTGCTAAAATGGTATATCATCTAAATACAAAATCACAAAGTAATCAAGAAATGGACACAAAACATTATCCATAACACGCATAAAAGTCATCGGTGCATTACCTGAGCAAAACGGCATAACCAACCACTCGAGTCCTTGTTTGGTTTTGAATCTGGAAATCTTCCATATGTCACTTTTACACCAATTCTTACTTGATGATATCCACTTCGTAAATATAACTTGGTGAAAAAATTTGCTTCTTTCGGTTGATCTAGAAAGTCATCTATCCTTAGGAGTTGGTATCGATTCTTTACCGTTATCTTGTTCAAATCTGCGAAGTCAACACACATGCGCCAAGTCCCATCTATTTTAGAATCGGGACTATGGGTGAATCGCATGTAGTAGGAGTGGCAACCCCTTATGAGTCCCTTTTCCAACAATTCTTTGATTTTCCTCTTTTATTTCTGGCATTCCTCCGTATCGTACGATACATGCGTGTGTGGAAGAGGACAATCTTAATAGAGAAAGCGAATCTCATGTTGAATATCCCTTTTAGGAGGCAAACCTATTGGCTCTGAAACATCCCATGATGTGCATCAACTACATCATATAAATCTGATTTCAGGATCACAATCTTCAAATGACTCATGATTAACATCGGCTTTAGGCTTAATCATTAGAAGAACAAAATTCTTACTTGAATTTACTTGACCTTTTTTTACATTCAACATTTACCATTTGCAATATTTTTCTTCTTGCGATGTGCTATAACCAATGTACTCCTTTCCATATTTGAATAAATGGTATTTTTCTCACTTGGCAATGGAGAATCGCTTCCACTGTCATACAAGTAAGTATACTTTGCTAAACACAACACAGCAATATCAAGTGGAACCACATTTAATTCAATTGTGTCAACAAAATGTGCGATTATTGCAAAGCGCATTATGCACTTCTTTGAAACCATAATTTTCATCTTTACAAATCCCGCAGTGGATATGGTTTTAGATGTGGAATGGTCTCAAGATTAAGTTTCTTGACCAAGTCTTCGAGAAATTAAGTTCTCTTGTGACCCACTTCTTGTCAAACAATGTGTGTCCAATCTTGGTATGTTTGGATATGACCCTCACATGAAATAGTTATATTCTCTCTTCTTCATGGAGCTTCTATGTGACGATCTGAAGTACTAGTGCGGGTTTTGTTTAAATATCTCTTTCCCCTTCATGTTCTTCAATCCCATGGTTGTAATTTTAGTTTCATCACTTTGAATCCTCTCTTAATTCATGTTGAGTTAGCTATAGTTTTGCTTCCCTTTGTTATTGTTAAACTTGGTCTCTTTTCAAGATGTAATTTCCAACAATTTTTCTCTTCATGGCCTTCTCTTGACCAATGTTTACAAACCACTTTCTCTCCCTCTTTCTTGACGGATGCATTCTTTTTTTTCCTTTTCCTTTTGAGGTCTTATAACATTTTTCCCCCTTAAAAGGTTTGCTTATACCCTCTTCAAAGTATTTTTCCCTCTAGCTTCTAGATGTGTGGCTTGAACACATACCTCATCTAGACTTGTAGGATTAAACATGAGGATATTATGTCTAAGGTAGCTATGTAAGCCCTATGTACTTGAGAAAAGTATCTTGACTCTGAAAATCTACACTCTAATAAAGAGAGCTCTTCTCTAAATTCTTGAGTGTAGTCTTGTACATTTTCCTTTCAATTGTCTAAATATTTTCCGGTTCATTATGGCTTTGCATATGAGCTAATGGATAAAATTGTTGTTTTATTGCGATAATGGAATCGGTACATGATAGAATAATCTTACCATGCTTTTTGATCTCCTTCTTTGTCTTGGCTTCCCACCCAAACAAGAGTTGCACCTTCCATCCTCAATGAAGCTAGTTGGATTTTGGTGTCATCATCATGAAGGTTATGAATTCTCAAATAAACACTCAATTGCCTAATCCAATTATCAAGCTTTTATTCATTGACTTCACCATTAAAAAATGGCAATTCAAACTTAACATCAAGTTTAAGAAAAGAAATTTTACCGAGTGTTCTTTGACTTGTGAGGCGGGTGTCTGCGAAGATGAAGTAGAGGATGATGATGAGGGTGAGGATGGTGAATTTCACGCTCCATTTCCTCCATTGCCCTTCTTTGATTTATCTTCATCATTGTGACATATAATGATCCATGACCTTCCTTATGAATTGTGGATCCTTCTCCTTCTAGTCTTTCATTCCTTTCTTGATAAAGGACTCTCACCATTTCGGTCATGTCAAGGAATGCTTTCTTCAACACGATTTATTCTTCTTTGGGATCCACCTCTTCATGGGTTTCTTCTTCTCCTAGAGGCATGCTTGATGCTGCTACTTACTGCTTCTTTTGGAGGTGAACTAGGTGGTCGAGAATGTGATCTTGCCCTCCTTTCTTTGTGGCTCACTTTGAGAACCCCTTATTTCCACCAATTTGCCTTCTCCTCTCTTAAGCTTGAGCCTAGTAAGCATGAAAACCATTACCATGATTAACAAATATTTGCACATAAAAACACCGAGGAAGATTAAACTCTAGCTCTAATACCAACTTGATCTAAAGTGTATTAATTTCTATTATGCTAAGTGTCCTTTCGATAATATAAACGTGTACAATTTGTCCCCATAAGTTTTCTTAAGGAATGAGTGTTTTAACCATGAAACATAGATAAATTAGTAGACATGAGCATGAAAATCAGCCTTAAAAATAATGAACATCGGTTATAACGGAGAAATACAATCACACATAAGTTTTGCAGGGTAGGCATGATGAAGAAGTTCACCCCTTTCGGTGATATAAACATGTACAATTTGTCCCCATAAGTTTTCTTAAGGAATGAGTGTTTTAACCATGAAAAATAGATGAATTGACTGAACTTTGAGCATAGAAAATAAGCCAAAATAATGAACATCAGTTCCATAACAGAGAAATACAATCACATAAGTTTTACAGTGATTAGGCATGATGAAGCGGTTCACCCCTTCTGGGCTACATCGCAGTCCCGACTCTATGGCATGTCCCTCTTTGTCATTATGCTCAATTGATACATGTGTTTGCAAGCCTCTAATGGTTGTTTCTCTGCACTAATGGCTCTAGAATGCTCAAATTAGTCTGGGTAGACACTTTTTTCACCCCGAAAATTGATCGCCAAAATTGACCTCCCGATGCATTTTTTCCCAATGATGGCTAGAAAAGCTCCACTAAAAATGGAGGCGGGCTCTTAATTTGGAGTTAAAATTAATGAAAACCCTAAATTTAGAATTGATTACTATATTTCCCTGGAGTCAAAACCATTTTAGATTAAGTTCAAGTCAAGTGGGCATGGTGGTCACATGTCGACCCCCCACCATCTGGCATTTGCTACCATTTTAAACTCCACGTATATAGCTTGGAACTAGGAGTGGCACCGTTCTGCAGTAGCATTTGATGCGTAACTTCCATAATGTGACCAATGTTAAACCTCCATTGGAGGTTGCGATTACCGCCGGTTTAAGACTTTGGGTCACGGTCATAGCCGTTATGGTGGTGGGGGGTAGCCTTTTTTTTATCACCGCCGTAAGTTTGTTAAACAATATATTAAATCGACGACCTTATAGAGTTAAGTAACATATGTGGCGGATTGGTTAAGTTGCCGAACCCATGCCGAGGTCTCGGTTCGACTCCCATGTCCTTCGATAAATTTTACTACACCCTCAAAGGAGGACACGTGGCGACCTTCGGAGCTTGCCACGTGTCCCTCTGACAGTTCAACACAAAAACCATCAACGGTTAAAAACTCATCGCCATACCACTAAATCAATAGGCCACAATATGCCACGTGGCACAATCACATTATATTTTGTGAGAAAATGGAATATTCCATAAAATATTCCTATTGATTGTACTGCATGCGACTATGAGCATCTAGTCACAAAATTTTTGTTGTTTGGGAAAACGGAAAGAATACGAGTATCTTCCTCATATGACATCGAGTTTTCGAGCTGTTCATGACATAGGAATCACAACGATGAGACCTTTCCGGTCGCTCGGTTCGGACTGTTTTTGAGCACTTTCAATTTTGAGCATAACACATGATCTCACGATCACAAGACCTCTTAATTAGGAAGATAATCAAGCTCACATCCAATAATTTTGACATACTTTATACTAGGATTTTTCTTTTATGCTAGGCGAGTGGAAGATAACTATGTTAGTTTTTTTTGGGGGAATGAATACAAATAAAACTTCCTTAATAGTTGATTATTTCTAAAAGGATACCATAGATTCTTGGTGCTATTAGTGGACAAACTTAAACAAAAAAAAGCATTGCAAATAGAGAAAACAATTCATCTACAAAAATAAACTAAACAAAAAAGAGATAAAAAAAAAATAATTCCTAATTAAGTGGCGCGTCGACATAATAATGGAAAAATACTCCCTTTATTAACTAATGGCGGTAGAAGTTGAATACAATAAGAATACTAAAAAAACTTGAAGAGGATTCTTTGAGCTATGGTTCTCAAAAATCCTCAACATATGGGAATCCCTTTCTTAGTCTCTTTGTAAGTTCTCTCTCTCTCAAAATAAGTGTGAAGACTCTCCATTGATGGACTCTTCTATTCTTACTAAGATGTTGGATTGACTGAAAATATGGCCAACATGCTAGTGCTCTCAACACTTTGCTTCAACAATTAAATTTGGTGTTTCTCTAAGAACAATTTGGCCAACATAATAATGTCTCATGTTTTGGTTCTCCACATGACTTGTTTATATGAAAATTTTGAACCCATCTTCCCTCTCTTGGTTGAGGATGATAGTGACTCAAGAGTGTGAAAAGATAATTCCATTGAGGGTTGCATATGTTTAGGAGTGACTCCAAGGTAGTTTTCCTTGACTAGAAATATTAGGAATCTATTCCCAAGTGTGAGGAAGTGATCCCAAATTTCTAAGTTTGCACTTTCCTTTGACCACACGACTTTTCAAAGAAAATTTGCACGGCCACACATTTCACCTTCTAACTTTCCTAGTGTGACGGTCCGAATTTTCTTTTAAAAACCTTAGGAGAAGTTTAATTTTTGGATTTCCATAATGTCTTTAACTTGGAAAATCTTCGTTTTTGTACATTTACTAGAAAACCTTAAGTGTATTTTATAATTGTATGATTTTACGGTTAATATTTTCCACGATGCATGAGGTTGGGAGAAGCGACTAGAGTCTCGTAACACCTTATTTTAAGAGAGAGGGATAATACCTTGTCTCAAAGAAGAGTAGAGGGACCCCTTAGCGAGCAGAAAGGGTAACCATGCTTTCTGTAGAAAACCCGAGTGATAAATAAAAAGTGTTTGCTGAGGGAGGCGTGTCCCCATGCTCGTTATGATAGTAGTTAATACAATACGATATGTATTGGTTCTATCCAGAGTCACATTGTAGTAGGTGACATGTTGATGGCTGGTGATAATAAACATAGATACCCTCAAGGGTGTTTTCTTAAACAAATATCTTGAATCCCGATTGCCCCCATGCATCATCTGGTGAAGCACTTTTGAGTGAGGTGCTTATGTATGTATGGGTCCTTTGACATGGGAACCTCCCTTGCATCGTGGTGTAAGCACTATTGAATGAGGTTCTAAGTGATGTGCGAGTGTTCAATTAAATGGAAGAGTTGCATCGGTTATGAAGTATGATACCATAACGGGGAAAATGGTGTTGTTTTTGAATGTCGAGGGGACCAATGACATCGATGAGCAATGTTGATTACCATTTTTTCCTCCCGGGGCTGTTCCTTAAAGGGGGAACTTATCCAAGGTACTACCTCGATCCTAGAATATGGTGGTGAATTCGATAGGAAATAAGCATCAATCGTCCGGGGAAATGTTGATATAGGGGATCAATATTTTGGTGAAGTAGATTGTAACATGGTGGGTTAAAAAGGCATGATGAAGAGAGTTGGATATAGTAATGGTTATGAAAAGCGGCACGAGGTCGGATCTATAATGCGAGTGGTGGTCGTCAAAACAATTTCGATAGGTGTAGCCACAGAGCCGGTAAGACATCCGGGGTATGTGTGAGTATCACTGGTGACATGATTGGTATCAATAGAAAATGTGAGAGCCCCCAGGCAAAGGGTTAATAGAAGCGAACTGCTTAATTGTAAGACATCAAAATATGGGTGGGAGTCCTTTTCACGAAAAATCTTTGTACACTTGCCAAAATAATGTAAAGGTGGTTTGTATGTACAAACACGGAGAGGCAGGTGCCCGAAAACATGTTGGTTTGCATATGATGCGGGGGATGGTGTCTGTTACCCCAAGGGTTGAGGGTCCCATTGGATGGTCTCGGTGTGGGGTTGATGGCGGATGAATTGACACAAATGGGCTATGTAGTAGGTATGATAGGTAAAATATGGAATGCGGTAGGTGTGTCTTGCTTGATCCATCGTAAAATATAGGGGTGGCCCGAGAATGGGTTGATGAGTGACGAGTGAAGCAAAATGATGATCTTCAAGGCGTGAAAGTGGAGCGGTTCTCGAGCTGAGTAGGTGGTCATGGATCCCAATAGTGGATGGGGGTCTGGAACAGAGAGCCATGAGTGGGAAGGATCTATCGATCATCGTGGATCTTTATAAAACTTAAGGAGAAGTGGTGATAAACATGGTCAAGATGGTGGACCCTAAGGTGCATTTTGGAAGAGAGTATGTGAGGATATGCAAATCTTGAGAGGAAGCCTATCATGTTGATTAGCGAATCATACTTGCTTTTGTGTTATCTGTTAGTGTTTTGTTAGTGAAGCATGTTGTTCGTGATGTACTGTAATATCACGACCAATACCCCAATTGAAAGCATATTTTAAAACATATGAATAATATGTGATTGGTGAATGATACGAGTTTAAAAACAAGATAAAGGTGCACACGAAAGGATGTTACGGAAAAGCTGTGCCAAGTCCAAAATAGGTTTGGTATGCTTAGAACAAAGAGTTCCATGATGAAGATGATGTAGTGCGATCCTTGTGTCTCTCATGGTTTTGAGAATGGAGGTCTGAGCTCCTATAATGGGCTCCGGAAAATGGAAGAGAGAGCGATAAATAGGGCTAAAGGGGCAAACTATCAATTCATTTTCATCGTTAAGCTTGAGAGAATAGAGATTGATCCAAGAGCCTTTCTTGTTGTTGCGGTTAGAAAAGTACAAAGGGACGCACGTGGGGAGACCCAGGCAGAGCTTTTATACTTTTAATTTTTGGTAGTTGTAGGGTAGGTAGGTTGTACAGGGGTCCCATTTATGACATTTTAGGGTGAATTTTTAGGGCCGCGCGAGTGACTCGGGGTAGAGTCACGCGGTCCTTTACATGAACATGCGAGGTTTACGTGACAACACCATGCAAAAGGGCCCCTCTATTGCATGATCAATGCGGCGGGTAAGTCGCCGGTGATGTCCATCTAGGGGTCATAGGGACTTGGCCTCTAGACCATGCGCGATACTTGAATTTGTGTTTGACATAGACACACGGAGCCAGGTACGTTTGTGTTAAACACGAGACGCGTCTGAACCTTATCCTTGATGGTAGGATGATTTGGAGAAGTGGAATTTGGGTGACTCTAAATGTTGCGATTGCGCTAAACCAAGTAGTGAGCTAGGCCTTAGCTCGATGGGGTTATAAAGAATTTTCTTCATAACCCAGTCTTGAGATGTGAGGATAGGATTTATGAGCTTTCTTATTCGGCTATCTTCCAGGATGATGCCTCATAGATCATGGTAGTGCGAAGGGCGATTTTCCCATATCGGCCCAGTTGACGACAAGTATTTTGTGACGGAGTTTGCTACCTCGTGGGAGGCTTTACCATGTCAGCTACCAATGGTCATATGGATATCTACCAATGGGAGAAGATTGAAGGTCACTACGGGCCCAACCCCTTTGAGGGAGAGTTGCATACGAGTATACACGTTGGCTCAGAGGCTCTGACCTAGGTTCGGTTACATGGATAAACCAACAAACCCTCCAACTATTTGGCCCGCGGCAATGACCTACTTGTGCAAATCAAAGTCTCACACGAAGTAGTATGGGGAGGTGTTAGAACCGGGTTTTCGTGACTGAGGAGAAAATAATGAAGTGGACTGAGAAAATCGAATCTGGAACTTGTATCAACCATAAATAGATGTGTGCACAATAGAATAAATTAGAATCACGAGTGTGCACAATTCTTAACATAATAACGAGTTCATGAATCGCTTCGGCCACAGGATAAATTATAACAAAACCGAGATCTAGATCTAAACAACTTTAGTCTTAACCATATTTATCAACCATCAATATGCATAATCAATCATAATAGATATCTTCATGCAATAAGTAGTAGAAAACGGTGTGATCTTAACAAAACGAAGCTTGATAAATAACTGGATCAATAACATGAGAGGTTCACCAAAATCTATCCTTTCTAATCTTCAAAACCTTTCAGAGACTTCCCTTAAAAAACCCTTCCACGCACATAGCAGTTAGTCGCACACAACCATGACTAGGTCTCAGGTACTGCAACCCGATGAAACCTTTCAACCCAACCCACTTACAAAACCCTTACAAGTATTAGAGACACATCAACTTATCAACCTTCAATAATATTAATTCTTCGCTACCCGCTTAGACTCGATCTGTCTATTTATAAGTTTTCACGGCACGCAAATACTATGGTCTCAAACCATGGTTTTGGGCCCCAACATTTACCCTTAAACCCAATTAACATCAAGAATTAGGGACTTTGACCCACCCCCAAAGCCCCTTGACTCCTTTAACGCAATGCGCATATATAAAAAAAAAGTATACGAAATGATATCAAAAGTGTGCTCCCGGGGACCCGGCTCCAAAGGCCCCAACGAGCCTTGTGACTCATCCCCGATTGCTTGAGGTGCCTTCCTCTTGATCTTGGTACGAAGCACGCTAACGAATTTTAGAGGGAGCACTAATTTCAAACTTTTCTGTTCTTGTGCCTATGCTTGCTAAACCAACTTTTCTGTGGTGGGCCTTCAATGGCTATCTCCTCTTTTAATCGATGCTGCTAGATTGTCTTTAGAGTATTATGCGGCGTTTGTGAGAGTTGAAGCACTTCCTCAACCCACGGTTGCATGCGTGCTTCGAAATTGCTCCTTCGCGCAAATCTTCAATCTTTTTTGTATTTTTAGCACTCTTGTAGATGAGCCGGGCATTGTGTCGGAGCCAAGGTGGAAGTTGCCTTTGTCACGATTTCTTCAAAGCATTGTTCCTTCGGGTGCGAGGCGTCACGCAACTTGGTCTATAGTTACGCAATTTTTTGCTCATATTCCATTATGGCCGTCTATACCTTAGCGCGGGATGCTTTCAACGCGGCGATCAATCCTTCTAATTTCTCCTTGGGTGCAACTATGGCCGGGATAAGCCCCAGAATATCTTAACAAACTTTGTGGATCTTTGCCTCTAGCGCAACGTAGATTTCAACTTCTCGACATGTTGTTTACACTTTCTTGCTATTGGTGTGCTTGTTTTGCCTCTTGTCATGCATACATGGTATGAGTGTGAGCGTGTACTCATGGTATTGAAGTTCATCCACGGTCATTGAGTGCATCATGTCTGACTTCCTTGTAGGTAACACATAGAGATTAATGTTTATATCACACGAGTCCTGAGAATTGGCCACGCCGGTGGCGTCCCATGAATTGATGTCGCGGGGATTTGGACGAGCGAGCATCCACAAATTGGTAAGGAAAAATCTAATAGTTGCACGCTCATCTCTATCCCCTCATATTTTGAACATGTAACCTCTCAAAAAAAAAAGAGATACACACACACACACATATAGTCTAACTAATAAATGAAATGGTTCTTTTCCAAACATTTTTTTTGTCACTTTTGTTTATAATCAAGTAGATATTTTTAAAAATCAAGAGTTTAAGTTGTTTAATATGCAAAGGAGACGAAATGCCCTAGATGTTTTTAGGGTGTTGAATCCATTTATGCATTTAAAAGTGCATTTTAAATAATAAGAAATCACAATTTTACTACAAATTGTGGTGGGATTACCACCAAAAAGTCATTTAGTCTATTAGTTAGACTAAGCACCCATATATATATATATATATATATATATATATATATATATATATATATATATATATATATTAAATTGTATCAATTTATTTTTATATTTTAACAAACATATTCAACATATTCAATGGATACGAACATGTAAGTACAAAAGTAATTGTACACAATTTTGAAAAATATATTATAAAATATTTAAATAATAAATTTGTACAAATTAATTATAAGACCTAATTTTACAAAAAAAGAAATTAAATTATAATGAAAGAAAAATATATAGCTTTATATATAAAGGTGAGATTTTTTTGGGTAAACTCTATGGGAGATTTGAAGCAATGATTTTTTCATATGAAGTGTCTTAACAATGCGTATATTAAGACTCAATCCAAAATCGTATGGACATGTATAAGATTATGATTAAATATTATTCAATAATCAATAGTCTAAATGTTATAATTTAAATAATAATAATTATTGGCTCTTTCCTCATATCATTCAAATTAAAATAGTTTTTGTTTTTATCCTTCGCATATATATATGCAGTATTACTCATTCGGTTTTGCCTTTGGTAGCATGGTTGTGTTTGACCAAAAATTTTGTCACTTATCCATAGTTTAACATTGGGGAATTCAATTTTTTGTTATTTTTAATTGTATTTAAATTTATTTATTTGTAAGGTTATTGGTTGAGGTTTTCTTATGGTTTGTTTAGTAACTTCTATTTCTATTAGTTATTAATTTTTGTTTTTTAATTTTATTTCTTTTTTTATTTAACTTTTTATTTTTATTTTTCTCCTTTTATTTCCATTTTGATGAATTATAAAAATTTTTCCCTATTATAGACTTATTATTATATCAAAAATATATTTTAATACATTTAATTACAAAAATAATAATACCATAAATAAAAAATAGAAGACACACACACGAGATAAACATTTAACAATTTTGGTTAATCATATTTCCTTGCATTTTTTGGTGATGCCATTCAACAATACATTATTCTATTAGTTGCTTTACTCTTTTAGCAGTAAGTATTTGTGTTTATTAGTTTTTAGTTTAATTAAGCTATATAAGCTAAGCGAGGAGATACTAGCAAATATGTAACTGTTTAATCATGTAATAATTTCTAAATACGCTTTTAATTGATAGAAAATTCATTTTCATATATGTAAGAAAATAACTGTGTTCTAGGATGCGGGTGCATAAAGTAAAACGAGAGGTGGCGGATCCATAGCGTGGCACATGGCCTAGCCACATGGCCATGCATGGGGATACACGGTAATAAAGCCTCCGGTGCTCGCCTCACGCAAACAATGATGGCACCGCACTTGCGTTAATCATATGCAGTCGCGACTGATTACTTCATGGCGTCGCTCCCCTCTCCACTTTCATTCGACTCTGAGAATACGGTCTCTTGGCTTTCTCTACTTAGTGCTCCCTGCGCCCTTCCGGATCCTCTATGACTTGCATCTACAATTGGTTGTGCCATCTACGCACACCAACCACCTCATTGCGCATCGTCCTATACAAGCCACCCCATTACCTCACGGCCACCGCACGCAGAAGCCATCACTTGTCTCTCCCCACCGCTGTGCTGTTCACCGCTCCAAGCATGTCGCGAAGGCATAGAATGAGATGTCGTCGAGGCGCGCGAGGCTGGTCTCATGCTGCCCATTTCTGTCCATGAAGATAAGTGCTCCCCCTCCTCCAGGGACAATTCGACCCGGTTTCGTATGAGCGCACTGCGGGCCGCCCTGGGAGGGTCACGCCACCCTCGCCGCGGGTTTTCGGGGAGATGCCTTCGAGCTTTGGCTCGAAAGGTGTCTCCAGAAATCAGCAACATTCTTGCTCCCCCTCGACGTTACGAGAAGTTGGAGCGCTACCCGGTCGGCGGGAGAGCACTCTTCCGAGGGTGAAGGCGAGTGGAAGCTGACGATCCTGATACGCTCACACCGAGGATGAAAAGAGAAGGCGAGAGGCGACTAGTGTGCACCACCACCACACCTAAGCCCAACACGCAACATTCGAAGAAAGATGTGGATTCATCGGATGACTACGAGTGTCTTCTCATTGAGGGCCTCGTCTCGGCCTCATGACAAGTAGCATGCCATGCGGCCTCGGTTATGAGAGGTTGCCTCTCTATGTGTTGTTTCATCTTTCATATATCATGTTTTCTTAACCATGTGATAAACTCTTGCTATTTTTTTGTTGTCTTTGGTTCCTATTCAAGGTAGCAATTTTTGGACGGTTTCCTCATCTTGGGCGGTTACATTTTTGTTTTGAACTCTGTCCCTCACGAATTGTTATCATAGCAATTAGGAGGGCAAAGCTTAATTGTAAATTATGTACAAATTAATAGAATAGTCTTATTTAGAAGAAAAAAATTAGCTTTATGTTTTATGATTAAAGATCTAACATCTACCTTTTTATATATCATTAAAATGCATTGAAAAAACTTAAAACTCTAGCTTTATATTGATCATTAATAAATCATTTTATTAACCTGATATTTTTAATAACAATAATAAATTAACTCACATTAATAAATAGCAATTAATAATAGCTATTCCAATTTCAAATGAATAACTAAATTAAAATTTACGACTAAATATTTTATATATATAGAAATTAATAATAACTTTTCCAATTTCAAAATAATAACTAAATTAAAATTTACAACTCTATATATATATTCAAATTTATCCCTGCAACATTCAGCAGCAACGGTACTTGCGTGAAAAAATTCAATACCAATATATATATTCCAAATTTATCCCTGCAACATTCAGCAGCAACGGTACTTTGCGTAGAAAAATTCAACAATGGGTACATTGCCTCACATGGGTAAATATGTCAAGTGTGAAGAAATCTAAGACTTTGGAGCAACTAAATAACTTTTGCGGGGGAATAGAGATCAGGAACGGCAAGCCGAATACCGAATATTTAACAAGACTGTAATGGAAAGGCAAGCCATTTCCTTCCTTTTTGAAGAAGCATTATAGGCCTGCAAAAGTTAGTTATACTTGTTTACTGTTCTGGGATTCCAAAGCAAGCTACAGATGATATAATATGGCAATTAATAAGTTTTGATTGAAATTCCAGGAATCTAACACTCTATAGACACTAAATTATGATATATATTAATAAAGATATAATTTAATATTTAGTATTTGTTTTTACACTATATTTTTAAAATATATATTATTTAAATTGCTAATGGAGCTTAGTTGGAGTTGCTGAAAAGAATAATGGTTATTTCTTTTACTTAAAATTAGATTTCTGTAAGTGATATGTTGATGGTTTTGTTATCGTTTTTAGAAAGGATTTGTTTTAATATTATTTTTTGAGACTAGGGTTGAAAATTTTGAGGTGAAATCTTGATTTAGGTTATTCAAACTGTTTTTTTTTATTGTATATGGATGCACAGCACTCTGAAAAATTCTTTAGGACACTTCGATTGAGTAGGGCTTACCCATCAAACTTGTGATTTCAATAGTTTCTGCCAGATTTTTAGAACAATTAAACCACAAAAAACCACAAAAAAACTTCTAAAAAATCGCACTAAAAACAACTTGTTTCAAAAAAAAAATAACTAACACATTAATTAAATCAAATTCTCAACTTTAATTAATATATATATATATATATATATAGATATACACACACTGTTAAATGCATGATGGTACACGTTCACTCACACTTTCCAACTCTACTGCTCAACATTGGAATTCTCTGCTCAGAATTATTCTCATTTTGGACATAGCCCCACTCACCTTTATCCTTTTTCTTTAACTTTACTTTTTAAGCTTGCTAGTCATAGGAATTCATCTTTAACCGAAAGACTAAACTGGCTAAGTTGGACAAGGGTATCCAATCCATTAATTACTTCAAACAACTTGCTTAGTGTGCTTGCTTCCGGCGCAGCAAGAAACAAAGCAACATTTCCTATTAATATGGATATTTAAGTATAGGTTTAGTTTTATGAATATTTTGTTTAGTAGGCTAATAGTCTAGTTCAGATTAATGGTAACAATTGAATCTAAATGTATTTGGCACATGGACTGTTTTCCCTATAATATAATAGGGAACAGTGTTTTTTTTCTTGTAAAAAAAAACAAATGAATCTAAATAAGTTTGCAATTTAGTTTAGTTTGAATAATTGGGTATAGTGTGTTCTCTTTCATTTAGGTTCAATTCTGGTAAAAATAATAATGGGTAGGGTAAAAGGTAGAGACCCAACTCAGTTATAAAGTTACCTGTAAAATTTATACATTATTCTCATCCAAGTAAAAACTGAAAAAAACAAAGAATAGACACCAGCTCAGTCCTAACTTACCTGCTGAATATACTTCGCCCAAGTAAAAGAAAAGAATCTAGATAAGTTTTGTGATTAAATTTCTTGCTTGATAAACTAAATTCAAGATAATGGTCACAGATGAATCTAGATAAGTTTTGTGATTAAGTTATACCGCTTGTTAAACTAAATCAAATTACTGGTCAGAGATGAATCTAGCTAGCTACAGCAGCAGGATCTAAATCATTTGTTTTGTGATTAAGATAACTTGCTTGGTAGACTCACTCATTGTCATGGTAAGGAATGATTCTAACTATAAGACCCATTTGAGTGTCAGAGAAGTCCTGAACATACACGGCGCCAGGGATAATTATCACCTACACTCGCTAATTATTTTAATCAGTATTTACAAGTCTGCCTCATAAGTTTAGTAAATCTATAAATTTATGAATGGTGGCAGCCACCATCAACATTCTCAGAGGCACAGGTTTCTTCTGATTCTGAGAGTTTGAGATACTCTCAAATATTATTTCATGGGGTCTGGTACAGTTCAATTGCAGGTCTGATATTGTGGATATTGTTTTTGTGGTGGGATTCATGGCGACCTCATGTTTGCCTGTGACAGTAGGATTCCCAATGCTGCCCATTATCCGTTCTGTAGCACTGCCTTGCCCATCAAAGACAGAGTTAATGACCTTATTGGGCGTCTTACATTGGAGAAGATTCAGCAGTTGGTGAGCAGGGCAGCTGGGTTCCCAGGCTGGGAATTCCAATAACCTATCAATGAGTGATCCAAGCCTTGCATGGGGTTTCAAATGTTGGCCCCTGGAACTCAGTTTGCAGCTGGTTCTGTTCCTGCTGCTACAAGTTTTCCCCAAGTCATTCTTACTGCAGCTTCATTCAATATATCCCTCTGGGACGCTATAGGACAGGCAAATACTCATCTCTCTCATTCTCTAGATACTTCCATGTATGTATTTCATCTTGGTTTGCTTTTTCAAATTCAATTTTGAATGTGGTCTGGTAATATGTTGAAGGAATAAAGTGTAATACTCAATTTACAGGGAATTGATTGATTGTATCACAAGTTCCTGATCATTTCTCGTAGTGTTATTCATTTCGAGTTCAGACTTGAAGTTTTCTTCTTCAAGTTCCATGTTCCACTAGGCTTGCATAGCTGAGGTATACTAAATTAGTATAGAGTCAGACGGTTATTTTTTGTGGTTTCTATATCATCCTGAATTCGGACTTGTTTACCATTTTGTTGCTGATTCATGGGCTTTGTAATATATATTTACCATAACTGTAATTTTCTCTGATTTCATTCATTGTTCAATGGTGTCGTTCAATTTGAGTTTCAAGATGATATTAATATTTTTGAAATTTCTCACCACATAGTACTCTGGAGTTTGCACTGCTTTGTAATTGTGTGCTTTGTGTCTGTGTATCTTTGTGTGTCCTTAAATACCTACATGCATTTGGGAATGAGATTAAGTTTTACTGGGTTCTTCCATATAAATGAATCAATCTCCGATTATTTTTTAGTTTTATAGGATTTTCCATAGATGAATTTGTAGTTGGGATTTATAATTCTCAGGCATTAGTCATATGTTTACAGTTTACTACTGGTATAACCAATCTATTTCAGCATGGATTAGATTCAATAAAAATAACTCTTGGAATTTCATGCAGGCGGTATCAACAGAGGCTCGTGCAATGTATAATGCAGGATTGGCAGGATTGACTATTGGAGCCCTGTGTGAATATATTTCGTGATCCCTGGTCTGGGGACGAGTCAAAGAGACTCCAGGAGAGGATCCAACACATGATAGTCAATATGGCAGTAATTATGTGAGGGGATTACAGTTAACAGATAGTCTGGATACTAACAGATTAAGGTTGCTGCCTGCTGCAAACATTACACTGCCTATGATTTGGATAACTGGAATGGTGCTGATCGCTTTCATTTTGATGCCCAGGTATATTAGTTGATTACATAGACCATGTAAGGATGCCAATTCAAAATTCATATATCCATATGTTATATAATTGACGCTCCTGGTGGTGATTTTGATCTCAAATCTGGAACCCAAATGCAGGTTACACAACAGGACCTGGAGGACACATATAACCCACCGTTTAAGAACTGTGCTTGATTGATGGCCAGGCTGCAAGTGTCATGTGTTCTTACAATAAAGTTAATGGAGTTCCAACCTGTGGGCCCAAAGCTTCTCAATGGAGTTGTCAGAGGAGAATGGGGATTGAATGGGTAATTTGCAGGCTTGTGAATGCTAGTTTGTACTCCATAATAATTGCTTAATGGTGTCCAATTTCTGCCAGAAAATAGTGTAGGGTTTTGATCAGCTGTTAAATTGACAGTTTTCTGTTGAATTTTATTGTGCAGATACATGTCTCAGACTGTGATTCAGCAAGTTATGTGCAACACCCAGCACTGGACTTCGACTCCTGAGAAGGCAGTTGCAGATATCATGGAATCTGGTCAGTGGTATATACAAACAGTGAAGAGCTCTGCTGTGTTATTGATTTGTAAAGAATAAGTAGATGAGGCACTGATTAACTATTCAGATCTTGCTTATATTTGATTGACAGGATTGGATGTCAACTGTGGAAATTTCCTTGCGGTGTTATTGATTTGTAAAGAATAAGTAGATGGGCACTTAAGTAACTATTCAGATCTTGCTTATATCTGATTGACAGGATTGGATGTCAACTGTGGAAATTTCCTTGCGGATCATGGAGAAGCTGCAGTGAAGGTTGGGAAGCTGAAGGAAGCCTTTATAGACACAGCTCTATTCAACTCTTTCACTGTTCAAATGCGCCTGGGATTATTTGATGGCAACCCAGCAATGCCTTCATAATCTTGGACCTCAGGATGTTTGTAGTGAACAACATCAGCAGCTGGCCTTGGAGGCTGCAAGACAGGGGATAGTTCTGTTAAAAAACAATAATGGAGCATTGCCATTATCCCCAACCGAAATCAGAGCATTGGCTGTCATTGGACCTAATGCAAATGTCACAATATCATGATTGGCAACTACGCAGGTAGTCCTAACACTTAATTCAAACTTTCTCTGTACTCAAGCTATTTAATCTAATAAGATTTTGTTTTTCAGTGCTAAGCTCAGTGATAAAACTTAATTATGTTTATTAGTCACCTGCGTTCTCATTGTGGTTGTCTGGTACACTTACTATTTTTCATCGTCATAGCCTACATACTCATTTTCATCATCAGTTCACCTGTAGTTTTCTCATAATGGCAATAATGGTCGCCCTACTATGTCTTCATATGCCATTATGGTCGCCCTACTATGTCTTCATCATGATGGGGCACTTGCTAATTTCATCATGGCAGCTCACCCAATGATTTTGCTCATAGTGTCTTGGTAACCTGGGCCCCTCTCAGTGCCTCCTAAAAAGTTACCTATGTCATGGTTGCAGTCCACCTAATTTTCAACATTTTCAGTTCATGATAACCAATTATAATTTTTCTCATCCCAATGCGGTAGCTTGAGCCACTCTCCAACTCAACTTTTCAAATGTCTACAGGTATACCCTGCCAGATACCTAACACCTCTACAAGCTTTGGGTAAATACGCAACAACTATACATAAATTTGGCTGTGAAAATGTAGCCTGCCAGAGCAATTCTATACTACTAAGTGAGGCTTCCGAAGCAGCATCTCAAGCAGATGCCACAGTGATAATCATGGGAGCAGACCAAACAGTAGAAGCAGAGGGGCATGACAGAGAGAGCCTGTTATTGCCCGGACAACAAGAACAACTGGTATTAGACACAGCAGATGCAGCAAGAGGAACAGTGATATTAGTAGTAATGTCAGGGGACCAATGGACATTTCATTTTGCCAGAGATAATCCGAAGATATGCAGCATTCTGTGGGTGGGATATCCAGGCCAAGCTGGAGGAGATGCATTGGCAGACATAATTTTGGTCAGCACAATCCAGGTATATTGAAATGCTTGTTTTGATCTTTTTATACTAGCATGAATTCATCCTTATCTCAAATCTATTGAGTTCCCAATATCTCAAATTCCCAGAGATGTCAATTTTTACAAATTGCTTCTTGAATTGTACAGGTGGGAGATTGCCTGTAACATGGTATCAGAAGAATTTGCAATAAAAGTACCCATGACAAACTGTTATGCGTCCTGATCCTGTAACTGGTTGCAGGCCGAACTTACAGATTTTACACAGGAATTCAGTGTACCCATTTGGCTATGGACTGAGTTACACAACATTCTCTCATTCTCTGGTCCGCGCACCAAAGTTGGTTTCATTGTCCCTTCATGAAGAAGCCTACTTAAGTCGTACCGTGGAATGGAAAATTCCTGCGCTTCATTCGAATTGGAGAACACCAAGTGCCAGGGATTTCTCTTTGACCTTCATGCCGACATGCATAACACAGGCAGCAGAGATGGAGATCATGCTGTGCTCCTGTTTTGATCCTCCTGCAATTCGAAAATTCCACAGAAACGCCTGATGGGCTTCAGAAAAGTCCATGTTGGAGCAGGAGGCACAGAAAGAGTGCATTTCAGCATTGATGTGTGCAAAGATATGAGTATCGTGGATAGGAGCAGTGTAAGGCAATTGCTTTTGGGTTCTCACCTTCTTCATGTTGGTGATACCAAACATACCCTTAGTGTTGAAGTGAATGAATAAATATTTCTAGAAGAGTAAAATCTAAGTGGACTGTCTGAGCTCGGTCAGACTGAAATTATTGAGCAACAACTCCTAAGAAAGTTGGGTGTGGTTGCTGTGGTGTAGTTTAATATTTTGGAAGCTTGCGCAGAGTTGAGTCAGTGGAAATTGGTGGAGCTTCATTTTGTTGCCCTCTGCATGGAAGTCTGCAAGGAGTTTTTGACACAACTCTAATTGAAAAAAATTAGGGTGTTGGCTCTGTATGAAACGTGCAGAACTTTAGTTCCACTCTAATTGAAAAAAATGGTTTGGTGGTTCTTTTAAACAAAACCATTGTTATTAGTTGTATTGAAAAACCAATGTTCCTGATCTTTATGAGGTAATGCATCTTCATGAAGTCAGTTGACAACAAATTGATGAAACATGTTTGCCCTGAATGTAAGGCAGCATGTTTGTATTTTCTTGGGTCAATAAACTTAAAAATTGTCTAATTTCACTCCCCTTTCATGATGGGTAGTCCTTTTTCTGTGATGCTTTCCAATTAATTTTGAAGTAATATTGGATGAAATCTCTGATTGCTGTCCTCCGTAGTAGTATTTTTTTTTCTCAGGAGTTTTATAATATATAATATTGGATACATTTTTTTTTCTATAATACTTTTTAATTATTTAGATAACAGTAAATGAAATCTTTGATTAGTGTACCATTTAATAATATTTTAACTTTTTAATTATCTAGATAACCGTGAATAAAATCCTTGATTAGTGTACACCATTTAATAATATTTTTTTTATTGTTGGAGTTTTATAATTTTAATTTTATCTATTTTTAATTGAGGATTTACATAAAATGATATTTCAAATAAAAAAATATAAGTATATAGATATAATTTTACAGAATAAAGTTTATAAGTATATAGATATAATTATATAGATTAAAGATTACACTTTTAGTAAAAATATATAAATTAATGATATATCAAGAAATTTAAAATATATATAATACATAATTATTAATAGAAGGTAATTTTATGAATTCATTCAATTATAATTATAATTTATAAAGGTATAAAATTATAGATAATTAAGAAATTTTCTTTGTTAATAACACATTACATTATATCACATTAGTTAAATAATGTTAGAAAGTTTGAAATTATAAGAAAATATATATTGTATTTATTAATGGTTTTTCCTTTGATATAAATGTACGGATAAAAAAAAACACTAACTAGGTCACAATTTATTAGTTTTATTGTCCAAATAAAGTGGTAAGCTAAAACAAATCTTGTTTAGTTTTCCCATATGGAGCGACAAGTTTAGACATTACATCTCCTCCAAGGCTCCCATATTCCACACCTTAGATGGGAACCAACAATGGTTTTTTATTGATTAGAGGAATTGCAAATCGGGTCGGTCTCATACTTGCTTGATACAGAGCCAATAATGTTGAAAACTCTATAGGTGAACAATAATATATTTAATAATAAAGCCCCTCCCCAGGATAACATGTTGAGAGCAAGTAATGAATAACCCACTTAACAAACAAGGACGTCTCTTCCAATTTGATATCAATAAGGCTTAACCCCCTTAATCATTGGAAAGGATGACTTTTGCCATGTGAGCTGGAGAGAAATTTCTAGCACCTCCAACATAGACTAAAGGAAGTTCCTTAACAATTTCTTCGGGTAGGAAAAATCAAAAGGAGAACGAAGGAGACATAAATATAAAGACCATGCCATCCTTTTTCGAGAACAATAAACTTTCTTACAAATAAAAATCTCTACCACAAATAGAAATTGATAAATTACAATGCGCTACGGCTATCCCCCCCATTTACAAAACTATCATGTACATGATTGTTTAGCGATCCAACTTCAAGTTCGGTTTCTCGCCAAATGCAAAAGTATTTTGGAATACCGAAATAGATTTGTCTTCATCACGGCCCCAACTACAATAACCTCTCTCACTTTTCTCACAAGTGTTATAAGGATTGGGGAGGTCTAGGAAGAAGCTTTCTTTGGAAAGCCCTATTTTCAAAAAACAAAGTTTTCTTGTTTTACACATGTTTTTCAAGGCGGTTTCTGGACGAGAAGATGTGACAAAAAAACCAGAGAGGTTTTATTCGAGACATGTGCTTCAAAAAAATTTCCCTTCGGTTCTCAAACTACATCATATATTGGAGATATAGGCTTTGTCTCAGGCCTATGTTTCGGAAAAAACATGAGAAATCTACAAGAAGTTAAGAAGTCATAAAGGAATTTGGAATGATTGTGTTTTTCATGATATGTTTTAAAATGATGGAATCAGGTTTCTTTTGAGTTTTTGGCACATTTTTCATTCTCCACTTTAGAAAATTTTGGACAAAACTACTATCAGCGATTGCATTAGCGCAAACGTGTAAAGAGTGAAAAGCGCTACGAAAGTTGTTGTAGCGGCTTTTTTCCTCTTTTCTCATCAAATTTTGAAGTGAAAAAATTGAATTATGATGCGAAATTGCTAAGGAAGATGTATTAGATAGTGAAGACAATCCTTAAGCAAAGAAATCAAAATTTTGAAGAAACAAGGGTTAAAAAGAAGCTGAAAGGCGCTACGAAGCTGTTTTGTTTCATAGCGCGGTCTATTTTAGCTCATTTGAATATTTTAATGATGGTTTTGGACACACGGAGCTTAGGAGGATTCTAGCGGTGTTATTTCAGTTTCAATAGCAAAGAGAACTTGAAATAATGAATTCATGGTGATCGAGAATGTTTCAAGAAGTGCAAAGGAACCACATGCCTAGAAAACGGAAGTTTGTTCCTATTTTGATGGAGGTCGACATCATGGTCACAAAGAGTTGAAGTCTATCATCTGGATTCGACCATGTGTTAGTACACTTGGCAAAGGATGTAACTGTTAAGAATGAGTGGTTATATATAGGTGATTAAGAGTTTGAATCCTATTTGTGTTGATTGTTGAAGTAGATTAGTTGTCTTTTTGTAATAAACCCCATGTAATGTGGTTGTCACAAAATTAATAAAGAGTTAGGAATTCGATATATTATAATATGAGTTCATCTCATGTTGTAAAGGTCTATTTAAGACCAAGAAGTCGAATTAGTGAGGGGTTGGACATTTTTAGCAAAGGTGTGTTGTGTAAGTAGCGGTTTTTTTTTTCAACTTAATGTCTGAGTTTTCTACTTAGCCAACTTGAGATTCACAAAGATTTATAGTGTGTTATTGTTCTAATTGCATCTTTTTACTACTATTACGATGTAGTGTTTGCTTATGTTACTCTGTTCATCATTGATGCTCGACTTCCACTTCATAGATAAGCCTGACTATGTGTTTCTGATTTCACATGTATATCTCTTGACTAGAACTCGATATGCCTTGACTTTCTGTGCTAAGTAGATTGTTTGGTTTTACGAAGCTATTTTGACTTCATAAGCCCATTGCACTTACTAAATATGATTTGCATAGATATTTATCATTTATATGCTTATTACCCACATAGAGTTAGCCATCTATATTTCTATCAAAAATCATTAATCTTGAAACCCTCTTAGGATTTGAGAAGGCTAAGCCTCAATCAAAAGATTTGTTTGAAAAAGTTACATGAGATTGATTTGATTGGCATTCTAGGTACGATTTTGTGATAACATTTTGGTGCGTCTGTAGGGGTGAAGGTATAAATTTTCCTTAGGAAGAACGACAAAGTTTCAATTCTAAGGTCGAGGAGCAACCCAGAACACTTAGGCACATATTAGCGTATTTCTGCTACGGCGGCTCCACACATCAAATAATCAATTGGAAGGTGACTCCACTACCATAAAGATCGGTAGCTTGATGAAGTTTCCAAGATGAGCTCCATTGCAAGAATAAATATCGAGTATGCCTGCTGAATCGGTCTCATATACTTTGGTTTCCAAATTCTATGCCCAAAGGTTGAATGGTTAGCTGATCTTCCACTATATTTAAAGATGAAAAGGAGACAATGCTACTCTTCATTTTTGGTTATATTCGGTATGCATGTACACGGACTTAGGTTCAATTCCACGAGGATTGTCTGGAACTTTCTTCTGATAGAAGAAAATCACGATCTTGGTATGAAATCTTGTAAATGGTTCATTATATTCTCTTGTTGATTTCCATGTTGCATTTTATGAGATGTGGAAAGTGTCATCCCTCCTTATTTATGGTCAAAAGCCCCAACTGTAAACATTGTGTGAGTTTTATGAATATTTGGAGGGTATTGTTATGAGATCAGTAAGTTCATGGATGAGGAAATTTTAGAAGCCCCTCATGACAATCCTTTTCATCACAAGAAGAAAGGACAACCTCTTTCTTCAAGTTAATGAAACCAACGGGAGTTTATTTATATGAAAATTATGGTATGCAGAGGTTTGATGAAAGATTGCATCGGACTTGTCGATCACCAGTCATCGGGATTGTGAGAATCATTGCAAAAAACAAGAGGAAATATTGGAAGATGATTGCTACAAACCTCGAATTCCTGAGAAAATTTGATTATTTAACATCATTTCTTGCATGACCTACATCAATGATCACTAATGAAAAAAATGGGTGAAAATTTTTTCTTTATCCTTGTCTTCTAATGTGAAATCCATTTGAGTGCAAGTGGAAGATAAGATTCAATTTGTGGATGAAGTTGCTAAGAATATTGGGAAATACATTGAGTTTTTTTTAAAGGTAAAATTCAGCACCTTATTATCTTCATGATCAAGATCAATCTTTTCAAAGCTTCCCATGCCATAACCTGAAAGAGGGTGTTGCTTCCTTTCTCTTTTGAGTTGAGGAAGAATACACTATTTTTGAAAATCGATTTGAACGACGGAGTTTGATAGCACACAATTGAAATCTTGTGTGGTTGAGCAAAGCATATAAGTTGTCCAAGGCTGAGAATGTCATGAGGCATCTAAACGGATCATGTCTTCTTTGATCCTATAGCTGACTACATGAAGAGGTTACGATCCAGTTTCGATTATGTTTTCATTATGAAGATCGATTACACATCTCATGTTGCCTTGGTCATTTCCAATATCATGTTTACTTTTTGATCAAGCACGAGTCAAGGGTCCAAGTGTCGGATCAGGATCAATGGTAGCTTCATTGGAAGTTTCATGTTCCTTGATTCTGATAGGTGTAGAAGTGATAGGAGTGGGTAGGAGTGTGTGAATAAGCTCGAAGTTGTTGAGCATCTTTTCGGTGGTGATTTGGTTCTTCTGCGGTGATCATCAGCTTGAGCGAGGTGAAGGTTATAACGGTTTGAGGACTTGTAGGTACCATTTTTGTTAAAGAAGATTGATATTCATGACCTTTGGAACTATTGGTTCTTGATGTGCCTGAGAGCACACTATCCCAAGTGGAGCCATTAGCCATACTTAAAAATTTTCAAAACATGTTGTGTCATGTTTGTTTTTGGTCCATGTGGTTCAAATTAGGTTTAGAAGTCAATTTAGGTTTTGATCGAGGTAGGTTAGATTGTATAAGTTTCAAAACTATCCATAATTCCAGTAAAGTCTTTTTAAGGTCCATTCATTGTCAAATATCCATAATTTCCATTTGTAAGTCATTTCCTAAAGTCTCATGTCAAAACCGATTAATTAAGCAGAAACCTGCGTTTTACGTACGCCACTAGTTCAAAAAATTTGATTTGCGCTAAACTACGCGAAATTATATGACAAAAACTGTTTCGGGGTTTGACAGTCAACTTCCAAGGAGGTTTTAAAACCTTTGAAACTAAATTTAGGAAACTTAGAAAGAGGTTTTTCTTCCTAATAGAACTAAATACAAAAACCTCTCTCAATTTCTTCAAATTCTATTATGATGTGGGATAAATTGATAAATTACAATGCACTACGAAATTGTTGTTACAAAAGCATCATGTACATGGCTGTTTATTAGTCAAATTCAAGTTCAGATTCTGGACAAATGAAAATGTATTTGCGTTATGAAAGAATTTTTCTTCATCACAGCCCCAGCTACAATAACCTCCCACTTTTCTCACAAGTGTTAAGATTTCGGGAGATACAAAACTTTCTTTGAAGCCTAGTACACAAGCAAAAGTTTTCCTATTTTACATATTTTCAAAGGAAGTTTAAATGAGAAGGAGAAGTGTGTTTAAAACAACCAAGAGAGGTTTTTATTCAATATATAGAATGGCCTAAAAACACCTCTTTCAGTTTCTCAAACTACATCATGGATTAGGAGATATAGGCTCTGTCTCAAGACCTATTTTTCGGGGAAAAAAACGAGGAGGAAATCTACAAGAAGTTAAGAAGTCATAAAAGTTTGGGATGATTGTGTTTTTCAATGGATATGTTTTTAAAATGATGGAATCAGGTTGATTTTGAGTTTTTGGCACATTTTCATTCTCCACTTTAGAAAATTTTGGACAAAACTACTCACTCGGCGGTTTCGTAGAGCAAAACGGTGTAAAAAGAGTAAAAGCGCTATGAAACTACGCGCGGCTTTTCCTCTTTCTCATCAAATTTTGAAGGAAAAAGTTTTAATTATGATCTGAAATTTCTAAGGAATATGCATTAAGAGATAATGAAGAAAATCCTTGAGGAAATAAATCAAAAATTTGAAGAAACAAGGGTTAAAAGGCGCTACGAAAGCGCTCTGGCTGTGTTGTTTTCGTAGCATAGTCTATTCGACTCATTTGAGCAACCCCAATGACGGTTTGGACACTGGAGCTTGGGAGGATTCTTGCGGTGTTTATTTGGGACTGTGACAAAAGGAACTCTAAATAATGAGCTCATGGTGGTTAAGAATGTTTGAAAGTGCGAGGAACCCTATGCCTAGAAAACATGAGGCTTGTTCCTATTTTGATGGAGGTGTTATCATGGTCATGAAGAGAGTTGAAGTCTATCCTGCAGGATTCGACCATGTGTTAGTACACTGGCAAAGGATGTAACTTAATTAAGATAAAGTGGCTATAGATAGTTGATTAAGAGTTTTAATCCTATTTGTATTAGGGGTACATTTAGTAGATTAGATGTACTGGCAATAAATCCCATGTAATATGGTTATGCGGGGTGTCAAGAGTTAGGATTTCGAATTATCTAGCGGAAGATGAGTTCATCTCATGTTGTAAAAGGTCTATTTAAGACCAAGAAGTCGAATTAGTGAGGGGTTGGACATTTTTAGCAAAAGATTGTGTTTATTGTAAGTAGCGGTTTTAAACTTAATATGATTTTCCACCCATAGCCAACTTGAGATTCATAAAGAGTTCTAGTGTGTTCTTGTTCTAATTGCATCTTTTTACTACCCTATTGAAGTGGTGTTTTCTTATGTTACTCGGAATTCATCATTGATGCTCTGACTTCTTCGCTAGACAAGTGACTATGTGTTTCCTGATTTCACATGTATCTCTTGACTAGAACTCTGATATGCCTTGACTTCCATGCTAAGTAGATTGTTTGGTTTCTTTTGACTATTTTAGCTCCATAAGCCCAATGTACTTGCTAATGTGATTCACAACCAAATGTTTATCATTTATCTTCTTATTACCCCATAGAGTTAATATCTATATTTCTATCCAAAAATCATTAATCCTTGAAGAGCCCTCTCAGAAGTTGAGAGGGCTAAGCCTCAATCAAAAGATTGGTTTGAAAACGATTTACCGCATGAGATTGATTTGATTGGCGGCCTATCAAGTACGATTTTGTGATAAAAATTGGTCTCCACCGATGGTGGGGCCTCCAATCAGATCATCCTCAATAATGATATCATTTTTGGCCTTTGTGATAAGGCACATGTCACCTGTTTATCCTGCGGGAAATGTAATGCGAAAGCCATCTTTGAAATACTTCTATCCCACTTTTGTTGCCTCCCTTGGTGCTTGCTCAAGTAAAGGTTGAATTTTATGGAGGTTAGTCTTCACTTTGGAAGTTATTTCCCATCAAAACTACCGAGTTTGGCAGTATGCATGAATGCCAGCAACCCCTGCTGCTATGCCTTTATTGTCTGCCCTTTGGAGAGAACTCATTCTATGTGGAAGTATCTCCTAGCTCTCAAAGGCTAGGGTAGCCCCTTTACTCGGGTGTGCCATCATCCACTCACCGAAACATCTCCTCTCAATGCAAGAGGCTTGGTGAGATTTGGTAATGCCGATGCGAGCAAATATCCATCTCCTCCTTAAGCCACAAAGAGACCCTCTGTGTTGTGCTAGATTCACCGAAACCACTTCTGTAGCCGGATATATGAATTTTGCAACTTATTGTGAGAACTCTTTAGCCAACTCCGGGATCGGGGAATACTCCACTGGTGGTATGCCTCCAAATAATATAACATCATGGTTCAAAGTCAGCGCCTGCGGGTGGGTAATGTGTCCCCTTTGCTCACTTCTAACGCGGAGTGTCCATCTTATGTGCAAAAGGCTTCTGGGAGTGGACCAATGTGCATTCCACGATCATCGATGCTTACCACTCTTCTTATCTACCCATTCCATCTATAAAGTCTCCCAATACTGTGGTGACCTTCCCCGATGTAATCAACCACTACACCCAATATGCATTGGTGCTCGGGGAATGTCGACCACGAAAGACGTGATCATTCAAAGTATATGTCTCCAAGATTCTGAGACAATGTCGGGAAATACTTCATACTGCTTTGCATCGTTTGGGCTTGGAACCCGGCAACGAGAATCCCTCAAAATCATCATTGGGTATTTCTCTCCCTGCACTAGCGAGAGCATCAATAAGAATTTTGGGTAACCCCCATGTCGATCAACATGGATAGCCCCATTTCTCCTAAATGGTACCTCGGACTCTGGTAGATGCTTGGGTACTCCCCGCCCAAAGTGCAGAGGCCCCTCCGGTCGGAGAAAATGCCCCATTCCCACCCACGGTGAGTGGTGGATCTCTCCCCTGCCCCTATCTGTAACGTTTTTGTCTCCTTACGGCTCCTCTTCTTCCCTCCTCCTCACTATTAAAGAATACCTCTCACCATAGTGTGCCTTCCTACATCTGCCCGGTTACAGTGCCCATGGTTCTTGACATGTGAAGCAAAGCTTTCTCCTCCTCACGTCTCTTCAGACATCATCGATGCAGAGGCCCTTTGTTTTGGTTCTCCTTTGGAGGAATAACCTTCACATATTTCCCCTTTGGCCAAGAAAGGTGGGCCTTCAGAAATGGGCTCTTGCTCTTAGCAAAAAGAAATCTTGTAAATCTGCGGCCTTATCAATATCATATTGGAGTGTAGATGGCTTAAGTGGATTTTACCAACCCCATGCGGAGGCTGCAGCACCATCAATAGACATATAAACCCTCCCCTGTTTGCATATAAATGCGGAACCATGACTAAAATTTTTAGAAATTCGGACATATAGGTCTGCGGATTACCCTAGCTATGAGCTTAGGTAGCTCAATAAAAAGGTGCCTCTAGGTCTCTTCAAATCAACCTCTCTACTAACCTGCGGTGAACTGCGAATATGCGGTCATTGGCATGCCCAAATGTAGAAAAACCATGAAACCACCTTTAATGATGCACTCACCTTCAAGGTGCAATGCTACTATTTTGATGGCTTAAATCTACTGGTACTTGGTTCATCTGAAAATAGATGTCTAGTTTCTCCACCCAAGACTTGGTTGTGCACTTGGATGACCCCATCAAAGTAGGAAGAAAAAATATACCCATAGTATCTTTTAACGGTCAGTAATGCACGTATGCCCTCTTGTTAGACTCCTATGCAAATGGGTGTCTTATTTCATGATTGACTTGATGGAATATGTAATATGTTCATACCTTTTCTTGTTACAAAGGTTTCCATATTCTCAAAAAATCAAAAAATTTAAAAAAAATGTAAAGAGGGTATACCCTAAAAGGAAAATCAAAGGGTGAAAAGAATAAAATGGTCAAAAAAGTGAAAGAAATGAACTGAGTAAAAATAGACAGGGAAAGTGTGCAAGTCTAAATGCCACTACTATTTCATTTTACGTAATAAGCAATTGTGTGCGGCTTGTTAAACTTTTTGCCACAATTTATGAAGAAGTCAAGCTTGTTTAAACTTGACTCATTAATTTTTCAATTTCATGTTGTAGAATAGAAAATAAATATTTGGCCAGCAGAGTTTAATCTTAGCGAGATAAGTAGATAGGTAGAGTAAATAAAAGAGAGCTCATGAGTTTAATGCAGGCCCTTGATGTAATAAGTTAGAGCTAGATAGATTTTTCATATGTAAAAGAAAAAGTGTGATGGGGTTTGCCGGTCAAGTGCACCTAATAAAGAAAGAAAAATGACGGGGTAAAGTAGGTAGGGTAGGTAGATGATGTTGCGGAATTACGGGTGATGAATGATGGTTCTAAATGTGTTCAATTTTACTTTCATCACAAGTGCAAAGGCGGTGCTCCTTGGAAGAAATACGAAAGCAAGGCAAAGTCAAATTATTAACTTCCCTTCTCATTTTTCCCTAAACATTTCACTAATTTCCCCCTAATTATGAGTATTTGAAAATTAGAGAGACTCAAGGCATTTCCTTGAGCATTTGGAGGAATAGGACCTTCGGCCAAATAATTGGAAAGGCCTAAGTACTTAAAATCATTCATCATCACACTCATTCACTTCTAAGAAATCTTTTCCTAAGTAAAATCCCATTTTACTTAAGAATCATTCAATATCCCATAAAAACCTTGTTCATGTAAGCATAAGTTAAATACATTATTTTAATGTTTTATGTAGCGCTTGACCTCATTTTCACATTGATTTTATGTATTAACTCCTTATAAAAATGACCTTCTCCTATTATATGTAACAACTCTTTTTTATAATATCCCAAAAACCATGTATTTTAATTTTAACTTAAAGTATTTAATCCTCGCTTGTTCAAATAAAAGAAGAACCCACTTTATACACCCCTTTGGTTAAAATATATCTTTATATATTATTCCCGCCCCTATGGTAAATAAATCATTTTTGATTTAATTGCTATATAATAAAATATTCGAAAAATGATTTAAACATATTTTATATATGTTTGAAACGAAAAATAAACCATATTTCCTTCCCGAAACTCCCTTTACCCAAGGGTTGAAATATTAAATTTCCCAAAACACACTTACAAAACTCAACCCGGTTAAAATCCCGGAGTTTATAAAACTAACTTGAGCCCTCGGGAGGCAATTAATACCCACGTTAATTAAGAACCTAACTCCGCCGATCAAATCGCTCCACGTTTGTGATTAATCGATAAATAAAACGTGTCGGGCCCCCCGCAATGCTCCCAGTCAACTTCACGCCGGACTACGGTGGTGGTGCTCCAAGATCAACGGCATTGATAATTCCGTTGTGTGCATCCCCGATCCGAACAATAACACGTGAAATGACGTTGGTTTCAAATAGTACCATGGCCACGTGTCATTCGTTACGTGAATGTTGCCCATGTACGCTCGTCTAGCCTTCCCTCAAACGTGGTGCGGAATAGGCATACCACCTTCCCCCATGACTCACGTTGTACATGCGACGTCATTTATTAAAATAATAAAATTCGCCACCCCTTTTGACTTTGTGAATAAAACAATTCTCCCGTATTTCATTTATTACGGCGACCACGTCCCATGCGGAGAATTTTAAAAAAAGAAACACCAAGCTGTCAAGCGCCTTAACTATACTTTGTGGAGGAATATTACATACACGATAATCCAGTTAAATCGCCTTAACCGATTTCCCGTTCAAATCCTTTGTTCATTAAAGCTTACACTTGTAATATCAATCGTTTACCCATTTAAACCCCAACACCCTAGTGTTGATCATTTTACGTTGTGAAGTAAAACCCTTTATAACCCAACTACGCCCACAAAACCTCTGTAACCGATTCGAGCTTAGTTTACCTCCCAAAAATCATTCTAGATTCACTCATGAACCTCTCAAAATCAAATGGAAACCTTTTAGACCTCCCACCGCAAACCAATGCTTTCTTAACAATTTGTTTGTCTTACGAGGTGATCGAGAAAACCACATCCTTGGACAAACGATGTTAATACTGGTCATAAGACATTACTCAAGAGTATTATCAAATCTATTCAAACAAAGATGGAAGATAAAACATACGGTTAGAGGACAAGCGAGGAAACGGGGATGTGTATGATTCTTTATTTGAAGCAGACGGTAGAAAACCTAAACTACACATTGAAGGTAAAAGGACACGGTAAAGAACAGTTAAGAGTATGATTGAAGACCAAGTCAATTAAATCAGCGCGTAAGATAAACAACGGAAAGACAGTTACAAAACAGTATACAAGTTCATGACAGTGAAGACGAGATAAAAATGGAGTGATAAAAGGTAAAAAGTAAAAAGTAAAAAGTAAGCAGTGAAAAGAAAACATGAAGATATTGAGGGTTAAAAGATGAAAACACTTTCACCAAACACAATGAAGTTCTATTAGAGTGAAGTAAAACGAGTCAAAAAACCAAAAAGTGAAAAAGATAGAAAAACACTGTGAGAAGGAACATTTTTAGAAATTTGTGTTTAGAATATGATTTTCAGAAACTATTTGTGATCAATCAAGATGAATTTTGAAAAACTGAAGGAGAGCTTATGTTCTTAAGAGGACAATCTACAAAAAACCTCTCTCACTTTTCTAACAGCTATTATGGTTTTGGAAATATTAAACAATGTTGAAAAACACTTTTTGCGAAAATTCTAGTTAAGTCATCATTTTGCAGAGAATATTGTGGCTGACAAAAATACATCATACAAAACTAAAGGATTTTTTTGTTCCTAAGAGACCTATTAAAAACCTATCTCAATTTTTTCAAAGTGATTTCAGAATGAGAGATACATGCACATATTTACGGGCTATTTCGGACTCGTAAAACTACATTTTTTACACATCTTTTGTAGAGCCTATTGTGTGATTGGAGAGGTATTTTAGGAAATGAAAGAGTTTATCTCAAAAACATATTAATCCACAATAAACTCTTTCAATTTTTACATATATATTACGTATTTAGAAATAAAAATATATCATTGGACCCCAGTTTGTAGAATTGTTGGAGAGCGAATGCTGAAAGGAAGCAGGTTAGTGACTTGGATATCAGCATCATCAACTAAGGTTGGATCAAATTAAATTCTCTCCTCTTTGTCATCACCTATCCATAAAAAATAATTACTTGAAAAAATAGATGCATTACTTTGAGTGTCCTTTACTTAAGTTCTATTTATGTAAAATAGTTGGAGAGATTTGTGAACTAATCTTGATATTTTTCAAGATATTTTGAGTTTAAATTTGTATAAATACTTCACTCTTGGAAGTATTTTGGGTGGATTCTTATACTACGATGTAACATTGAATATTTTGGAATAAAGAGCTATGGAGAAACTTTGGTAATGATGGACAAGGGAATTTGAAATTTGAGAAGACTTTCTCGGACCAGCATCAATAGAATGAAGGACCCGATAAGTCATTTCTGTGTTTTGAAGTTTAATATTTGTTTACAATATAAATGCTGTGTTTCATTATCTTGATATTTAACGAAAAATATTAAACAGAAAGTATAGGTATGTCGATTTGATCGTTATTATTCTAAATGTTTTTCTTCTAAACTAATTTTAACCAATGAATTCTTAATTGCTCCTGTTTATTAAGTTCATACATCTTTGGTTATTTAGTAAAGAATACTTAAGCTGCTCTTTATTGATATCAAATAATATATATATAAATATATATATATATACATTTGAATTCCATTCCATTCACTTTAGATCTATAATTGTTTCTAGTTTGATTAGCTTGCCCTGATAAACCATCTTTTGTTAAAAATCTTAAGCTTCGGTCACATTAAATCCTTTGACTCCATTAGCCCAATGAATTTGAAACTATTTGATCTTAATCTCGACTAAAAAATTCCATCAACCTAAATTCAAACAAAACCCACGAACTTTCATAACTAGCCTAATAATTTCTAAAAACAAAGCTAAATTTTATAGAGAGGCCCTCTCTGTGATGCAAATTGGCTAGATTACGTATTTCGAAGGTTGGTTTGTGGTTATCGGACCCCTTTCCTCTTCCAACAACTTCGAAAGGAAAATCGAGTGATAACACCTCCACTTCTATTGTTATTTTGGGGTCTCTTGTTGTCCTTGATTTGAAAAAACTCTTGAAAGTTTAGGTTATCCTTGAATCCTAAGAGATTGAGACTCATACTCTAGAAACTAGTCTTCAAGAAGTCTCATTCTTGAGGTTCTCCATTTCCGGTACACTAGGAATGTAGGCATTGTGGAGCATTGGGAAACTTGATGCCTTACTATTTTTCCATACCGGTGATGTGAGGAATTAAGACTTTATCGATGTAGAAACACTTTCTAGGGATTCTTTATGTTTCTACATCCTCATCTCTTGATTTCTAGGAAATATCTGCGTGGTTTAGAGAAGGAGCTTGGGAAACTCCTTTTCATTCATATCTCATGATATTGGAGTTTTTTCCTTTGTCTTTGTTGTATGTATAATCTGTATCTTCGGTTTCTATTAAGATGCCTCTTCTCCCACTTTGTGAGAGGCTACGTAATTTAGTGACATAGTTGTTGTACTACACGAAATTTGAGAGCCAATATTTTCTTGTGATACCAGCATATTCCAAATTAGGAAATGTAGGAATGTAGAACATTAAGCGGAAAATGCGATGCAAATCTCAACATCAATGAGAATGAATCATAGAGCCATTTTATTTCACATTATAGCGGAAAATGAGTAAGATCTTAGGAAAAGACACTCAAGCTAGGCGAGACAAACCTCAAATGACCCATTACATGGAAATATGAAATTCTACGCACATAAAATTGGAGAACATATGAATGCGCGGTCCTATGAAGAATAGCTGCATGGTAAATCTGAAAACACAAATAAGTGCTGATATAATTCTTAGAAAATGTCGGGATCAGAGATCTAGGCTTTCTAGCTCCTTTCCAAGACAACCCAGAAGGGGTTTCCGGAAATACCTGAGAATGAGGGTGCAACCCTAGGGCTGAATAATGCCTTGCCCAACTTGGTAGATGATAGGAAGGTGGCTGATCTGATATAAAAATGGCTGATACTCCTCCAATAGATCCTCTGAATGAAGGGCTACTCCTCTCACTAGAAAACAACCTTACCAACTTGGAGCTGAAGCCCTCCTTGCAGCAACTACCTTGCAAAATAACGCAATTTACGAAGGAAGTTGCCTTGTAGATGATGGTAGAGGCTTGGAATGATCTTGGATAATTGGAATAATGCTCAAGGAACCTCCTTGCTATCTTCCTGGGATGAATGGATTTTCCGCTCAACAGAAAACAAGCTCATAAGCCGGGTTTTGTCAACCCTCCTTTGCTACGCTGCAAAATAACGAATTACTTGAAGGAGACTACGTTGTAGATGATGGATGAAGCTTGGCGATGCGGATGGTGGAAATGAAGCTCAATGAACCTCTCTGAGTGGGCACTCGAAGTCCCCAGGGATGAGGTGGGATTTCCGCTGGTACCCTTGTGCTAAACGACACAACGGACTGCAGCAAACGTAATTTGAAGCGTGTGAAATTCTTAAAATACCAATCATAAAAAAATAATTATAATGGTCTCCATGGCTGGCATCCCCTTTCTCATATGCTTTTTGGTATTTTCACCCTTGGTCCCACTCATTAAAGATGCTACTCTCATGGAGACTCTCTCCCACTAACACGCATTGTCCCTCATTAACTCTCCACTACCTCCATACTAGCATTATTTGAGATTTGGTCAAACTTGACCCCTTCCACAATAACTTCAACCTCTATTCCACACAAGAGTGATTTATTCAATTGATAAGATGATCCACATTCACGTTAGAAGTGGTTTATTCCTATAAAGAGATTTATGGGTCTCCTACCCTCTTATTCACATCTTAATGAGAAAAAGCAAAAATTAGCATTCCAACTAGTTGAAAGCTAGTGGGAATATTACGGATGGAGACTAGTTAGTAGGAATGGTAATGTGATGTAGAATAGTGGATGTTCTACTATCCTGTATCCAAAAAATTATTATTTTTTGGTTAATTTAGGCTTTTAAATCTTTAGAATCTATATCTTGACTTTATTAGTCATATGCAATGGTAGAACATGTGAGGGATGCCAATGTCAACCACATGTAGTTGATGTGGCATCATATGATGGGGACATATGGGAAAGAGTAATACCATGCATTTTATCATGTAGAAATGATATGGATGTTGGCATGGAATTGGGAATGCAATATTAGAATGGGAACACAATTGTTCCTGGGGAACAATTTTTTTAAAATTTGTATTGTTAGAAATATATCAATGAATAAAACACAATGGTGGACTCATAAATATGGGGTGGTTGAAGGAAGAGTAATTTCGTAAACCCACTCCATAAAAAATAATCTTATAGGTTGGGGTCTTAGTAGTCCTTTCCCTTAGAATGATTTGAGGGGAGTTAGGTGATTTGCAAAGTGGCATTAAAGATAAGGTTCAAAAATTTGGATGAATGAGCTCGGGAGAGAGGGAGCAAGTTCGATTTTTATTAATGTTAAATGCATTTTATTTTGCTAAAACAAGGAATTTTTTTCTATAATAAAATTGTTAAATTAATTTTTAATTGGTCACAAATGCGAAGTGTGATTTGTAAGTAGCAATATAGCTTGAATTTAAGTCTAGCATTGTCCAATGTTTGCTAACGAGAAGGACTTACCAACAAAGATACAAAAGGAAATTCTCCAATAAATGATATGGTAAAATTGAGTGATTGTTTTGGGTAATAGAGAAGATGAATTAAATGAGAGAAAAGTAGTGGAGAAACCCCTTTATTGGGTGCAAACACTTAAATTTTTAATTTGAGCTTAGGAGCTACAAGGTAGATAATGAAGGGATTACTAAAGCCTCATAAAAGGTGAAAAAAAAGTAGGAATAATAAATGTAGTAGTTTTTCAAAGCATATCATATTTATAGGCGAATACAACATGAACCAACTACCGATGATGTGATGGAAAAACATAATTTAAAAATGTTATTATCCCATCCAAAATTTATAAATAATGGTAAACCGACCAACAATGTAGAAATAAGTAAGGAATAGGAAGAGGCACAAGAGTTCCAAGAAATATACAACTAGTGAAGATACCTCAATAGGCACATTTGAAGATTAAATTGATATTTCAAACAAATTATTCACACAAAAACTAGATCATAGTTGCATAAGAATAATAAGAAGAAAATGACTAAAAACAATTCATTACGTGTAGAGATTAAAAAGACTAAATCTCCACTTTGATGGAGAAGTTAGAAAGAATAAAGAAAAGGAGGTATTGTTGTTGGGCTGAGAAGCAATATTTCAGTCACATAATTATTCTAACAAATGAAGACATGACTCTACATTTAACCTAAAAGTGGAAAGGTAATATACAATGGGAAGATGTCAATATTATCGATGGGTGAAGAAGAATTAACTTGGAGTATAATTGAAATATCTCGGGGAGAAATAAATGTTTAAAGGTATTATGATGGAAAAAGCAAGGAATTAAAAGAAAAACATGGAAATTAACCATAGATGCATATTTTAACATATTTATAGAGCTAATAGGATATGTGCCTTATGAAAGATAAGAAATTAAAAAAATATGACACTTAGTGAATTACCACAATAGTATCAAGACGAGAAATGGTCTGATGAGCCAAAAACACATATGGACGCTATTAGAAATGTTCGTCATATTATTACTAATCCAAAACATAGGATTGATTTATAAGCAAAGTGGAGAAAAAAATAATAAAGTAGGATTCAGAAGAGAGGATCAACATCCCCACTATAAGCAGTACGAGAGAGTGTTAAAGTTTTTTAGTTTTCATGGGAAGCTATAATGATAATTACTTCTAATGATATTCATTTTTGTTTAATTGCATTCACATTGCTCACTAAGCAATTAAAGCAACATCATCAACAATAGAACAAGACAACATGATAAAAAATAGACAACCATGAAAACACAAAATGTTTTACCTTGGGAAAACCCACATGGGAGAAAACCTAACAACACTTTTCTTAAGTTCAATAGGGATCCATTAATTCATAAATTCAAAATGAATAGTAGCATAAGTGTGGAAACACTTGGTAAAACCCTCTTAAAGAAATCAATCTTTTCCTCAAACAATATTTTACTTGGTCTTGTTCATAACTTGACCTCTTGCCTTAAATTGATCCTTTTTCCTCCCCTTAAAATTCCAGCCCCTTGTCTTACCTTGGAATTCAACCCTTTTCTTGCCTCATAATTCATCCCTGGACTCGAGTTCGGTCTTATTGGGGTCTCCACAACTTCATAATATAAACTTAGTATCGTTAGAAGATAAATTTAGCTATTACAAAAATCTTCTTCTTTTGAGAAGAAACTCACTTTCCTTTCTACTCCTTCATTGATGTACAAAAGATATATGCTCCCATGGAAGTAAAAAAAATTGGTGGTGAAAATGAGAGTTGAGCTGGTTTATATAGTGGTTCGATGATTCCAAGTGGTGCATCTATAAAGGCGAGTCGACCTGAACCTTTGGAGGGTCAATTTACATTTTGGGAAAATAAATTAATTTTTCAAATTTAAATTCTATATTTGAAACTATGTTAAGAACATGTCTCACATTAATCATTTTTCGAGCTAACAATAAAAATGACGTGAAGTAAATGTATAAAATTTTCATTATATATGTTTCAATGGTGCTATAGGGATTAATGCATGGGTGGTTGTGGACGAGAAAACCCTCTCGGGTCTCCCGGGACCAAAGTGAGATGGAATAAGATGACTTGCAGTACTCAAAAGATACATGCATATATTCATTCTAATTTGGAATTGAAAAAGCACAATATAAGGGTTACCTCCCACTCTCTAGTATAGTTCCATGAAGATCTCCAAGTGTATTGAAGGGAAAACCTCTCACTTCGAACTCCTAGAGAAAAGCTTTACCATAGACAAGACAATAATTAACCTTCACAACGTATAAACCTTGATGATTAAAAACGTTAACACATACGAGAATATAAAATAGCATGCTTCTAAGTTAACTTATCAATTTCACCATTGGACCAACATATAAAGAAAAGAGTCTCCAACATCATCAAGTAAACAAAGCAAGACGGATCTGTATTATCCAGATGAGAAGAATGATTACAACCATGGTTGTGAATCAAGTCTTCACTGGCTCCTCAACTCCTCTCTCTTTCTCTCTCAACTTCTACGCAGCATGACAATGCTTAAACACAATATTCCAATCCTTGTTACAACTGGCCAAGCCTCTCATTTTATAGATGAGGAGAAACAATCTCCATAGGTTTCTCCCATGAGTCCCAATGAGGGAAAAATTTGGATGTTGCCTCGCTTTATTGCTCTTTCCTTTCTTTGTGTTGTCCGAGTAAATCCCCTCTGGACGGAGGTGAGTCCCCTCTGACTGGGTGGGTCTAGAAACACGGGAACATACTAACATCTACCTTCTAGATTATGCACAATGAAATTCGAGGAGCAAAGGAAGATGACCTACTGTAATGCGATGCTATGTTGTCATCTTCTGTCGAAGCTTCTTGATCTGTCCTCTTCTCAAGCTTCGTGTACATTGTTACCAACGTTTGATTACCTGTATGAAGCGGATCGAGGTACCACAACAGCGTAAAACCCTAGAAACATAAAACATTAAAACCTATCTAATTGAATAGGAATGCTAGAAATCTCATTATAAATGTAAAGAGTGGAAGATAAACATACGAGATGCATTTTATTATGATAAAGACAAGGGAAGTTTGTGACCTTGATGTTGAGGCTCTCCTTAAATAGGTATATATCCAAGCTTGTCTTTATACACCATCATGAACAAAGGTCCAAGATCTCACTATATTTCTCTCAACACACACAAACAATCACACTCTGCACTATTCTCACAGAAGCTATGATTGCTTCTTCTTTATATACTAAATTTTCGGCTATACGATTCAACTAGCACATCGTGGAAGATGGCTATGTTATAGAGGAGAGGGAGGAGGTTGGGATCCCTCTGATAGTGGAAGAGAGGCCTTGTCCACAGGAGGTTTCCCAAAAAGGTGGAAACAAAGAGACGAAAGGAGGAAGGTGGAAGTAGTTTATTCGATTGAACCACTCCCTATGACTCATCCACAAGTTGTTGTGATCCAAAATTTGCCTCTATTTTTAAAAAAACTCTCATAAACGAATCAGCATGGATGCTTCTTTAAGACGGAGTGCCAAGCTGGCGTGGGGGCGGTAATACGCACTCTCTTGGTCAGAAAGTGTGTTCTGCTTGTGAGGGAAACCCAAAAACGGGGTTTTTTGATGATCTATTCGGGAAATTGTTAACGGGGAAAGATGTTGTGCTCATGGAAGAGAATGCAATGGTATTTGCAAGGCATGACACTACTTATTAGATGCAATAGTCCTCCAATGTGCGGGATGGGAATTTCGGGGACGGTGACAAAATGTTGTGCTGTGATTTAAACGCATGAAGTCCGAACATGAGTGGGGGTGAAATTCTTTACAAATATGTACGAGAACCGGACGCTATTGTCGAGAGACCTGCAAATCAAGCATAGATACATATACATAAACTGAAATCTCTGATGAAAATACATGAATCCATGGTATGAGCGCGGCTATCCATCGAAGAGGATCATGTGAATGGATCCTCGGCATGGATGTAGCCATCCGAATGAAGTGATCATATGGGAAATGGATCCATGGCATGGGTGCAACCATCCATATAGAGAGGATGCAAATGAGATAAACCATGGTATGGTCACAACCATCCATCTAAAGAATCATGTATATAATCTATGAATGACTATTAACTCCTACCCTTTGGACTTTTTTGTGATGAAGCCCGGAGGTCTTGTGCTCAACACCATGATTAGAAAGTACAAATTCCAACATGTGAATATATGTGTTGAAGTCAAACATGCTATAAAATCACTTGATTACCAGTCAATGATGTGAACCCTGTTAACAAGTGCGAGAGAAACCATCCATAATGTCGCGTGGCGCTATAAATTACTACTGAAGTACAGGACAATGGTAGTCGAAGTCGAACACCATGGAAATCACCGATCGAGAAGGCCGATGATGCGAACCTATTGTCAAATGCGAAGAATTTACCATTAGGGCATGCAAGCTCTAAGGTACCGGAAAGGAGTCTCTAGATCAACTTCCTGCTGGATAATGAGGCGAAGTGACGAACGTCGAGTCGAAGGAGGTCGTAGTGAATCCCCACATCATCGGCAAACAGAGGATGTAATGAGTGTGAATCAAAGATGAGCGAGAGGATCCGAATGCTTAGTAACGGAAGGATTTTCTCTTGAACATATCGGTGAAACAACTTTTCGATTTGAGCATTTGACTCAAACAGGATGAGAGGTCATGTTGACCGGAAATCGGTAATCGAATGAGAGGCAAACGGATTTCCCAAGCCCATGGAGAAGAAGTGACGGAGATAGATATATCCCAACCCAGACGAACTAGATGTGTCATGTTCCAGAAGTGACACTCTTTAAGACACAATGATGAATAACTTCATTTTCCCCCACCATTTACGGTGAGTACCTCTTTATTTTTACAAAGCTTGAAGGATACTGCTATGCTTGTCATATATGCTTGTCCTTCGGAAAAATCCATCCCTGTTTTTGTTTCAGGCCCTAGGAAGGAGAACTCCGTAACGTCATGGCTGAAATCCGATTTCATGCGGAGTTTAACAACGAGTCAACAAAGGAGAACTCGGTAAATTTTCCTTATTTGAAGAGTTTGAAAAAGCGGAAAATAAAAATCAACTGCCTTTTCATAGTAGTCCCTCGAAAGATCAAGAAAAGGTAGAATACAATATGAAAGAATCTCTTAGTCGCAATAGGCTAAGGTATTCTATTTTATAAATAATCATCCCATCCGGAAAAAGGGGGGTAAACGTATCTTTGGGTAGATATAGTTGCAGCCATTAACGAGTTCAAAGTGACAAGAAGTCCCTAACAATCACTGCATGTTTTGAGAGTCGGAGGAAAAGTGAAAGTTGACTCTCTTTGGAGAATGAGTAATATTAAGGTACGCTTGGCGGGTTGGGGCACAACAGAACAGTAAAGGTAAATAGGCGAGGCTAACAAGACCACTCATTGCGGCGGTTCCTCGGAACGAAGCCATTAAGGTGAGAAATATATGATCGACCAAGAAGATGGTAACGATGGAATGAAAAGCAGGCTCATACGGAAAACGGGTTGATAAAATGGAAAACACGAGAGGTAAATGGTAATAGTTTCATTTTTTACACAAGCTTGAAAACATGGGAAACTCTTCTTGGAATTGGTTTCTATTTTACAAACTTGAAACAAAAATAAACTATGCTTGAAAAATGGGCATGCCCCCGGCCATGGTGACTCCATTCGAGGTACATGCCCCAAGCTTAGGTGTATTCACAGGAGTATACTACTAGTACTAACGGTGGATGGAATGAGGTTCAATTACGAGAAAAAAGACTCGACTAGGATTTTACGAGATTGTATCAAAGACTCGAATTGAACGAGAACATATTTCATTGTGTTTAACGAGTTGACACACACCAAAAGAAATATCCTCATGAGCTAATTCATTTTTAACGAGGTTGACGAGTAAAAAGACTATCCTAATAAGAGCTTGTTTCATTTTTGGGAGCTTGACACAAGAAAATGAATATGCTCCAACGACCTTGTTTCATTTTTTAAGGAGCTTGACACAGAAAGCTGAGCTGCCGCTTAACGACCTCTTCGGAGTTGAATAAGAGGTCATGGATTCAGGGTTCGCATCGATGGGAGAACAACATCACCAGAAAATCAGGACCCAATGCCCCCACGATGCACAGTAGCCTTATCTGTTGAATGCGAACTGAGGACGAGTAATACATAATTAACTTTGTGGTGGGGAGGTGGCTCGACGGATAAAGATTAAAAAGGGATGATGATGGACTAGATGTCACGTCGAGGACCAAATAATTGATCAGCGCGTGCACAATCCTACCTTCATGTGGAAAAAATCATATGAAGAGGGAAAGAGACAAGCACTCCCATGTCATAAGTGGTCATGCCCCTAGGGTAAATTAAAATCCAAGGGGCACGGAACAACCATCACATCTATATAGATGATTTTCCCTCCCAAAGTAACGAGCTGACTTTGGAAGGATCCCTAACGGTTGGTGGTTCCTGTTAAATCTGTGGTCTGCCTGTGAGCGAAGCGGTGGAGGAACAAAATCTTGTAAAGTAGTTGAAGACAAAAAAAAATACTAACGGATGCGCCTTCATGTAATTGTGCTAGGTACAATCATATCGAACCCGTGCCGTGATCTCAAAAGGCACATAAGAAGGAAGGCGGTATCCTACAAATGAAGCAATCGAAGGAAGATACCAAACTACTTGGAGGAGGTACCATCGAATTGAGATGGTCTTCCCCCTGGTGTTACCGGAAGCGAAGGCATCCTCCTCGACCTCCATCATGGGAGCGGGAGGATCAACTTCGTGAAATAACTATAGGGATGGGGAACTATTTCTCCAAGTCAAGGAATGCGAAGAAACAAGAAGAAATTGAGGGGGATGAGATCCGCTTCTCGATAGAAAAGACGATGAACCATGGGCGGGACCCGGATCAGCGATTCCGACCCATTGGTTTGTTGAGGAATGGATTCATGAATTTTTAATTTGAGAGGGAATGAGATCGACCAAGGATGACTCTTGACCGCTCATTGAATCAACTAGCGGAGGACTCGAAGAAACACGGTAACTAAGCTGGGCCCAGGGTGTAGAAACAATAGGTTTTCCAACACTCTTGTGGCTTCATCATGTATGGAAAAAGGTGAATGGGATGATGCCCTTCACACAACTTACACGAGGGGATTGGTAATCTTGCCCTATTTCTTATGAGTCTTATCATGGCTAGTTGAATATGTGTACAATATGACTTCTAGAAGCCAAAGGCAATGACGGACGGCCATTGGACCACGCTTCAAGTACCTTGGGAATGCCGGGGAAGTCTCGAAGAAGGTGGTCACCTTTGCACAACGTACGAGGAATTTGACTTTCCATGGAAGCTTGGATGGTTTATCAACGGAAGGTGTCTTAGGAGCAATAGATGTAGCATTAACCTCTCACTTATCTGACTTCTTCTTCTTTGTCTTCTTCTTATTCTTCTTAGCCACCTAGTTACGGAATCCGCAAATTTCACCGGAGGCGAAGTAGAAGAGGAGGATGAAGAAATAGGTGAAGAGAAGAGATCCCACCTTAGAAGAAACATGATGTTGTTGGTGGAGAGATGGTTGTATAGAGGGCGGAATACTTGAGACACAAGGTCCGTGGCAGACGGACAAACTGAGTTAACCCGGGAAGGGATAACGTTGCCATATAAGGAGGCACAAACATTCCCAAAAGCGGGAAAAGGACCGAGTCACTTCGGAGGGGTTCAGCAGTTGGCCAAACTATGGAAAAGTTGCCATTGGAAACAACCCTAAAGCAAAACACTAAGGAAGATGAATTTAACAGGGAATATTTCGTGGGCAAGTAATATTTAAGACATTGAAACAAAACTCTGTCGTTTCATATTTTAAGAGTTGAGAAACAAGAAAAAGATGACTCTATCACTTTCGGGTTGAAATGAGCGTGAGAAGAGTGCTCGATGATCTCTTCTCTTTTAAAGAGTCATGAAAATATCAAGTAATACTCTGTTAATCTAAGAAAGAGGGTGTACCAATTCATGTTGCCATATACACCTTGGTGATCAAATGAAAAGAGAAATGACCAAGGACTTTACGTACGTGCGAGGTTGTTGGGATTGTGATTTGGGTGATTGGAAAACCAAATGACAGGCAACATCAAAACCGATCTTTGACTCTAGGACTGGCAACCTGGTCTCGGGGATCTCTCGATTGTTTTGCAAAGATATGACTTGTTTTCTTGTAAAAGGTTATTTTTAGGCTAGTTGATAAGCATGAGTTTGTTTAATTGTTTGAGGTGGGACATGATGATCTAAATGACATAGATAGAAAAGGAAATCCCTAAGTCATTGGGCAATGAGTCAAGTGGAAATTGTAACAAGTTTTAGATGAATCGAGGATATCAAAGGGCAAATCTAACTTGGCTATTGGATCTACAAAGTCTTTCGGGTGAAATGAAATGAACATTAAAGGTTTTAAAATGAAAAGTAGAACTAAGGAAATTAAGAATCCTTAATTATATGTACTTCTCAACAAAGAAATTAAAACATTATTTGAACGTGAAGAGGCATTCCATAGACGAGCTAACCATAAATTCTAGAAAATCACACTTCGGCAAATAATAATTCCAAAGGAGACAAACTTTTCCAAATAAAATCTAGGGTGAAGACTTTTCTATTTCATCCAAAGATTTTTACTTTCAAGGATAAGAAAACATTCAAGATTCAAAACTATTTGTGTATTCATAGAAGAGGGAACTCCTAGACATCTTTGATTACGGCTATCAAGACATACTAAACAATTATTTGAGCAAGTACAAAGGGTATGATCAAAACGGACCTCTTTGGAAAACTTTGGACAATGGTACTTTCGAAGAAACTTCAAAAACAATTTTTTAAGTAGCGATGAAATGGCAGGGGAAACCATAAATCATTCTTGAGGCCATTGTATTGAACTATTTATGAAATAAAAAAGCATAATGGATTCAAGAGAGAAATTAAGAATTCTCTAGAAAACCTCGGCGAGAGGAAAACATAAAACGATGAAGAGTAAATAGGTCTAAGGTGCTTCTAAAGACATTTCTTAACCCTAAAATTTTTACTCTACGCGGAAGAAATGGTGAAACATAATGAAATAGGAAACTTCTTAATAAAAATTTAAGTACTTCACCAACAACCAAGCTCGGGGATCTAATGATAGAGTTTTCTCCATCAACAAACATGTTAAAACATCCACGAGGTTCTAGAACATCAATTTTCTTTCAACTTCGGCAAAGCTATGTATTACCTCAAAAGAGTCATCAAATGCCCACAATACGATAAGTTCAAATGCGGTATTTATGCTACAAATGAGGAGGTGGGACTGATACGTGGTCCAAGTGTTATTAATTACGGAAGTAAATGCATCACGACCTTGAAAACCATGCAGGCATAAGGTAGGAACATGTGCAACTAATTCTCTGTTTAATAACATGCTTAATTTTCTAAAGATAAAAAATAGGTGAAAAGTTTGACTTTGAGGCCTATCTTATCTTTACATTACTTGTCTTGATAGCTTAAAATATATTCTATCTATGCAATAGCTGTGTTCCCTTTAGGATTTCAAATAGGCCACAAGTGGCGGATTAGATTTTTCGGATGAATAATACATACTCTGTTGATTTATACGAGGTACTTTTAGTCTAATTTTATCTTTGTTTAATCCATTAGACTCGGTAATCGGGCCTTCAACTCGATTAGGCCTGCGGTTGGCTTTTTAGACGCTTCTTTAATCATCTTGTCTTAATTACCTTACTTGATTGTTTTAATCTTCAATATTTGTCCTTAACTTTCTTTGTCTTTATCCTTTATCTTTATGCTAATCCTCGCTTTTTCTTTGATTTATTCGATTAAGCCTTTAATCATTCTATTTTCTTGTTTGCGGGGGTTTCTTGGCATTTTGGATGGTTTACGAGATTGCATCGTCGAATGCTCGAAATCAAACCACCAGATCCCTCATCTTGCTTGTTAGAACCACGAGGATCATCATCTCGGGCGTTTGCAACTTAGATGTTGCGTAGACCGAGCTTTGTAAACTTCGGGTTTCCATTAAACCTACACTCAAACATAAAAAATATTATGAAAACACCGCATTTTGGATAAACCGTGATCGGAAGCCGGATGGGTGTTGGAGTATTTGGAAGGGAGATGTGCGGGGAGGGGTCCATAGGCGGAACTAGGAAATGGTGGAAAATTCAAATATGAGCGAAAATGGGCTTGAGTTTTTGGAAAACCACGAATGGTTTCGTGCAAAGAAAAGGGTGGTAGCGAGTTTTCCGCAAATCGAACGCTATGGTCGATTGGATGACTTTTTGGTCACCCCCCATGAAACCACCTCTTTCGCACGGAAGATGCACGTTGAGGAGGTTTTGGGTAGATCGGCGTGAAGAGAAAGGGTGGGGCCATCGGTACGAGACGTCCGGAATTGACGGTCATGGTTGCGCGCGATGGGTGAAAAAGCTGTGCGAGAAGGCGGTGGGGCTACTTGATGACATCACTTTTTGCATTGGAGCGAGTAATGTGATGTGCGGGGGTTAATGGTAAGGGGCGGAGCGACCATCGGATGAAGACGATCGACGACGAGATCTTACGGTGGGGGTGAATGATCAAAAGGGTTTGGGAAAATAAGGATGGAGAGGGGAAAACATGATCGCCGTCGGATCGGTGGCGATCAGCTGGATGCGACGGGGGGACCATGAAGGTACGAACCATCAAAGGAGTTTGGGAAAATAAGGATGGAGAGGGGAAAACATGATCAGCCGTCGGATCGGTGGTAATGACTAGATCTGTTGCGGGGGGACCATGAAGGTACGGGCAATTTCCTTCCCTATGCTACTACGATGAATCTTAGTCGTTCATGCGAATCTCCGGGTGTCAAGGCGGGGTCAATTGCGAGGGCTGAAGGGTTGACCTGAGATGAGAAGTCCACACGCATGGAGTTAGCGGGAGTCGTTAGATTGGTCGAGATCTATGAGTGAAGATACGCGAAGGGAAAGACTGGTGGGTAGATTATGAAGTGAAGGGGGGCTTGGGTAAAGGCAAAGAATGGTCATGTGGGGGGAGTAACGAGGATAGGGCTAAGGAAAAAATGGGTTTGGTCTTTTCGGTCCATGGTTACATGAAGAACGGGGCGTTTGAGGACTTAAGCCTGAAAAGGGCTTTAAGGCCCAATTTTATAAAAGGGCGGAAAAAGGCTAAAACAAAGGTTTTTGGATTTTTTAAAGGCTTAGATAAGGGTAAAGAGGGTTTTTTAACCATATAAAGGAGTTTATAATGGTTTAGAGGTTTTTTAGAAGAAAGGAAGGTAAATGAGAAAGGAATAAAACCTTTTTTTGCGGGGGGGAAAATGAGCGTTTGGATAGTGAAAATGAGTGAAAATGGGGCGGATATGATGGAGGTGAAAAAAAATGAAATATAGCACAGTAATTTCTTTTTTGAGATGGCAGGATAACTTGGAGGATTTAAGTGAAGATATTCGGTGAATTGATAGACACAGGATAATGAAGAAATTTGTGAGATTTCTAGAACTCACAATGTTTATATAATATTGTTTCTAGAGCTCTGGGATTGTCAACTTAGTCATCTTTGGATAAGATCAAAATTATTGATGACTAACACGGGTAGTCTCCCCGAATGTTATGTTCGGTGTATCACGGTTACGGGCGAGACTCGGCTATGGATAAAGGATTACAACCTATGGGGGCCTCCCTTTATATACTCGATGGTACGAGGGCTAGAGTACGTACTAGTGTTGTTGTCTAAAGCCAAAGGCGAATGACGGCGACTAGGTTTTTAAGGCAGGAACAAATACTACAACCTAGACCACTAAAATGTTTGCGTTAAGTTCCAATGTTTCCTTAGGTTAATTCAATAAATTTTAAATTTTAGCATCTTGAATTATGTCTTGGTTTCAAGTCCCTACATGTCATCCGACGATCTCCTATATGCAACTATATGAGGAAAGAAATCTTTCAATTCGATGAATGCTATCTAGTTAAGGGAAGAGTCTCAAACAATGATGCAACGGAAACAATATCTATGACAGAAACTTTTCCAAACTAGATGACTTTCACTATCCAAAAGTAATCTAAAACATTCAACGATGTAGATTATGCAATGTAATCTATGCAAAATCATTTTTGAAAACTATGCAATTGTAATCTATGCACAATTTCCTTTTTCTTTGAAAGAATAAGAATGCAATCGATGCATTTTTCGATGTGAAATGAAAGTCTACTTAATGAATGCTTTTAATGAAAGAGAATGCACTCAATGCAATTTTAGTTTTTTCAATCATTAAACAATGTAATCTAAATTCACTGATAAATCTCAAAAAACACTTTCCAATGCAATGTGATCCAATTCATTTTAACGAAAATCAAACTTTGAGATGAAAACTAAATGAACACAAATTTCCAGCAATGGAAGGATGAATGCAAAGGGATGCAAATAAACAGAATACGATCGTAGTCTTAAACACTTTGTAAGGAAATTCCTCAAAAGGCTACAAGATATATGGTAAAGCACAAAAAGGACATCCAAAGCATGAGAGGAAACAAGGCATTCATTCCCCTTTACATCAAGCAATCATAGAAGAAGACTTCGGTTGAACAGTAGACGACTGTAATCTATGCTCACAAGTGAACAAGCGGACCAAATGAACTCGAAAGACCGCTTGAGACTTGAACACTCAAGCAACCCAGAAAGCAAAGAGGAAATCCAACTAGAAGATAGCTCACCAAGAAGGAGGCCAAGCTCAATCGACGGGTGATGTCCCGCGAAGCACGTAAAACGGGGAAATTGATGCACGGTCCTGAAAAAACTAGGATGTAAGGATGCATGTCCGAACGGAAAAAAAACCAAAAACCAAAACCAACGAGCCAATCAAACCCACTTGGTGAAGGGGAGAACATATAAATCATATAAGTGCAGGAAGGGAAAGACACCTTTGGTGGAGGAATTAGGGAAAAACCTCAATTTTCACACCACACAAGTGGCACGACTTTGGTGGGTGAAACTAGCGCCAAGCTGGCGCGACTTTCTCAACGACAACTAGCGCTAATGGCCAATTGACGTGGGTTGCTAAGCGAAAACTAAGCGCCGATCGTCGCATTTGTCGAGAAAAATAAAAGCGCCGATGCCGAACAAGAAAAAACTAAAGAATTTCTCTCAACCAAGACCGGACTCACCACTTCAAGCAAAAACTAAAAGATCGTAATTGATGAAAAACATAGGAACAAACATGGAAATGGTCATTCGACTAAATCCGTCGAATGACTAAGACCTCAAAGGGTGACAAACTCAAAGGAAACTCCCTAGTGGAGTCGCCAATTTGTTGTCCGGTTAAATCCCCTTTGCGGACGAGCGATAGATCTAGCCCTAGGGTGGGTCTTGCAACCCTACGAAGACATACTAACATCTACCTTCCTAGATTGTAAATGAAATTCGGAGCAGAAGATGACACCTTGTCCTAATGCTATGTTGTACGTCTTCCATCGAAGCTTCTTGATTCATCGCTCTTCTCGAGGAGCTCGATACACACTTTGGTACTAATGTCGATTTTTGTACGACCGGTCAAGACACCACGACAAACATAAAACAATTACAACCTATCTAGCGATCGAAAGGAATGCTAGAAATCTCATTATAAATGTAAACGAAGTGAAGATAAACATCGGATGCATTTTATTATGATAAAGACAAGGGGAGTTTACAACCAAGCCTTGATGTTGAGGCTCTCTTCGGCGAGTCTGTATCCAAGCACGTTTTCCAAACCCTCATGAACAAGGTCCGAAGATCTCATTATGTTTCTCCAACACACACAAACAATCACACTCGCACTATTCTCCTGAAGCTATGATTGCTTCTTCTTTCTATGCTAACTTTTTATTTCTCTTGTTCAACTAGCACATCAATGGAAGATGGCTATGTTTATAGAGGAGAGGAGGAGGTTGGGATTATTTACAACGGTGGAAGGGGAGGCCTTATCCCTTGGGAGGTTTCCCCAAAAGGTGGAAACAAGAGCCAAAGGAGGAAGGCTGGCAATGGTTATTCGGTCGAACCACTCCCTATGACTCATCCACAAAGTTGTTGGATCGAAACTTCTTCTCTATTTTTAAAAAAACTCCATAAGCGGATGCGGCGCGGGCGTGGCGGGAACGGGCGCCGGTAAGCATGGGGGCTAGTGTTAATGCGCCTCATTGGCGTGAGGGCATAACGGGCTGCAACGCTAAGGAAACGGGGTTCGATGATCTTGTTCGGGGGTATTATGAAGGAATATTGTGCTCATGGAAAGCAATGCAATGATGGTATTTGCAAGGCATGACATTGCTTATTGGTCATAGAAATATTCCTCCAATGTGTGGGATGGGGATTTCGGGAATAGGTGACAAAATGTTGTGTAACACTTTGTTAGGATTAACAATATCCTTAGTTAGGACTAAGGCAGATTTTTCTTGCTTTTCAACTTTGACATTTGAGTGAAAAAGAGGTGGGTGTGAGTCGGTCAACTTGCGCTTTGAACTCTGTAATCTCATGAAAATCTGATACTTCCCTTTAGGCAAAACAAAGTGTTAACCTAGGGACTAACGCACCATGTTGAGTCATAAACGGCGTTATAACACCTACGGTACACGGCGTGTTACTGGAAAATGGGCTTGCAACTTAGGTTCTTCTTCAAGTCAAGGTGTCCTTCTCCTATGAGGTAAGGGAGGTCATTTTGTGTATAACAAAGGGATAAAGTATTAATTATGAAGAGTAACCATAGCTACAAAATTCAAGAAAATTTAATGTACTAGCTAGAAGTGAGTATCGAAAAGAACTTCCCTACTTAGTGGGGATAAACCAATAAAACTAGCAAAGGAATAAGGTATATAGTGAAAGGAAATGACAATGCGGGTGCTAGGGGTGTATTGGGGAGGATCAAGTTATTCATGACTTCCTTATAAGAGACACATTGATAGGAAACGTTTCCAATGTCCAACGAGTTACTACTATTGATGGTGTAGCCAAGTGTATGCCAAAGATTTATGCGATTTGTGGAAAAGTACTCCAAGACCCATCGAGGGGAGGATAACCTAGAGAGAAACAACTTGACCCTCACAATTTTTCACTAAATTTTTACTGCGGCGGGGAGGAAGACAAAATATGTATAAGAGTGAAGAAAGCTAAGAGAGCCCTTCGACAATAGATAGAAAATACTAAAATAGACATGAGCCCAAGAAAGTCACCTCTGACCCGGTACTCTTGACCATAACACGAGACACTAATATGTGGAGGGGTTGTTTTCCCTCTCTCCACCAAACATCTACAACTACCATCTACAAACCCAGTAATAATTGCGAGAACCACACGTTTGTCCCAACATATAAACTAGCATACCAACGAGAGGAAAGAACTTGAGGCAAGCTTGAAACTTGAAATGATAAATTTACGAGAGGATTGAATTTTGGTGTGAACTCCAATGATGTTGCCTTGCCTTCACCCAATTGTTGTCTCTCAACCCAACCCACAAGACCCAACCCAGCCAGGCGAGAAGGCCTCCCGGGCTTGGGAGTCCCCGAATCCTCTTGTGTAGACGCCACAGTGGAATAAACAACGCCTCCCCAACCAATTGAAGCCCTTCCCCCATTGTCGCAATTTGGAAGGCCAGAAAACTGTGAGTCCAAGTTAGAATGCCACCCTATGCGCCTAAAGAACCGAGTTCCATCCACTATCTCACACAACCAACAACATTCTAGAATATCACAATTATTTGTTATACCTCTTAACCTCTCTAGAATCATTGACTCTCGCTTGCCACAAGAAGCATCCTTAACACACCTCATCAATTCACGTGCCATGTGGACAAGGGCTTAATGCCCTACCCTACCTTCATTCACTGCAAATGTCACCCCATTGGAGACAATTTTGACTAATTCTAAAATAATCAATTATAAATTATTTTTAAAATATCAAAAGCCATAAATTTTCAAAAATAATCATAACTGACAAAAATAAAATTCATTGAAAAACCCAAAAAAAAAAAAATAAAAACGGATTTAAATACCCCACTTTTTGTACAAAACACCGAGGAGGTCAAAAGAATCAGTGGCATCCTTTCTCACCCACTAGGGTAATAGCTTTCTCCCACCACTTTCTGTTTTAATGAGAACGTTCATTGGTAATTTTGGACATATTCAAATACAAAATTATGCCTTCCCACATTGTCCACTTTAAACACCTTTTTATCTCTTGTTTTTCTTCAAATAAATTTTATTAAACACTAAGCACAGCGTACAACCGAGATGGTGGTTGAAATAGTAAATTTTTTTAAACTTTCTGCTATTGAATTGGAGTATGTGTAGGCGTGGAAGATAAACCAGCGTTTTCCTTGACAACGGTACACGCTGGCACTGACCCATCAGCCGCCTTTATCCATCCGTATTGAGACCTACTTCGCAGTTGAAGGTCCCACTACTACAGTTGGATTTCATTGGCCATTATAACTAGAAGCAGTAGTCTTAAAAAGTAACACAAGGGCTTGGAATCTGGTAGAGATTTTGAAAAATCTGGTAAAGATTTTATCAGAATCTTGTTTACAGTTGTTAAACTTCAGTGTTTTGAGTGTCGGATTTTGATAGTGCTGAATCCATTTTCACTGTAATAGAATCCAAACCATTCTCAGAATCCGTCACTTTCAACTTTTTTTAAATTTGTCAAATGATTCTCCTCAGTAGATTTCAGGCCAAGGCAGTCTCCCCAACCAAACATCATGCACAAGCTGGGTCTGAAGATTTCTTGTCCATATCAGTAATGGTTCTCAACACAGTGTACATAAATGGCAGAAAGTCAATTTGTGAATGAGTCCTAATTTCCACCAGGTTGATATTTTGGGTTGAAGAGAAAGAACAGTACTGAGGTAGTAGGGGTTGAGAGTTTCCAGTGTGTTTGATTTCAATGGACATTTACCATTTTTCTGCTTTTCTCCTTTTCATAATAAAGAAAAGCAAGGTTGAATTTTATAATGTAAAGAGGTATGTATTTAACTTAGGTAGGAAAGTTACACTATTTGCCTATAGTTGAAGGAATGAATTAATCATTTTGAACATTTTGTGGGAATTATAGTAAAGAAAAAGAAACGAGATTTCAATTTAAAATGTAAAGGGTTTGCTGTGATAACTTGGTGGAAAGATTACACTTTTGCTTAAAGTTGAAGAATAAATCGATCATGAACATTTTGTAGGAGTGTTAAAATATTTTATGTAAATATAATTTTATTTTATTAAATATTTAAATATTTGTAATTATTATTATTGATAAAAATAAAGGTAGAGTGTAAAATAATGTATTATCAAATTTTAAAAAAAATAGTTGAAATTTCTTAAGAGATTTTAGTTTTGGTTATTCAATATTTTTAGAAGTATGCATTGTGATATATGGAAATGATGTTTTTCATGTTAAAAATTTATTAATGATGTTTGCATTAACATGGATAAAAAGGAGTGAAGAAGAAGAAAGGGAAGGGAAAAAACATGAATATGACAACTACAAAACATTTGTGTAAAGTGATAATAATCACTTTGAATATTACAATATTGATAGTAATACCAATATAAAATGTGGAAACTTCACTCAAAATATGACCAAAGAGAAAGAACACAAAGGCCAAAGAAGAAGACCATATTAAGCATGGATTGGAGGGAAGTGATTGAAGAGGAAGTTTTTAGTGTTGATGATAAGACTACTTGTGCTACAACACATAGGAAGGTGAACATGGACAACTAATGAGAGAATCAAAAAGGAGATGACAAAGTTCTTTTAAATAAAAACATGTCTAAAGAAAGATTAATGTCAATGCTTTATTAGGTTCTAAATTTGGTAACTTCTCATTGCAAAGGAATTTTTAAAGATACTTGGATTAGAGGTTTATGACCATCAACACTCATACATGTTGGGTTGGGTGAACAAGGATGTGGAAGTCAAGGTCGCGAGTAATGAAATTTATATTTTCCATTGGATTTGCAATATAATGATAAATCGAGAGGTGGATGTAATGTTGCCTTATGTTTGTGGTACAATGTTGAAGAGCTTCCTTAAATTTATTTGAGGGATGCTATCATCACGAGGAAGCAAAATAGTATGCAATTAAGGATTATAAGTTCTTCACCTTCGATTGCACATACATGTAACTTCAAGATTTCTCTTGTGAATTCCAACTAGGTCAAATTATTGATTAACTTGAGTATAGCATTTTTGTTGTTTCTTAAGGAAATATCAATAAGAGAAGATGGTCGATAGAAGTGAAGATGTTGTTGGAAGTGCACAAGAAAAAAAAAAACCATTTGGAAGAGGCTGTTGTAGGAATATGAAGAAGTGTTCCAAGAAGCGCTTAAAGATTTGGGATAAAAAATGGAAGTAGGAGAGGAGATCTAATTACTACTTGATTTTCAACGATTAAACATTTGATTGTATAAATGGGGTCATTTTGGAATTGGAAAAGTGAACACACATTTGTAGTAAATGTTGAAGTAAAGATTCATTAACCAAATACTTCAACTATTGAATCACCAATAATTTTGTGCCTCAAAGTTGAACTTGGAGAATATTTGTTCACTTCCAAGCTCTTAAAAGAATTGATACCAATTTCACAAGATCAAGAAGATATTAAATCAACTATGACAAGAATAATCATTTACCAAGTTGAGATATCATTAAGTTGGAGGTAATTACGAAGGCACCTAAATACAACCTTCAACAAGGGTAAGGAGTCTATAAATAGTAGGTGATTATTTTTGGATTTTGCAATCATATTAGCTACTTTAATAATATTGATGAACGATGTAATTATGTGCACGATGAGATCTTGATCTTCATTGGTTATTCCTACACGTTTGTACATTCTCTTGCATATGATCTATGTTTGAAACCTATTACGTTTATTCCCCCCTTCTCCTTTTGATGTTACTTGTTGGAAACATATGAGAAATTTAAAGATAGAGTAATATCCTGAAGTGATACATTGGGATGCAAAGTTTATAGAATGCATACGATATGTTCGTTTGTAGGAACATAAGAGTCTTGGTGAATCTCAATATAAATATAAGCTAATACATGATCGACATAAAGTAGAGAGAAATTTCAAGTGGGGAAGAATGTTTGGATCACATCTCTTTTGCTCTTCATAAATCTCATCAACTAAGTTATCACACATATACGGATATATAAATATATGACTCACACTCTTCTACGTTCTCCGATTATAACTTTCTCACTACAACTTCTCTATCTTGTTAGTTGTTCTCTAATTATCTAATGTTGGTATACATTCATCATTTTCTCTCATATGCGGACTCATTTTTCAACAAATTCATAATTCAGTCTCTCTGAGGCACGCCTAAGCTTCATTCCATAATTCTATATGGAGTTACTTGAAGACGTCCCCTTTTCAAGGGATATGCATGCTTTCTTTTAATCAATAGTAGGAGTATATCCTATTTTCTGAGGTTAGATCTACTTCTAGGAACAAAAACACACCTTATGAGTATAATTTCTGGGAGCCTATTTTACTCACATAGCTAATAAAAAATAGAAAGTAGCCCTAAATACGAAAGCACCCTTGGTAATTAGGGCATGTTCTCCCATGCTGCATGTAGTTAAGCTAGTTGAAAATGCATGAACACTAATTTGATTTTATTGCTTTTAAATTACATTGTTATTATATTTTTTCATTTATTAGATGATCAATTTACTTTGTATCTCTATAGGTTAATGAGAATTACATTGCTCCAATTACTTTCTTCAATTTTATTCTCATATATTGTTAATTGTATTTCTTCTCAATAATATTATATATATCCTCTTGCATGTTTGATTAGTCAAATATTACATGGTATTAGAGATTGGTATGAATCTAGAGGAGCGATACACATCTTTAATGAGTGGAAAATGGGGTCCTGCTTTGCCGAGAAAAATGGATCAATCTTAATGCCGATAATCACACCATTCAACTATTATGTCAAGTGGAAGATACATGTGATTATTCTCTTGTGGATTAAATGTATAGGTAGGACCACCTTAAGGAACTAAGCTCAACCCAAATTCCTCTAATGAATTTTCAAAGTGGTTTAATCAAAGGTATGAAGCATATATATTTATATGTCTCTCCATTTCTCTCAACATATTTTTCCACATTAAATCTACAAAAACACCTAATGAAGTATACAGTTGGAAGGACTCTTTAGGATGAAAGATGTGTTATGAGGACATATCTTAGGGAGACAAACTCGGCGGTGTGAGCTTTGAAAACTTGTATTATCCAAAATTGTATTTCCAAATACAAATCACTATTTCTTCAGTTAAAATTATATTGCATATACAAGAAGGAAGAGTAACTCATTCTCTCAATTATATTCAAATTGGGTCCTAAATACTCATTTTTGTTTATAGATTCCATGCAATAAAATTCACATTGGAGTTGCTTGGTAAATACCTACCTTCATTGGATGAATTTGTTTTCCTCTATCACCCATGATAATATAGACATGTTCAAATGGGTTCCATCGAAAAAATGCAATGCACTAGTTGCAAATGAGGAAGAAAGGCTAGCAATAAATTAAGTAGAAATTCAAAAGGCAACGAAGACCAAGATCAAAGAAGAACTGAAATCCAATCTAAATAGCAATCTTAAAACTATAAAACTAGGAAAACAAAGAAGGATCAAATTCAAAACCTAAATAATAATCCTCAAACTATAAAATCGGAAAACAAATAAGGATAAGGTGATGTGTGTTTATTACAAGAAATCAATCTTAAAGGAAGATATACATACAAGAGGAAAGCGGAATCGATTAGTTATCACACCTTCTTATTAGAAACAATATCAATGTACATAATAATATCAGAAAGAAAGTGATAAATTTTTTAAAATATACAAAATTACATTGGTAAATAAAAGGAAACAAGTCATTTGCTAGGTGCTTTCTGCTATACGTATCTACATAGGTTTAACAGATTCAAGAACCTAAAACCATAAGGGACCATCACAATAAATATTTACTTCTTTGGATCCATGCACTAGACCTACCATCTTAATGGAAGATAATATACTAGTCTAGGTATGAGGGAAAGGAGACTATTGATTTATATAATGGGAATTTTAAGAATGTACAACATATACCTTCCATGTCCATCAACCTTTTTTCCTTCTATAAGTTCACTCACTTAAGTACAAACAAGTGAGTGGAGTGCACACTTGACTCGATGGCCATTATATATTTTATGATGGAAATCAAATAACTAGTCCAACTTGTATGTCTTTTACTCATTTTATTTGAAAATCATTATTCTACTATAATTGTTATGCAACTTGGATCACAAAATGAAGAAAATGTAGATCAACAGTTGTGGCCTACCTATGCGAGGGAAACCTCCTTTACATCACATAAATGAGCAAATTATTGGTTGATAAAAATGAAAAGACCTCCTTTCTATATATAAGAGTTTAAGGGGTCACAACACATAATCAAACCCTAAATAAAAATAATAATGTAACGACACAACAATATCAATGGTGTGCTTCTGTAGACACAACAATAAAGATATGTGGACTAAGTAAGAATAACTTAATGGGGGGATTCACTAATAATAAAATAGGGGGGTACATTAGTATTATAGGGACCTAAGATTCCCCTATCCTTAAAAAAAAGTGTTGTCCTCAATTCTTGAGTAGTTATGGATGCTTCTATATAAAATTCTCACCCTTCCATATGGAATCTTCGGCCAGGTAAGTTCTTCCACTTAATGAGATACTACGAAATTGATCGATTCCATAGCTATTGAGTTCTTTTTTCCGTGAATTCTTGAGCTCCAATATAATTTTTCCTTCTTTGTCAAGTTTTGTAAATATTATTTAGGGCGAAAACTGTGATATCGATAACCTTCTTTAAGCATGAAACATGGAAAACTAGGTGTACTCGAGAAGATTAATGCAACTCCAATTTATACATACCATAGTACCAATATTTTCAACACCTTGTAAGGACCATAGTACTTGGGTGATAATTTATGATCATACATAGTTGGCTTGAGGATATTTTGTTTTTGTATGGTTGTAGCCGTAAAATATTGAGTCATCATGTCAAAAATTCTTTCAACGTAATTGTTGATCTACTTATTTCTTTCATTGATTTTGTGCCCGGAGTGAGGGTTATCCTTTAGAGTTGGAGAAATTGTTGTTGATGCTTGATGTGATATTCCACTTGCTTGAACCATATAATTTTTTTCTCTTAAATATGATGTGATGGAAGATGGATGATATCCATCAAGTGACATAATGGGGCTATTTTGCGTAGTGGAAGGAAGTTTTATACCATAAATGTCCCAGAGGTAACCAATTAAACCATTATGTTTGTTTATCAAATAAAAGGCAATGAAGATATCCTTCCAAAAATTTGTTCTATCTTGGACTCGATGATTGAGATGATAAGATGAGCTATGGCTAATTGAATACCAAGACAAGAAAATAATTTCGTCCGACATTTCCGGTGAAAATTGGATCTCTCTTGTCACTTACAATAATCTTTCGATTTCCATGTAGCTTTTGAATTGTTTCCATAGATGCGGTAAATTGTCACTAGCTTTAAAAAGGATGGGATAATGCACTTGGCAAGTCTCTGACTACCACCATGATGACACTCTTTCCTTGAACTTAAATAGCAATAATTAAAATCATTGAGATATCTCCCAACGTTGGCTTGGAATGGCTAAAGGTTGTAATAGACCAGTCTTAATTGTCTCAACTCTATTTGGTTGGAAACCAAACATTGTGCCACAAAAAAATTGAATATTATATTTAAGGCCATCCCCCAAAAAAATTTCTTGACCCTATGGTAAGTTTTTAAAAAATACTAAGTGCCCTCCTAAAAGGGAGGTGTGAAATTCAAAGAATCTTTTGTTTGAGTTGAGAATTTTTTTTACATAGATATAAACGATGTTGTACTATAATGAATCATTTTTCCGGATGGATGTATAAGATGTATTGGAATATTTACAGAGGAAACATTTGAATGAGTGTCGACACGCTTCGTCATTCTTCCATTCATTTATTGCATAAGTAATCTAATCGAGAATTTGGATAGTAGAAATGGCACAAATCAATGCTTCCACATCCTTATCCTTTATTGAGAGTGCATCTTCAACAACATTTTGCTTCCCTTTTTTGTAGATAATTTCCAAAGTCATAACCCAACATCTTTGTGACCCATTTTTTCTTCTCCTTTGAAGATAATATTTGTTCCAAAAAACCAGACTATTATGATCTACTTTTATCTTGAAGTCTCTTCCCATTATGTAATGTTTCTACCATTTATTTAGTGCATGTAGTATTTACAACATGTCCTTCTCATAAATAGGTTTGTGTAAATGCTTTCCCTTGCATGGACACCTTTCAAAAAAGATAGGTCTTCCTTCTTACATTAAAAAACAAAACCAATCCCATTTCTCGAGGCATTACATTCCACAATAAAGTTTTTTGTGAAGTATGAATTTGCCACTAAGACAGTTCTTAGCCTTTGTATGAGAAATGTGGTGATAGGTCTGCTAAAGAGAATTTTAATACAAATCAAGAGACAAAATTCTACTCTCTTTGCTCCATGCAATTAATTCACATTTAGAACAATAATCTTAGACATACAATAAGGAAATAACTCACATGCAAAATTTTTTCCGGAAAGAAGCGCTGTAAAACTCCTTAAGCATGCTTGCATTAATCAAATGAATATAAAATGTATTACAATTGATAGCTCGCCTCTGAGCCTGTTTCCTATAAGTGAATAACCTATCTCTCAGCTCTATAAGAAACTCGACTTGATTTTAGTCGTTTTTTCCTCTTCTTGGGCTCCTTTCCTTGCGCAATTCCCTGAATTAGGCCCCTATGTTAGAATTTTCCTCCAATTGATTGTGCAATTCCCAGGTTCCAACATCTGACATATACGGCTTACATGTACACTCAATACTAGTATACAAGCGATGTTACACTACCTTGTAATCTCCATCATAGTTGGGGAGATCAAATGTGCTACATGAACTAGATAATTTGGGTTGATTGATCAATTGACTAGATGATAAGCGAGTTAGGCTGACCCACCACACAATTGGCCTTCCACGAGTTCTATCAACAATTAGAACTAACCAGTTTAATTGAAAGCAACTTGAAATAATGACCATGGTTGCTAAGAATTAGGAATAACACATTCTTGAACTCCAAGTCTTCTAAATCGAATTTACTAAGCTAACCGATATGAGAGCCATGTCACACAAGTTAACTACATTTAAGTTGTCTCTTTGATGTAAAAATTCAATTTTTATCAATTTGACCAGGGAAAAATCAAATTGAGACTTTCTTGCTACATTTTGCAACACTCCTCTCGGCAAGAAAGGTATTATCTTAAAAAATCCTTTGTCAATATGTCACCATCTTGTTTCTCGTCGGAGATATGTGTAGCAACATTGTCGCCTCTACACGAGAGTCTCATAAATGGTGATACCGAGATATCTATATCATGATCGATCATGAAATATTGGATTCTCAAGAAGAGCTTAACTATGCTTATCACAATAGATCACAGTTGGATACATCATCTAACTAAATAGTTCCAAAATTATCTCTCTCATCCGGATCGCCTCATGTTGCTTGACTAGCGGTAATGTATTTTTTCTTTTTCTTGAGGTTGTTTTCCTGAGATCTTTACTTCCCTCTTATTTTTAAAGAAGTGACTGTACCCAACAATGAAAATTTCACCGATATACTCATTTGGTGGGATGGAATCCATGCCTAATGTCTTGCATACGTGAAGCCACATAACTTTAGCCCCTTTGTCGTATGTACCATAATCCATATTGGGTAGTACTGTAAGTGCGTAAAAAATGCTTTGTTTCCTTCCAATACGATTTGGTCGACACAACCATAGCTTTGCGAGTTTTCGTGCATAACACATATATGGTCATGTGTTCACAAGATACATTAGTGAACCCACTAGGCGTAAAGTAAATGTTGGCATCCATCTCTTCACGAAGTGGTTGTTGAACCCTAGAATCACCCTTTTCTTTACATATTTCTCATCTCATTTCACCTCTTTCATCAATTCATAAGCCCCGATCAATGAAGAATGTTTAGGATTGTCCCGAGATACATGCAATTGATTAACATATTGTATTTTCATGGTTTTTTGCTGTTTTAATAATTTTGTGCGGTATAGCTACGAATACGGACGTTCCATAGGCGATCGGGGCGTTTCGTAGCTATTTTTGTGGTTGAATATGTTCTAGGTGTCGGTTGGAGGATTGGGCCACATGGGTGTTTGTAGAATAATTCCTACATGGATTCTATCCTATAAATCGATCGAGATCGACGAAAAGCATGCCTAAACTCATGAGTGAAAGGTGGAAGTCAAACTATGTTATCCAAATGCGGTAGGACTCTTGATTTGAGTCCGAAAATCCTATTACAAGTCTAAATTCGAATTAGCAAGAGTCCGGCGATCCTATTGCAAATGCAATTCAGAGTTAGCCACCTATAGCAAGTATATCTCATAATCGGTTATGTAATTTTCCTTTAAATATTGGTTGCTTTAAAGACCAAAACGTTTGAGAAAAAGTGCGGTACAATTGATTTGTAGTGAATACTCATTTTCTAAAACTCTATTTGATAAAGAAGATTAGTTCCCGGATATTTGTTTTTGATTACATTTTTTAAGGAGCTAAGGGTTGACTGACTTGGTAGCGAGAGGGCCCCTGGCATAAAGGAGGGAGTTTTAATGTTTTCTAGTTAGATTTGCTTCAATTCTGTTTAGCATTTTTGTTCATGCTTAATTTTCAGTTTTTTTCAATAGTTTAGATGCAAGCGTATGTTGGCCTACCAAAACGTTTTCAAGGAGATTGGTAACTCTGTCTCACAGTGTGCAACAAAAGTTGAAGTGTTGAAAAGCATGGTTGCCTAGTTTATTGCTTTCATCTTTTAAAATAGTTGTCAATTCTTGTGTTTAACTAAGCATTTATGAAGTCCATTTTCCCTGTTTACCAAATCTTATATTGAATCGCTAAATGATTTATGAGTGCGGTGGTTGAATATATTTCATTCCCTTTTATTTGCTTGCTAAGAATTAAGGGTGTAATTGGTTTTATCCGAAAGCCATACCAAGGGGTCACAGAAGCTTGAGAATTGGATGAGTCTTGATAAGTCAATTATTCACTTAATTAGTTGTAGATAGAAGATCCTCACTTCATTGCAACAAAACAATCTTTCCAAAGGTCATACTTGTGAGAGACTAATTTGAATATACTTTCATGAGATGATTACATGAATGGGTGTCCATGCGATGTTTGAGTTATTGTAATTCCTTAGTTTGAGCCAGTCTGATTGTGAATACATTATGCCTCGAGGGTCACTCTCCACATATTGGGTAGATGGAGTAATTAAAGAATCTTAGATAAATTTCAATTGCATTTTCTACGTTTTGGATTTCGGCAACGAGAAATACAAACAGTGATTTCATCTCATAGGGCTTTGACCTAATCATTGAACGTTGAAAAGTAAATGCAGTAGTTGCCATATTTTCACACTTTCATTTTCAAATCTCAATTGAGTCATAGATCCATGGATTAGGTTTTACTCACTAATTGAAAGTAATTTCTTTATCTTTTGTTAAGAACTAGGTCTTAGAACTTTGTTTATAAAATTTTGGCTTCTTTCATAGAAAATTAACTTAGTTTCATAACACTTCCCACCTTTTCTTCCTTTTTTAATTATATTTATTCTCACTTTTCAAACTAGGATAACACAGGACTAGACGCAAAACCCCAAAAAAAAAATAAGAAAAACATCAAAACAACAAAGTAAGGAAAATGTCACTTAGGCACATATAGTGCACTACACTTCATCAAAGTTACAAGCCCTAGTTGATAATTAATGGAAGCAATTTAGGAACACTAAATTGACTCAAAATTTAGAGCGTTGTTTTGGGGAAGTGTAACTAGGTAACCTTATTTCTTACATCGAATAATAATAATAATAATAATAATAATAATAAATAAAATAAAATAAAAATAAAATAAAAATAAAAAAACTTCAATCACCTACCACACCCACTATATCATGTGGTGCGATGGAAACCACATCCACATCATGAATTCATATTTTGCGAGGTGAAGAATAGGTGACAAAGGAGGTTGAAGAAATGGATGGAGATGATGACAATGAGGAATATCCTTTGGATTTCCCATTCAAGAAAGCTGATATCAACATTCAAATGAAGAACATCCATCCATTTGTACTTCCTAACTTCGAGGTATAAGTTCGGAAGACCTAGAAACCTTTCTTTTGAATTTGAAAAAATTTGTAGATCTTATGGCTACTCATTGCACATTCAAAAATTGAATTTGTTTCCCGGCAACATTAAAGGATGGAGCTCTTAGATGGTTCATGACTTTAGGAATAAATTCTATAAGGACATGGGATGATATGAAAAGTATTTTGGAAAAATATAAAGATTACATGCACCATGACCTTAGAAATAAACTCTTTAAGATGAACCAAAGATGATGAAAGCCTAGAAGATTTAGTGGAGAGATTTACCTATAATATCAAAAGATCTAAATTGCATAATTTAGGATCGGATACATTAAAAATTCTCCTACGAAATGCTATAAAGGATGAATGGATTGATCTTCTTAATCTTATTAGGAAAAGGAGATGTCTAGCCAATTTCCATTTCCAAAAATTTGTGAACTATGCAGAGAGAACATATATCAAGAGGAAAAGAAAGTGTGTAAGATCCCCTCAAGATCCATTTATGGTAAGAGTAAGTAAGTCGGCATTAGGATTGGTAAGTCAAACCAAACCTAACAAATTGCTAAACATTCTTGGTAATTTAAATGAAACAAAGAAGCCGACATCTTGGGAATGCAAAACAAGTAAAGTTGATTCATTTATATTTCCTAAATGTAGAAAGAAACATGCTTTGCATGAATGTCCACTTGATAACATTAAAATGTGTAAAATTTGTGTAGGATCCACATACTGCTATTGAAGATTTCCCCCTCATTACTGGGTTTGAGCGAGTTTACCGAGAAGGATAATGGAGCAAATCGAAGCACAAGAGCAACTTTTCTATGTAGCTCCAAGAGGACTATGGTAGCCTCATCAACCCAATATGATGCAATATCCTTATGCACGATTTCAAGGTTATGCCTGACAATCTCAGGTAATTGGAAAACACCCTTGCCTTGACAACCTTGAACACATCTCAGGTAACCTCAAAACCAACCTTGGAAACCTTGGCCATCTCAATTCCAACCTCAAAACCAATCTTGGAAACAAAGTTGGCAAAGGCCCCTCTGAAAATTCTACCATATCCTCAATCTTTCCCTCTCTTATCCTCAATACCATGATCAATGTTATCCATACCATTTACCTCATACAACATCAATATCACCCTCATTTGTCCTCAATTCAACCTTTCCCATTATCATCCACACAAGCACCCCAAGATCATTCCCACTCCACTACATGCACAGCCATTTCATATCCCCAACAATAAAACACCTCAATCAACTTACAATTTTTGAGGTATTGCAAAATGATTCACTAGCTATCATTAAAAACGACAAACGGAAGAAGAAGACTCGGGTAAGGTCAAGAATCATGGATGTCTGTTGATAAAGAGAAGTTATTGGAACCACATATTGAAAAGTTTCATGTCTTCCTATCACCGAGATTCTATAAATGAAGATCACATCTCTAAAGACTTGCATGACATGATAGCCGGAAGCCAAGGAATACAGATTACATTGAATCTTGGTTCGGGAAATCATCGGATGCCAATTCTCAATTCTTCGATATCTTTTGATATCATCTCAATCGAGGCAATTGGTCTCTCTATACGGTACATATCAAAGAGTATATTTCAAACTTGCATATGTAGTTTATATATCATCTTATTACATACATGGTTCCATTGGAAGTATTCTAATACTTGAATAAGATTTATTTGTCAAGTAGGTAGGACTATATGAAATAAAAATAAAAAATAAGAAGGAGAAGAAGATAAAAATAAGTCCTATTGTGAAAACTAGCTTCTTCCGGTGCAATTGGACATGAGATTTTCTTGAAAAGCAGTGTAGGCAAGCAAAGTTCACAATAAGTTCTGCAATTTCAAGATGGTTTCAATCTTTTATGCTTCTTAAAATCATTTTGGTTCTATGCTCGAGTTGGATGATGTGGAATTCCTTAAGGTCCACATTCCAACAGATCTTGTCCCCATCGACCTCAACACTTTATGCGGGATCCAAGACCAAAGATTATTTGGAGTGTCTTGGATTTTCATACATCGATGGCAAGCCTCCTCGTTGATAAAAATGGGAATACAACAATGTCTCTTGATTTTCAAACCTTGCGGGCGACTCGACTTCGACACATTCATTCGTCCTTGTCAAGATGCACTCGGGTACCTTGACACTCATTTACATTATCGGCAGGTTGTCTTGCATTGGTTAACGATTTTCATCATTGATCGGTAATCCAATTATTTCTTTGACTTCGACACATTCATTCACATGGCTAAGAAATTGTACCATGAATTTTGGCTTCGATGAAAGACTTAATTATTTTATGGAATAAAAAACTTGCGGGAGTACATTTTATTAGTTTCTTGTAGCGAATGTTCATATTTTTGTCAATTCAACAACGGTACCAAAGAGTGGCGATTTACTGTAGCTGGCTGCCTATAGCCGATGCCATTTTTGTTTTGCAAATTTTCGACGGAGTTTTGGTGCAAATATTGCGAGAGATTGGAGCAAAAATAAGAAATTCGAGCTTAGGTTTTCTCGAATATGATAAATTAAGACAAACGTGGACGAGAATTCAAAAATAAGCATTTTTTGAAGGACATTTTGAGATGGGTTTCTAGGCGATTTTCATTTTTCAGCATTATGGATAGATTAGGATAGATTTTGGTCTTTTTTGCATAGCGAGCGCCTTTTTCTTCATCAAAATGAAATTCTGAAAGCATGTGGTAGTATAAAAGGTAAAAATACATAGTTTCTCTTTTTAATGCTCAATTGACCTTAAAATGAGTTCGTGGCGTTTTTTTTTTTTTTTTTTACAACATTGGGAAGCGTGAAGGGTGAAACGGGGGCGGAAATGGATTTGATCATAACTTTCAAACCATGCATCGCGTTGGTCTGAAAATTTTATGGTAAATGATTGAGGTAGGGTAAATAAACACAGAAAATTTCGGAAAATCTTGATGTGTGTATTCTTCAAGAAATTGGCCACTTTCACCTACAACCATTTCTCATTTTTAGGGAGATCTATTCAACCAATGGCTGAGATTTTTAGTCGGAAGATGCATAATATGACGGTAACAACCTCACGAAAATTTCGGGGTACGATGTACCATTTGAGAGAAATTGAAAAATTCATTTCATTTTACAATTTCATATCTCCTCCACTTTCACTCCATCTCACTCCACTTTCATTCCATTTCACAAGTCATATTCCACTTTCATTTCATTTTCATTTCACATCCATATTCCATAGCCATGCTTCATTTCTTTTTACGGTGCATGCGCGACCACATCTTATTCGAGCGGTTCGACACGATTGTACAACCTACAAATAGATGATCATTCTACCCAGAAATCGAAGGATTTTTGTTTTGAAGACCAACATGCTAAAAGAGGACCAAAGGAACAACATCAAGCACAACAATTAACAAGGTCAAAATTAAGAATAAATTGTGAAAATTATTTTAATAGAAAAAAAAAGTTAAAACATGAAATAGATACAATGTGTATAATCATATATTTCTAAACAACCTATCATTAATTTATTAACATATCTTGGCCATATCCCTTATCCAACATTCCATAGCTGTTCCTCATTAAAACCTTGATTAATGACTAACGAGTCATAGTCACAAACGTAACCTACTCACATTCCATAATGGTCCACGTCTCATAAGATCGTATCATTCACTTATTTCACCACAAGTTCATCATAAATTCTCCATTAGATCAAGTAGCCACTTCATTTTCCCTCATAGCTTAATTACACTCCATCCATTCACCTCCATTACACTTTACGACCCAATCCATCTCTAAGTACAAGAAGGTAATTAAAGGGTTAAGCGTCGATGCAAACTAATCTATCTCCAAACACAAGAGACAATTTTAAAGGAAAGCATGAGACTTTCATAACGACCAATTTATATTTAAGCATAGGAAAGTAAATCTAAAGGGAAGATACGCACGGGAGGGTGAAGAATGGGTCTAATTGTCGAATAGAGCGGTAGGAGTCAAGTATACGGAGGGATATCCACAAGTCGAGGGCTACTACGGCAAAAAGGGATGGTTGAATTTTATAGAAAAATTTGATGGCTTCCATAAGGAGATTACAAAATCATTGCTAGAATTTTTGATGGAGCGAAGTAGAGATTGGAGAAATCAAATTCATAATAACGGAATCATTTTTTTATGATGAGGCAATAGGACTCCCAAGGCAAGGAGAACGGTGGTTCAAGAACAAGGAATTTCATAATGAGTCTTGGGGGAAGGAGGTCTTGAAAAATCCGGGTATGGGTGTTTCAATCTTTAGAAAAGAATTCAAGCAGCTTTGAAAAGTAAGTGGAGAAACATGCTACTAATTTTTGCAAAAAATTATAACATGTGAAGGGAAGTTTGGGACTATGTATATTTTACACATCTCTCGGGCTATTAATGAATTTCCTAAGAAGAGGGTAAGATAAATCTACCTTTATTTTGCCTCGATAGTTTAAAGAGAATGACTTCCAATGTTCAAAAGGGATTCGATTTTTTAGAAACCCTCTATATCATCATGGTCTAGTAGAATAAGTTGAATTCTATCTAAGGAGCATAGGGAATAGTTGGGAAGGATTTCTTGTAAGAAATCATTTTCAGAAACGAGAAGAATAAGAAATTTGGATGTTTAAATTTGAGTATCGAGCACATGCAGTAAGATAGAAGAACTTGAAATTTTGGTAAATTTCACGAGGGACATGCAATAGTTTTTACGGTGGGGTTATGTTGAACCCTAGAATTTCCCCTTTTCTTTACAATTTTATCATCTCATTTCACCTCTTTCATCAATTCATAAGCCCCAGAGTAATGAAGAATGTTTAGGATTGTCCCAAGGATGCATGCAATTGATCAACATATTGTATTTTCATGGTTTTGTTGTTTTAATAATTTTGTGCGGTATAGCTACGGAATACGAACGTTAAGTAGCCGATCGGAGCGACCACAACTACTTTTGTGGTTGAATATGTTCCGAGGGTGTTAGTTGGGAATGGGCCACATGGGTGTTTCTATAATGATGCATACATGGATTCTATCCTACTCACTCGGTCCGGATCAACGGAAAAGCATGCCTAAACTCATGGTCAAAGGTGGAGTCAAACTATGGCTGTCCAAATGTAGTAGGACTTTTGATTTGAGTCCAACAGATCCTATTACAAGTCTAAATTCGAATTAGCAAGAGTCCAACGGTCCTATTGCAAGTCTAATTCAAGTTAGCCACATGTAGAAAATATATCATAATCGATTATGTAATTTTCCTTTAAATATTGGTTGTACAAGACCAAAAAGACGATTCGAGAAAAAGTGCGGTCTGATTCCAGTTGCCGGTGAATACTGGAGTTTTCTGAAATTCCTATTTCAATAAAGAAGATCGGGTTCCCGGATATTTTATTTTGATTACATTTTAAGGAGCTAAGGAGTTGACCAACTTGTTGTGAGAGGGCCTATTGCTAAAGGGAGGTTTTTAATGTTTTCTAGTTATATTTGCTTCAATTTTGTTTATCATTTTTGTTCATGCTTAATTTCCGGTTTTTCAATAGTTTAGATGCAGCGTAACAGATTGTCTTCAAAAAAATTTCAAGGAGAGATTGGTAGCTTTCTGTCTTAGAATATTGGAACAAAGTTGAAGTGTTGAAAAGCATGGTTGCCTAGTTTATTTCTTTCATCTTTTAAAATAGTTGTCAATTACTATGTTTAACTAAGCATTTATGAAGTCCATTTTCTATTTACGAATCTTATATTGAATGGCTTCTAAATGCTTTGGAAGTCTGATGGTTGAATAGATTTCATTCCATTTGTTGCTTGCTATTAATTAAGGGTGTAATTAGTTTATTCGAAAGCCATACCAGGGTCACAAGCTTCAGAATTGGATGAGTCTTGATAGTCAATTATTCACTTAATTAGTTGTAGATAGAAGATCCTCACTTCATTGCGAGCAAAACAATCTTTCAAGGTCATCTGACAGAGACTAATTTGAATATACTTTGCAAGGATGATTACATGATTAGATTCATGCGGTGTTTGAGTTATTGTAATTCCTTAGTTTAGAATGATGCAATGATTGCTTAGATACATTGCCTCAAGGGGGTCACTCTCCACATATTGGGTAGATGGAGTAATTAAAGCATCTTAGATAAATTTCAATTGCATTTTATCTATTTTGGATTTACGGCAACCAAAATACAAACAATTGATTTCATCTCATAGGGCTTTGACCTAATCATTGAATGTTGAAACAATCTGAAGTACAATAGTTGCCATATTTCCTACTTTCATTTTTCAAATCTCAATTGAGTCATAGATCCATGGATTAGGTTTACTCACTAATTGAAAGTAATTACATCTTTTATTTGTCAAGAACTAGGTCTTAGAACTTGTTTATAAAATTTTGGCTTCTTTCATAGAAAATTAACTTAGTTTCACTTAACACTTCCTTTTCTTCCTTTTTAATTAGATTTATTCTCACTTTTCAAACTAGGACACACTAAGGACTAAGAACACAAAACACCCAAAACGATAGGGAAAACATCAAAACAACGAAAGTAAGGAAAATGTCACTTAGGCACATATAGTGCACTACACTTCATCAAAGTTACAAGCCATGGTTGATAATTAATGGAATCAATTTAGGGAACACTAAATTGACTAAAAACGATAGCATCCTCCTTCCTCAATTTCGTTGCTATAGGTATCTCCATGGGTTTACAAATCTCCGTATGGAATATATATATTATCTAATTTTCACTTTCCTTGAGACATAAACAAATCCCAACGCCTCTCAATACTTCCAACCGGAAGGAGGTAGTGCATGAGGTCCATATCCTTCATTTCAAATTCCCTTTTTGGAGGTCTCCTTGTAGGAGTTGATCAAGCTGATCATCACTAGTTAATATTAAATCATCAACATATAAAACAATGATGAGAAGTTACCTTCTACCAAAATATGATAAAGGTTCACATTTGCTCCACTTTTGGGGTAGCCAAAACCAATGAGATAATTGTCGATGTTGGTGTACCGAAATTGGGGTTGTTTTGAGGCCAGAGTACAATGCCTTGAGTCTTTACCCGGAGACCTAAAGTCAGTTTGGCGAGACACGGTATACCAAGAGTGTTGCAACACCCCGAAGCTACTCTACTTTACTTTATCAACTCGAGGGTTCGTTCAAATTGGAGGTGATAATACTACGCCCCACAACGGATGCATTCTACTCATTGCCATCCTCTTCTGAGTCTATGAAGGTGCTATTGCTAGGTTTTTTAGGTGAATTAAATACACTTCGAATTAGACCTAGAAATGTAGTGACTCAAAACCATTGCTCTATTAACCATCAAAGTAATATTCTTAAGAAGAAGCACATCTAGCTATTCCGCATGGAAAGGAATCTACAATTTAAGCTATGGCAAGAAATAGAAGTTTTAAAATAGGCATCTTCATGTGTAAATGGTTAATTAGAAATTGTAGAAAGAAGGCTAATCTACTCACATTGTTGGGCCAAATGGATAAACACACTCTATACTTCATGCTTTAACTATCATACTTTTTAATCATGCATCTAATCATGACCTAATTATGCTTGAAATCCAGCATTTTTGCGGCAAAGAGGAGAAAGGCGCTAAGGTGTCTTAGGAAGGTTTTATCTCATGGATGCAGGGGTGAAGGTGCCTTAATGGTTATGGCGAGTCTAGATGAGGATGATGATGGTTTTGGGCTTAAGGAGAAATTGCTTGGTCTTTGCTTTATAGGGTACACTGGGATTTCATAGTGCTACAAGAAAGTTTTGAATTACTTTACATGAAATAGTACGAGGGCAATCAAGGCCAAAAATGATGAAGAAGTGTATGGGAAGTGGAATGAAGGTGTACTTGGATGAATGGAAGGTGATCAACCCCTTGGCCAAGCTCAAAACATTTTGAGAAGCATGTCTTGCACCTCACAAGGTTTCTCACGGTGTGAAGGTGAGAAAATATCGCGGTGAGGCAATTTGACAGAAATACGGTTGATGATGGGTGAGAAATGAAGCTAGGGGGTGCGGTGAAGTCCTCCTTTATTTGTGCTACTTGGACCTGCACAAGAAACTATCACATTCATGCAACAAATATTTGCAAATCTATTATTTCCAAGAAATCATAAACTAAAGAAGAAAATTTGGGCTTTTATGGTGAAGATCTTCCCTCCTCAAGATCCAATGAAAGAGATGAGAGAGGGAGGTTTGACACACAAATTTTCTGAGTTTATATGCTATTCTACCAAAATTTATGCAAGCTTATTTGCATCAAAGAAAAAATGGAAGAAAACTAAAAACATTGACTTGAAATGTAAGAAAACTAGCTAAAAATAAGCAAGCAAACTAGCACCACAATGGAATAAAAATAAGCATGAATACAGAGACCATGAATGATGGATGGCCCTAACCCACAAGCCTAGCCCTCTAGAAACTAAATCAATGAAGGACAATGAAATGCTCTCATCTTATTGAAAATAGTCTCATTTATAATCATAAAAGTCTCAAAAACCTATTAAAGACTGGAAGTCTATGGCTTCCTTCAAGATTCTAATCTTGACATTCTTGCTCAACCCTATTTAACCTAGAGGGTAGCTACCAACATCTCCCTAAAAAGTAGGTTATGTGTCCTTCCCAGTATAAAGAGAAGTTGAGCTTTGATTGTAATCCCACTTGTAGGTGACTTTGATTATGGATATTTGGAGAGTCTAGGGATCCCTTGTCTTTCTTTGGGAGTTAAGGAGGTGGAAAATCCTCCTATAATCTCTCCTTGTTATACACTGCGAGCTTTAATTTCAAAATCTTCATCAAAAGTGCAATATCTTAGCGATTATCTGCATTTAACCCATATTGAGCATTCAAAGTACAGAAAAGCCTTAATCTCACCATCTACACTAGCAACATAGGACCATAATATAATTAAATGTGTTAAAGAGAGACTAATAAGGCTAAAAGGTGACAATTAACCTCAATTATATCTAATGATGGAGCTTATCAAAATTGTCTCAAAGCCTACTAGTTTCTCGATACTCTTTACCTCAATAAACCCATTGAGAAATGTTGTTTTTACATCCATACGATGAATCTTCCACCCCATATGTGCCTTCATAGTGAAAGAATTGATTTAATGGATGAATAACTCTTTATAAGGTAAAGGTTTCTTCATAGTTAGTTCCCTCAACTTGAGAGAATCCTTTGGTCTAAAATATGTCCTTATACTTATCTGTGCTTCCTTCTATTGTATACTTAGCAACCTTGGTCTTCATCTCAAAGCCCACAACTAATTTATCTTCCAGTCTTAGGACCACTTCTCAGTATTGTTCTTTATAATGGATTCAAATTCTTCCACCATTGAATCAAACCAAACGGGTTTCTCAACCGCTTCCTTGAAAGGAGGATGGCTTAGTCTCTAAATGATCCTTAATTTGGTTCGGGGCCTAAAATTAGCTAAAAATTAAAAGTGCCCAAAATTGTTTTAGACTTGAACAATCAGATAGGGTTCGTCGCGAGGATTCTGGTGCAACTCGTTTCATTAAAATCCGGTTCGTATGAGTGAGTTATGTTCTGTTGTTCGCTTTCAGCCAGTAAAAAATGGGCGAGTGAGGGCCAGGATGATGTGGCGGCCCATTTAGTGAAAAATAATCTTCAGGGCTCTAGAGCCAATAAGGCTGTGATGGCGCATTTCCAGATTCGCCAATTTTGATCTAAGAAGGTAAATTTCCTAATGTTTTAAGGTTAGAATTGTTTTTTAAATTAATTAATATTTTTAAAATTGGATTTTTTTAATTATATATATATATATATATATTATATAAAAGCATTAAATGATTATTAAAACATATTAATTTACAAAAGCCGAAAGTCCGTGGAAAAATGTTTGAATTAAATACCATAGCCCACGTATTATATATTTTGTTGGTTAGCTATGAAATGGAAAAGTCTAGTTATAATTCTCCACAAAATTCAACATGGTTGGATGAGAACCCGAACACCGACAGACCTTTCGGGTAACTCCAACGAAGTCAACTTAAGGATAAATGATCATACATCCAATTGACACAGGTATTTTGCACACATAAACTTAAAACATAAACTTGACACAAAGTGCATTTGCACGGTGGATGTATGATCACGATCCTTAAGTTGTTTAAATGGAATAGAAAGGTGCTTGCATAGAAAACGGAGTCATTTACCTATTTGAGATCACTAAAAGTGCGATCATTAAAACCATGTAGCCATTTATACATCTCTCAAGTGACCTCCTTTGCACTGTGAAGGAGCTCCTAGATTCTCCTTAATTCAGCTTTCTCCATGCAAAGCTATTTAATCTAATAAAATTTTTGTTTTTGAGTTGGCTAAGTTAGGTGATAAAACTTAATTGGAGTTCTCTCATTAGTAGTACACTTAGTATTTTTCATCATCTCATAGCCTACATACTCATTTTCATCATGGCAGTTCACCCTCTTTTGATTTTCTCATACGGGCGATAATGGTCGCCCTCTTATGTCTTCCTATGCCATTATGGTTGCCTACTGTCTTCATCATGATGGGGCACTTGGTAATTTTCAACATGGCAGCTCACCCCAATATGATTTTGCTCATAGTGTCTTGGTAACACAGGCCCTCTCCAAATTGCCTCTATTAGTACCTATGTCTTCATGGTTGCAACTCACCTTAATTTTCAATATTGCAGTCCACCTAATTTCAACATTTTAGTTACGAATAACCAAATTATATTTTTTTCTCATCCCGATCTTGTTTAACTTGACACTCCAACTCACCTTTTCAAATGTCTACGGTATGCCACGGTATACCTATGAATACACAACACCTCTACAAGCTTTAGAGTAGAGAAATACACAACAACTATACACTAAATTTGGTACATTGAAAATGTACCTTTGCTAGAGCAATTTCTATACTACTAAGTGAGGCTTCGACGACATCTCAAGTAGATGCCCGCACGGTGATAATCGTAGGAAGCGGAACCAAACGGTAGAAGCGAGAGGGCTTGACGAGAAGGCACATTGTGCCGGGACAACGGGAACAGCGAGTATTAGACACGGCGGTGCGTGAGAGGAACGGTGATATTAGTAGTAATGTCGGGGGGACCAATGGACATTTTCATTTTGCCGGTGTCCGAGGTATGCGGCATTCGCGTTGGGATATCCGAGGCCAAGGGCGGGAGATCGTGGCGAGACATAATTTTTGGTCAGCACAATCGTGGTCTATTTGAAATGCTTATTTTGATCTTTTTTTATACTAGCATAGATTCATCTTTATCTCAAATCTATTGAGTTCCCAATATCTCAAATTCCCGGAGAGATGTCAGTTTTAATGTTTTTACAACCGATACGTTGAAAAGTTTATAATCTTGTCATAGCTAGCATGATGAAACCGTCAAATTTCTTCTTGAATTGTATACGGAGTGGGGAGATTGCACGTAACATGGTATCCGGAAAAGAATTTGCAATAAAAGTACCCATGACAAACATGAACATCGATCACGATCTGTGGTTACCCGAGGCCGAAATTCTGATTTTACAATGGGAATTCGGTGGCTATGGGCCGGGTTACATTACATTCTCTCATTCTGCGGGTCCCGCGCACCAAAAGTTGGTTTCATTATTCACTAACGAAAGCCTACTTAAGTCATTAGTGTCTTAGTTTTAATAATTTTTTAATATTTTTTTATTGTTGGGGTTTTATAATTTTAATTTTATCTATCTTTAACAATTGGGGGATTTATGTAAAATGATATTTCAAATAAAAATAAAAATATAGTTTATAGATATAATTTTACGGAATAAAGATTATAAATATATAGATATAATTTTATAGATTAAAAGTATACTTCTAGTAAAAGTATATAAATTAATATATGATGATAATGATGGTGGTGGTGGTGGTGGTTAACGTCACGAGACCAAACTTTGGTCTATCGGACCTATAATTTTCTTAGTTCTTAATTGTCTCGTTTCTCGTCTTTCTTGGCGAGATTGGTGTTGTGGCTTTTCTTTTTCTTCTCTACGGTCTTCCAACTTCCTTTATCTTGCCTCCTTCACCTCTTCGATGCTTGAGTTCTTGGTGTCTTATCTTGAGAATGCAGGAGATCTTCTTTGCTTTGCTAAGTGCGATTTCTTTTGCACGGTATTCAAGTCCTCATAATTGTTGATGCTTGAGGGGTTGTCAAGTTCGTTTTGTTGTTGTTGGGCGGGGATTTCCCCTTGCTTGTCTTGAGGGTTGTTTCTTCCTTGCCTAATTTCTGCGATTCGAGATTTTTACGGAGTGTATTCTTCCTTGATGACAATGAAATGTTCCTTTTGTGCTCCTTCCCACCATGTAGATCTATGGCGTTCTTTCACAACGGAAATTTTTCAAGGAGACTTTTGGGCAATTTTGGCTAGATGGCCTATCTCGAAAGCCAAGATCGACATCTAAAGAGGCACTTTCATGAGTCGAGTTTACGGATCCATACATGGTCTTTTCTTGTTAGGATTATTTCGAGTGGGAATCCGATCTTGAATTCCATTTCTAAATAGATGCGTACATAGGTGGTTCGACATATTCCTCTGTTTCTAGGCACCTACGATGCATTTTAATTGTATTTCCAATGGCTTTTATATATAAAGAAATTTAAATATATATAATAACTATTTTTAAAATTATTAATGAAATAATTTTATAGTTAATGAATTATAATTATAACTTATAAAGATGTAAATTATAGATAATTAAGAAAGTTTATTTGTTAATAACTACATTACATTATATCACACTAGTTAAATAATGTTAGAAAGTTTGAAATTAATATATATATATATATATATATATATATATATATATATATATATATATATATATAGATTGTATTTATTAATGGTTTTTTCATCACAATTTATTAGTTTTATTTTCAAATAAAGGTGGTAAGCGAAAACAAATCTTTTATTAATTTAGTTTTCCATATGGAGTAAACAAGCTAATACATTGCACATCTCCTCCAAGACTCCCATATTCTACACCATAGATGGGAACCAACAATGGTTTTGGTGGTAGAGGGTAAATGCTTGGAAATCTCATACTTGCTTGATGGAAACCAACAATGTTGAAAACTCTATGGATGAACAATAATATATTTGATAATAAAGAACCCCCGGATAGCTTGTTGAGCAAGCAATCGGTAACTTGAACAAACAAGGATGTCTCTTCCAATTTGATATCAATAACGCTTAACCCCCCTTAATCATTGGAAAGGATGACTATTCCCATGTAGTGGAGAAGTTCTAGCACCTCCAAATATAGACTAAAGGAAGTTCCTTAATAATTTCTTCGGGTAGGAAAAATCAAAAGGAGGGAACTAGAAGGAGACAACATATATAAAGACCATACATATCCTTACTCGAACGATAAACTTTCTTACAAATAAAAAACTCTACCACAAATGCTTAAATATGAACAAAATAAAATCTCATGTGTTACCAAGGATGAGTTAACTATGAACGTTTAACTTTAACACTCGTTTACTAAAATTAATCTGGTTAACATGAACTACCAACTTAGTGGCAATAAAAAACTATTTGAAACAATCCAAGGTTGTGTCAACAAAGCCATTGGAAAGTTGGATGGAGGAAAGGAATCATACAAAAAGAAAAGAGATTTTTTGTATGATTTGAAGTTGTAAATTAAAGATTTTTGTTGGCATTATGACTAATATGTTGCCCTTGATTGAAACCCACTTGTAACGGGAAAAGTATGTGTTGACATGATGCTAACGGGATGATTACATAGGCTAGTTCGGATATGAAAAAGAAATAAATACCGGTCAAAGACGGAGAAATAATGAAGGTAAAGTTTGAGAAAGTATATGCAAGTTCTATATGAAGTAAAGTTGTGTACATACGCTAGTATGATGAATAAAAGTTGACATATACACATGTTTTGTGAAGAAGAGCAAAGCTGTAGATGCGTAGGTATGATGAAGATAAGTAGTGTATATACGAGTTTAGTGAAGCAAAGTCACGTACACATGCGAGTATGGGGAAGAGAAAACGAGTTTGCGCACTATGGTTGTTGTGAAACCGGCTCCAAAAGAGAAGAAAAGAGATATTGACGCCTTAGAAATAAGCCACTTGAAGGAGCAACCTCAATACAATACATGAATGAACAATTCTTGGATGATTCAAATTACAAGAAACCTCGTTTCTATATATAGGAGTCCATGGGGCCACAATGTAATCCTAGTGGGGCCACAATGCAATCCTAACCGACCTAACAATAATAATTTAAGGGCACAATAATAACAATATGGAGTTACAAAAGTACAATAATAACAATAAGGGGGGGTTACACTAAGAACAATAAGGACTATACTAGTAGTATAGGGACCTAACATGCCCCTCTCCTTCAAAAAAGTGTTGTCTTCAACGCTTGAGTAGCTACGGGTGCTTCTGTGTAAAGTCTCATCCTCCCATGTAGAATCTTCGGTGGGTAAGTTCTTCCACTTGATGAGATACTATGAAATTGATTGATTCCTTATGTTTGTCGAGGTTCTTGTTTAAAGTGACCGCTTCGAGGTTCCAATAACGATTTTCCTTCCCTCATCGAAGTTACGGCAATATTGTTTTGAGCTGAAGATTTTTCTATAACCTTCTTTAAGCATGAAGCGTAGAAATTATATAACTAATGCGTTATACAGCCAAGATTCTCTGATGCACACTGTTTGACTTCATGCATAATACGAAATGTCTTCTACTATTGATCATTACTTGCGGAAATTAAATCACTTGCATGCACACATTGAAACCATAAAAATTCACATATGAACATAACATTTTAATAGAAAATCACGAAATAAAAACCCCAACTATTTGTATATAATATATGTCATAGAGGTCATGTAACAATCCTCATACAAAGCTGATCATATCAAGCTCTCGGTACAATACAATCGCTACACACTAATTAGGCCGATCTAGCAAATCCATGCACCGATCTGCACTTACCTGTCACTTTGCCTCTCTTCGCAATCTCGCACGAATGTTGGTTATAAATGAACTCAAATTGGTCCAACCTTGCTCAAGCAATCCTCATTGGCATCTCCATCGATGTGTGGTGCAAACTCATTCAACACTATAGTCACAGGCGATAATCGCTTTGCTCTTTCACCTACCTCTCCTTTGGTCTCCTTTGAAACTATCTGCTTACCTTGTAGTTAGCGTGTATTATTCGGTTGATTAATAGAGTTAATATTTAGTGAATTAATTAATAATTAATTCGCACCACTCTCACTAGTGTATCAATCGAGTTAGACTAGATACAACTAGCTCAAGCATGTCTAGCGGTTAAATGAACACAACTCCACCAACTACCTCCAACAACTCCACCAAACTTTGTCACATGAGTTCCTAAGCGAAGTCTCCATGCAATAGCTCCACTTAACCCTCGGGAATAGTGTAATTCGCTACATCAGCTCACATTACATATGTACACTTAAGCGAAGTGCTCGAGGAACAAGATAATATTTATAGTCCAAATATTATTAAGGGCTATTAATATTCGCCATATCTATTTTTAGATTGAAATCTAAAAATAGATTCCACTAAGTATGTCTAAAAATTGAAGTCCATCTATTTTCCAACTTAACCAACCATCCACAATAGCATCCACGCAACTCATAGAATATGATCGACATGTCTAAAAATAGACATAGTCTAAAAATAGACTTGCGCTAAAAATAGCTTTGCGGGCCCACTTAGTGAAGGCGACTCTTTTCACTAAGCTCATCATCTTGTTGCAATCTCCGCTCCCTCTCAAAAAGATAGGGATTATCTACCCAGATCCGCCTCTATGGTATTAGATTTCTCTGGTGAGCGCCTTCGTCGAAGATATCGGCATCTTGATCCTCCATAGGAATGTAAGAAAGTAACATGATCTTTCGCTGCACATAATCTACGATATGATGATCTTGGATGTAAATGTGTTTAGATCTATCATGAAATACTAGATTAACGAGTTTGATGCAACTTTGATTATCCATGATATATCACGGTAGGATCTAAGTGTGAGCAAGAAAACCCGATCATGATCTTCCTCATCTATATAGCCTCGCATACGACCAAACTTGCTGCCATGTACTCGGCCTACAGTGAGAGGCGAGTGCCACGAATCTCTCGCCCTCTTTGTACCAAGAGCCGTGTCGACCCGATGCGAAAATCCCTCCGGATGTGCTCTTCTGTCCATTGGGCTCCCTGCCCAATGCGCATCTGTGAAGCCGCTGAAGCTTCACCTCATCGGCCCCATGTTTGTACCATAATCCATATCTCGATGTGCCCTGCGAGATATCTCAATACATGCTTCCCCGCCTTCCAAAGAGCTTGGTAGGCTTAACCATAGCTTGTGAAAGCTGGGTTAACGGCGTGGCATATATCGGGTTGTGTGTTGACTAGATACATAAGCGACCCCACCAAGCGGCGATGGGTGGCATCCACTACCTCTGCGGCGTAGCATCCTCTTTCCTCCAACCACCGGAAGAGGAGTGCCAATGAGCTGTAGCCATGCATGTTGAACTTCTCCAATATCTCCCGGGGCATACTTGCCTTGAGACATAAAAAATCCATCAACTGTAGGCCCCGCCAAATTTGCAATCCTAGGAAATAATGAAGGAGGCCCAAGTCCTTCATCTCAACCTCTTTTGCAAGATCGGCCTTGCATGAGGAAGTATCAGCGTTGTTCATCACCGCGTCAAAAATCAAATCACATACATAAATTAAAATGATTAGAAACTTACCCTCCACCACAATGCGAGTATGGGTTCGGATCGCCTCACTCTTGGTGAATCCAGGCAAATTGAAATAAGCGTGTCTGTCCGCATGTGTACCAACACGGGGTTCTTGTTCAACCCACACATCGATCTTTTTGAGCCTGCACACATGTGACTGTTACTAAAGATACGAATATCGGGCTCTTCTATGTACACCTGTCCTCATTGACTCCGACCGAGGAGTGTGATCTTCACATCCCTTGATGAATGTGCCATCCCATGCGTTGAGAGAGATAGGATGTAGTACTGGAAGAATACTGCTTACGGCAGGTGCAAGGTTTCCTCATAGTCGATCCCCTCAATGCGCGAAATAGGGCAAAAAATCTTGCCTTGTACTTCTCGACGCTCTCGTTAGCTACTTGCTTGAGTTTGTAGATCCATCTCGAACTACCAGTTTGTAGGCCTTGGGACAATCTCCCATGCAACATTTCTAACAATCGAATCATACTCTTCTACATGGCATCTGCCTGGGGTCCTCCTGACTTCCTCGAAAGAGGATGGTTGTCATGATACACTTGCTCATCGAGCCATGTATCCGGTATATCGGTCGGTGGCTATCTCTATCTGCTGCTTGTGTCCTGGGTGCTCCTACAATCTTCTACTGCATCAAGATTTGATCGCTTAGCTTACGTAGTGCGCTTCACCCTGCGATGGTTGGCGCGTTTGCATGAGTGGTTTCTTCCCTCCCATGAACCTCCTCTTGTGGCTAATCCACATCCAAAGGAGGCTCATCTTCAGGAACTAATAGCTCCTCATCTGCATGCAAGTGTGCCTCCCTCTCAAGTGAACACTTCATGGCTTTCCTCTCATGAACTTTGATATCCGTCGCACAACGATATTTGGTATGCCGGAAAATACACACGATAGTTGTGGGGTGTTTTGTGTGCCCCAAAAATATCCCAAATTAAATAGTCGCTCATTATTTCACGGCATCCTTTGCATGAATGTAAAACGGTGAGCCAAAAATATTCAAATGAGAGATATCGGGCTTCTTACCGGAGACATGCCTCTTCGGGTGTACTCATTTACTAAGTACTGCGACGAGGGACAACGGTTTTGCACATAAACCGCGGTGTTGCATGCCCATCCCACAAGTGTATGGGAAGGCCTGATCATGCAACATGGCCGTGCGGCACCCACGATCATTCTATTTTTTGGTCGGCAACCACCGATACATTTGTGGGTTATGAGGCACGCAAGGGCTCTCTTCGAATTCCTTCGCCTACAAAAAGTCCTTGAATTATCCGGAGATGCATTCACCACCATTATCGCTCTAAGAGCCTTCTCGTCCACGAATTATTTCTCTACCGATTGCCTTAAACTCACATAACTTAGAGAATGTCTCGCTCTTCTTCGCAATGTTGCTTACGAGAAAAATCATCAACAAATATCATAAATACACCGTGGCACAACATTGAAGCTGCGAGAAAGGTCCACACACGTACGTGAATTCTCTTGAGGATCATCGTGGCGTGACTATCCTTCTCATGAAAAGGTGGCTTTCGCAAATTTTCCCAAAGTACATCCTTTGCAACGTCGGCATTGCCGCAGTGTGCAGCACAGGAGGCTTAGGTAAATGTAACAAAATTTTCAAAGCACCATGGTGAAGATGGCCCAATCTCTGACTGCCATAGCTCGCCCTCATCATGACTCACCATTCCTTGCCTTGCACCTTATTCTTTAACGTATCCTACTATGGTGATAAGGTTCTTAACTCAAACCCCTATCCTCGGGTTTCACTAGTTGCCTTCTTGCGTAGGAAAGCCTTTCCCTCGCTAAAGACAACATCATATCCCTTGTGTTCCAACATCGCCATAGAGATCGAGATTCTTCTTCAATCTGGAACGTGCCGCATCCTTCAAGATGAAAGGTTTTCCGGACTCCCTCTCAAAGGAAATGGTCCGTGCGATCGCAACGCTGTGTCTACCATCATCGCCCATCTCGATGTGCACTCCAAAGATCCCTTCTCATCCATATCGGTAAACAAATATTTGTCTCACGGTCATATGGAAATATCTCTGCCGTATCAAAAAACCACCTTTCGAAACCATCATACTTGAGACCAAGCATGCGATCAACGAAAAATCTGACTCAGTAATGGCGAGGTAAGGTCTCTCTAATTGCAGAGATCCAACGACTGCTTGTTTCTTCTTACGACGGACAATTAGTGGCGTAATGTCGTGTTGGTGGCAGTGAAAGCACTTCACCTTGGACATGTCTGCTTCTTGCCTTTCTTGGATTGAGAAGTATTCTTCTTGCTCTTCCCCTTCCTTGCTTTGGCGGCCAAAGTGAAATTTTTCTTCATCTTCATTCTTCGATGAATATCCGTCCACAATTGCCTAGCCTTATCTCTTCTTGCATAAGATCAGGCCAAATTCGCTCCCCACCATCTCTTTGGCAGTTTCTCTCGACCATTGACGGAGTCCTCATAGGAATGCCAACTCTTGGAGAAGCCCAAGGAGAGCTAGGCTCACCAGAAGTCCTCTTCATCTACGGTAACCCCCACACTTTACGCTCATCCTTGCCTTTGGACAAACTTCGTGAGGTACTTGGGTATCTTTTTGTCGCCTTTCTCCATTTTATCTTCACAACGAGTTTATCCTTGAGTGCCAACTTCCTGCGTGCATTGTAGCACTGAACAAGTACGCTCAAAGCTTTCCACATCAAGAATGGAAGCTTTACCATGAAGGCTGGACACTATGTGATCCTTCACACCTTCCAATAGAATTCTTCGACATTTTTCGTCTTCTTTTGCCATGCGTCGAGTGCGGCGACGCTAGAACGGGTTTTGAATTCTGCATCTATGAACTCCTTCAACCCACATTATCCTCGGCCATACTCCATCCTGTCCTTCCATGCAATATAATTCGAGCTTCCCTCAAGGGCATACTCCAATCGCAATCTTTTGAAAGACATCTCAACTTCGACACCAAGAAAACAACTGCTGTAAAATTCAATTCTGACACAAAACTCAAGCTGCTTCAATGCTTTGCAATTTATCCAATGATCAATATTCCTGCGATACCATGTAGAAATTATATAACTAATGCGTTAGCACATCGATATTATCCACGATCACACACTATTTGACTTCATGCATAATACGAATCTCTTCTACTAGCTTGATCATTACTTGCGGAAATTAAATCAATTGCATGCACACATTGAAACCATAAAACTTCACATATGAACACGGTGTTTTAATGGGAAGCTTTGAAGCTAAAAACCCCAACTATATACGTATATAATATATGTCATAGAGATCATGTAACAATCCTCATACAAATGCGGTCATATCAAGCTCTCGATCCTGATACCGTCGCTACACACTAATCATGCCCGATCTAGAAAATCCATGCACCGATCTACGCCTTTGCTAGCTTGCACTCTCTGCATCAATGTACTGAATAATGGCTCTAAATTAACTCAATTGGTCCAGCCTTGCTCACGCAATCCTCATTGGCATCTCCATCAATGTGTGGTGCAAACTCATGCAACACTATAGTCATATGGCACTGTGATAGTCAACTTTGCTCTTTCACCTACCTCTCCTTTGGTCTCCAGAAAACATCCGTACGCATGGATTGGCCAGTGTATTCTTAGGTTTATTATTGAGTTAATATTTATTGAATTAATTAATAATTAATTCTTACCATCACTAGTGTCAATCGGTTAGACTAGATACAACTAGCTCAACTATGTCTAAGCGAGTTAAATTGAACACAACTCCACCAACTACCTCAATAACTCCACCAAACTCTGTCACATGAGTTCTAGCGAAGTCTCCATGCAATAGCTCCACTTAACCCTCGGGAGCGTAATTCATTTTGTTAGCTCACATGCCACATACGTAACATAAGCGAAGTCCTCCAAGAGAATAAGATAATGTTTATAGTCCGATATTATTAGAGCTAATAATATTGAACGTATATATTTTCAGGCCTAGCGATATAAAAATAGATTCCGCCCGATTATGTCTAAAGAAAATAGAAGTCCATCTATTTTTCAACTTGATAACCATCCAAAAATAGCATCTGCAACTCATAGAATATGATCGACATGTATAAAAATAGACATAATTAAAATGAACTTGCGCAAAAATGACACAACGGGCCCCGCAACGTGAGCGACTCTTTTCACTAGCTCATCATCTTGTTGCAATCTCAACAGAAACATGGAAAATTGGATGCACTCGTGAAGAGCGAGGAAGCTCCAATTTTTTATGCCATAATGCAGGTATTTTGTGACACCTTTAGCAAGGACCATAGTACTTTGGCGATAATTTATTATCTTCTTAGCTTGCTTGAGGACATTTGTTTGTATGGTTATAGTCGTAAATACAGTCTCCTACAACAAAAAATCTCTACATTGCGATGTTGATTTTCTTTGTTGTTTTCATTCGATTTTGTGCCAAATTCAGGTTGTCCTTTAAGAGTTGGAGAACTTCTTGTTGATGCTCGATGTAGTCTTCAGCAAGCCTTCGAATTTTCTCTTAAAGATGATGTGATGGTTGGTGGATGATATCCATAAAGTGCCATAAATGGGGTCATTTTGTTGTAGTATGGAAGGAAGTGTTATACCATTCAACTAGAGGTAACCACTTCGACCCATTGTGTTTGTTTATCGGATACAAAACAACGAAGATATCCTTCCAAACATTTATTTACTATCTCGGTTTAACCATCGGATTGAGGTCTGATAAGATGAGCTATGAGCTAATTGAGTACCCAAAAAGAAAATAACTTCGTCCAAAAATTTCCGGTAAAATACGGATCTGCAGCCGCTCTGATAACCCTTGGGTTTCCATGTAGCTTTTGAATTGTGTCCATAAATGTAGTAGCAACTATACATGCTTTAAATGGATTAGATAAGAAAGCATGCACAAAAGTTTGCATAATTGGTAAGTCTATCAACTACCACCATGATGACACGCTTTCCTTCGGACTTGGGTAAACACAGTAAATCCATTGAAATATCCTCAGCATTGACTTGGAATGGATAAAGGTTTGTAGAAGACCACCAGGGTCTTAATTATCTCAACTTTATTCCTGGCTTTGAAAACCAAACATTCCGCCACAAACTTTTGAATATCGGATTTAAGGCCATCCCAAAAAAATTCTTTCTTCACCCTGTGGTAAATTTTAAAAATCCCGTGTCCTCCTCGAGAGAAATGTGCAATTCCAAAATAATCTTTTCTCGGTAGGGGTATTACAAATATATAAGCGATCTTTCTACCATGAGATCATTTTTCAACTATATGTATCATATGTACTAGGATCTGCTGCAAATTTTGAATGAGTGTCCACACTTCTTCGTCCTTCTTCCATTCTCTTGATTTGGTTATCCAATCTGGTTGGATAATAGAAATGCTTTAAAGCAATGCTTCCACCTCTTCATTCTTTCTTGAAATTGCATACGCTTATAATTTAACTTCCCTTTTTTGTATATTATTTCAAAGTCTTAACATCTTTGTAGCCCATTTTTATATATACCGAAGATATTGTTTGTTCAAAAAAAGTGTTTAAGACTATCATGATCGATTTTTTACCTTGAAGTGTCTTCCATTAGGTAATTTCTCCATTTCTTTAGTGCATGCGATATTGATAACATTTCCTTCTCATAAATAGGTTTAATAAATACTTTCCTTTGGTTGGATGACTTTCAAAAGCAATGGGTCTTCCTTCTTGCATTAAAACAACACCAATTCCATTTCTGAGGCATCATTCCACAATAAAGTTTTTTGTGAGTACGGCATAGCTAAGGCCGGTGCTAGGCACATTGCCTCTTTAAGATGTTCAAAGGCCTTGGTTGCTTCGGGAGTCCATGAAAATGCATCTTTCTTCAATAATGTTGTTAGAGGTGCTGCTATTCTCCCATAATTCTTAACAAACTTTCGATAATACCATTGTTAACCGATAAATCCTCGCCACTTTGCTTTGTGGCTATGGGGACTTCCCATTCCTTAATGGCTTTAATTTTTTTAGGGTCTACATGCTACCCTCGTGAGATACAATATGACCAAATATGTTCACCTCTTGTACTCCAAAGAAACATTTGGATGTTTTTGCATAAAAATGTTTCTCCTGCAATAGTTTGAGCACCCTGTCAACATATTGGTTATGATCCTTACAAGGCCCTACGCAGACTAGTATATCATCAAAAAAATACTAGCACGAATTTTCTACGAAAGGGTTTGAAAATAGAATTCATCAACCATGAAATGTAGAAGGTGCATTAGTAAGGCAAAAGGCATGGCCAAAAATTTATAATGACCCTCATGAGTTCTAAATGTTGTTTTTTTCGGAATATCTTCGGTCTTCATTCTAATTTGATGATACCTGCCAGAAGGTCAACTTAGTGAAATAAATTGCTCCATGTAATTGATCCAGCAGATGTCAATCCACAGAATGGGAAATTTATTATCTTTAATGGTGAGCTTATTGAGCTCTATAATCTGGACACATGCACCATGATCCATCCTTCTTGTGTACCAATACTACGCGGGGAGAAACTTTGAATAGGTTGAATTATACATACACTAACATTTACGCAATCATATGATCAATTCGCTCTTTTGGACATAAGGATATCTATAAGGCCTGATGTTTGGAGGAACACTTCCTGGAATCAAATGAATAGCATGATCATGAACACGAATAGGTGGGAGTCATTTGGGAGTTTCAAAAACCTTGGAATGATTGTCCGATACTTTTTGGAGATGCGAAATAGATGGTTTTGATGTTGGAACTTCTAGTGAGCATAATTGTCCCAATTATGCCTTGTTATTCTTTCTTTAAGAAGCTTTGTCATGACATTGAGCTTATTATATTTCTTGGCTTCCTATAAATACCACCGTAATTCGACTTCCTTTCCTTAGAAAAAAATTTCGAAGAGTTCTTGAAAATTAAAAACTACGTTCAGATTGTAACCATTGTACTCCTAGTACAACATCAACACCTCCCATAGGAATTGAAAGCATTGGACTATTCAATACATATTCCCCCATAGTTAGTTTGATATTATTTTTCTAGAGCGATTTATAGTTTCTGCTCCATTTGCAACCATCACTTGACATTCGAGGTCTTTTGGGTGTAGGAAATAATTCAATTCCTTGGCTACCTTACGATAGAATGAGTATGGGTACTACCTAAATCAATCAACACTATTACCTTTTTCTTCTTGATATGTCCTTCTATTTTGAGAGTTTGTGGAGTGGTCATTCCTGTAATGCATTACACGAGATGGTCGGACTCATTTATTCCTCTTCTTGGGTTGGTTCCTAGTGTATATCCTCTTCTTGTTCATTTTCTTATTCCTCTTTACAATCTATGTAAAATAATTTCTTCTTAGCACACTTACATTTAGTGTATTTTCTATCAAAGGCCTTGTAAAGCCCTTTTTGCTCTTTTTCTTCAATTGTTGTGGTGTTAACCTTGTAGGTTGTGGAAATCTAGGAGTAGAAACACTTCCCTCTTTATAGAAGTGGTGGTAAGCTTCCTTGTCGCCATAATTTTACGTTCAATTTTTCTTGCCAACTTTGAATGCCTTCTCCAATGAATCGGGTTCCAAAGCACGGACATCGCGTATTTGGTTCTATCCTTTAAAGAAAGTACCTATGCGAGAGATCAATCCTATGTTCCTGCGGAATATCGATTCACCCTTATATTCAATTTTGGAAGTCATCAATGTGCTCCCCCATTAAACCCTTTTTGTTTTTTTTTTTGAGATTTATCAATTAGCTAAAGAAGGTGTTGCTCTTTGTATCCTCATAATGTGCTATCATTTTCTCTTTGTAAAAATTGACGAAGTGACAATTTTTTATAGAGGCTCTAAGCCATCGATACCATACAAATGTATTTTGTTCTAAATGTAAAGTTGCAATGCATACCTTTTTGTGTGTTTTGCACATTATGGAGTTCACCAAATATTGCTCCATACGTAGTATGTATTCTGAGGATCCTTTCCATCAAACTTCCTCATATCCATTTTTGGAATATGGTGGTTCTTCCCGCCAACATTAGATTTTATGAAATCACGAAGATTAGCATTTATTTTGTTCTCATCATGAGTTTCCTCTACTATCTTTTCACCATTAGGAAACATTTCTTGTATCGACTTTGTCAAACCTTCCATGTACGCTTTTAGATAATTCTTGTTTTCCATTTTCTCAACGATCTTAAGCTTCCATGTCATGCATCTTTAGATTCCATACTTGACTTCCATACCATCTATCTTAGATTCCATGCCATTCTTAAACCATCCATCTTGAATTCACGCCTTTCTTCAAACCATGCATCTTAGTTTCCACGCCTTTCAACAAAACTTCCATGTCATTTTTTGTTGCTCTTTGCAAAGCCGAAATTTGTTGCACTTGCTCTTGTAATTTTGATATGTCATGTTGCCATTCTTCGTCTTCATGAGTCATAGTAGAGCTTTCTAAAGGCTTAATGGGTTTTGAATTCTTTTAGGGGCCATTTTAGAATCCAATAATGATATCTATTCTACAATATGCCCTTGGAATCAATTCGGCCAGAATTCTTCAAACAAGACTTATGCGATTTGGAAAAAAAAAATGCACACCTTTTACTTGCTTTTGAGGAGCTCGATATTGAAATTGAATTATCTCTATAATTGCGGATCCTCAATATTTGAAATTGACCACCAGCAGTAGCCCTGCGGAAGCTTCTTTCAAATGCCACGGTACGATTGTTTGGATTCTTCAAAATGCAACATGGCAAGTCGTGCAAGTTCACTCTGCGGAGCCGATCCATAATTGGGTCATTGTGGGAGATTAGACATAAAGTTGTCTTGAAGAATCCAAATCGGACTCCGGTTTGTGGAAATTTGAAGAGCTTAGAGGAGATATGGGGCCAAATTTCATATTTGAGGATCCACAGTTATAAGGATAATTCAATTTCATGTAATCAAGCTTAAGTAAGGTGTGTATTTTTTTTTTCTTTTCGAGGTGCATAAGTCTTGTTTTAAGAATCAAGTTGGGTGATTCCTAGGGAATATTATAGAATATGTAGTATTGGATTCTAAAATGGCCCTAAAGAATTCAGCATTAAGCCTTTATAAGGCTCTCTTGTGACTCTCAAGAGGCTGAAGTGCAAGTCGCTCTCGGCAACAAAAAGTGACATGGAGATTTTGAAGGCATGGAAATGTATTTGAAGGCATGGAATCTAAGAATGGATGAAAATGGCATGGCAGGAAGCGAATATGGATGGCATGGGGCTGGCTATGGAATCTAAGATTGATGACATAAACCTAAGATCGATGAAAAAATGGAAAACATGAAGAAGCATCTAAAAGAAGACATGGAAGGTTTGAAAAGTTGATACAAGAAATGTTTCCTAATGGGTAGAAATATAGTAGATGAAAATCATGATGAGAACAAAATAAATGTTAATCATGATTTCATAAACTCTAATGTTGGAAGGAAAAATTCCAAAATGGATATGAGGAAATTGATGGAAAGGATCTAATAACATGGATACTACGGATGGAGAAATATTTTGATCTCAATAATGTGCAAAACACAAAAAATACGCATCGCAACTTTACATTAAGAACAAAGGCTATATGGTATCGATAACTTTCCGTAAAAAAATTGTCCTTGTGTTGATTTTACGAATGATAGCATCATTATGAGGATACAAAACAACACCTTCTTTAACCCAATTATAAATCTCAAACAACGATACAGTGGGGGGCACATTGAGCTTCAAAGGTTGAATATAGGGGTAACTTATATTCTAGAGAGACACGAGATTGATCTCTTCATAGGTACTTTAAGGATAACATCCAACATGAAGGTCGTGTAGACTTGATTCATTGGAGAAACATTGACGGCAAGAAGTGTAAAATTATGGTGACAAAGCCTGCCACTCACTTATATAGGAGAGTGTTGCTACTCACAGATTTCCACAACCTACAAGGTTAACATTTATCGAACTTTGAGATTTTAGGGTGTCCTTTGCTCCAAACGGAGTCATCGTGGCATTTTTGCTATAAATTTTTTCTACGAAGGTTCAGAATCTGAAATTTTAGAGTGTGAAGCCAAAAGCACGAGGAACATCGTAAAATTTGAGCTTGGTTCACAATATTTCGGAGATATGATGCAATACTTGATTAGGTCATTTTACGGAGCTCCTGAACATTTCATGAGGTCATTGTGGTATTTACATAATAATTTTTTTTCTACGAAGGTTTAGAATCTGAAATTTTTTAGAGTGCAAAGCGCAATCCTAAGGAACATCGTTGAAATTTCGAGATATTGGTTCACAATATTTTCGGAGATATGATTTGTGGAAGTTAGGGCTTTTTGAGGCTTCGGAATTTCATCTCCAAAGAGGTGATCGTGGAAAATATTCATAGCTCTCTCTCTAAGCATCGGATTGGAATCTTTGTAAAAATTGTACATAAGTACACGGAATGTAGTTTTCGGTCTATCAATTTTGAAGTTGAAGGAGGAAACAATGACACGTGGCAGAGTCGTACAATTTCGCTCTGCAATTTCGGTCAAAATTGGGTCATTGTGGGAGATTGGACACTTAACTTTGCCTTTAAGAAGAATCCAAATACCAATTGATTGTGGTGAATATTTAGAGGGATACCTCAATGTCAAATTTCATATTTTAGATCCAAAATCATAGAGATAATTCGGTTTCAATATCGAGCTCCTCAAAGAAAAAAGAAAAATAAATATATACTATGACATGAAGAGGAAGAATTGCGGTATGAGATATCAAACTTATGGTGCAAGTACAACAAATTTCAATCTTACGAAGAGCAACCGAAGATGACATAGATGGTTTAAAAGCGAGAAATGGAGGCTAGGTTGTGTCTGAACAGGATCAAATGAAATCTAATATGGATGATAAAGTAGTGGAAGATCACATCGAGCATCAACAACAAGTTCTCCAAACTCTCAAAGGATAAGCTAACTTTGGTGCAAAATCAAATGAAATAACAAGAATATCAACATCACATTGAAAGAAGTTATGAAGTAGTCAGGAAAAAAGAACTCAACAAGCATGATCAATTTTAGAGTATCTCAACAAGTGGAAGAACTTTCCTGAATGTTTTCCACATGGGAGGATGAAAATTTTATACATAAGCATCGAAAATAATCAAGCGTTGAGGACAACACTTGTTTGAAGGAGAGGAGCATGTTAAGTCTCTATATTACTAGTATAGTCCCTTATTGTTGTTAGTGTAACCTTATTATTATTGTTGTACCTGTAACCCCATATTGTTATTGTTGTACCCTTACATATTATTTTTAGGTCGGCTAGGATTACATTGTTGGCCTCATGGACTCCTATCTAGAAAGGAGGTTTTCCATTTATCATCCAAGAATTGTTCATTCATGTAATTTGTGGAGCTTTCCCCCTCGAATTGGCTTATTTCTAAGGCGTTGATATCTCTTTTTCTTCTATTTTTGGAGCTGGTTTCACAACATTTGGTATCGAAAGGAGCTTGCAAAATGACCTAACTTTACCACGAGATCATATCTCGAAAATATTGCAAACCAAGCTCTGAAATTTTGCGGCTCTTCCTCAGGCTTTGGCTTCGTACTCTAAAAATATCCGATTACGAACCTTCGTAGAAAAAAAAAGTTATAGCGAAAATGCCTAATGACTGTTTGAAGCGGTGAAACCCTAGAATCTCAAAGCTCGATACCAAATGTTGTGAAACTAGCTCCAAAAAGAGAAAGAGATAATGTCAACGCCTTATAAATAAACCACTTCGAGGGGGAAACCTCCGATACATTACATGAATGAAAAATTCTTGGATGATTCAAAATTACAAAACCTCCTTTCTATGTATATATAGGAGTCATGGGGCCACAATGTAATCTAGTGAGACCTGATGTAAACCTAGCCTGACCTAACAATAATAATTTAAGGGCACAATAACAATATGGGGGTTACAAAGAGAGGCACAATAATAACAATAAGGGGTTACTAACAACAATAAGGGACTATACTAGTAATATAGGGACTAACAATGGTTTACTAAATACCAAGGAGTCCTTACCATGGTATTAGCCATAGTAATGAGCATGTAGCGGTGATATTTGGTCTACGCCAAAAGAATACCATTGACATTAGTGTGGTTTTGACACATTGTATGGGCTAAGGCCTAAGCTATATAAGGATATGAAAATCCATGTGATAGGGTGTGCAGCAATGAGGTTGAATGATGAATACCTCCAATCTAATGTAAGATTGCATGGAATCGATTATTAATGAGCGGATGATCTAAAATAAGTGTGCACTAGGTAATACAATGATGAATCGAGAGGGATCATTAGACATGAAATGACTATGTATTGTATGACCTATTTGTATGGGTTGATTAAGATACGTAGTGTGAAGCGCATATTTGTGTGTATGTCATGATGCAGGTATGTCTGTGGATTACGAAATGTAGCACAACTATGAGTTTGGCGTCATTGTAGATATGTATGCGGATTTGTCTCTCGTAAGGCGCACATACATGGATAGTATTCGCGAGTAGTAGTGTCGATTATGACATGGGACGATGCGTACGCGGGTTTTATTCTAAAAATTTATTGTATACACGCAAAATTTCTTTCGTAAGCGCGTGAAAGGTAGGATTTAACAACTGACGAATATGTATGATAAGTCTAATCGGTATTATTATGTTTTTCCTATGTCTCAATGAAGTCTTCATGTTGACACGTTTGATAGTGATGTCTTAAGTATTGATGATTCTACTAGTTGTATGTGATTGAATATCGTCATTGGTTGCTTGATTCAATAATTTAGCTATTGGTTGAATGATTTAGTACGTTGATCGGTTTCGGTTTGATATGGGATTAGGCTTAAATGATGGTAATGGGTCCGGTCGAAAATTTGATGAAAAGTGGCATACGAAGGTTGTGTTGTGTTGAAGCGGTGGATCCGATTAATTGTGAAACATGGTCCACCGATGGTGCGGGGGTTGGAGGTGATCAGACTAGATCAAGGACCTAAGGATTAGCTCAAAATTCAAATTTACGAGTTGGTTTGAAACCAATATGGTTACATGGGTCTCATCTTCTGATTACACGTTGCGCAAGCCGATTCGAAACGGACACGGGATAAAAGTTATTACTGTAAATGCCGAGTGGGTTGGTGGCCGGAGCACGGAGGGCCAACCCTCCTCCCATGGAACCTCATCATATGACCGAGTGTGGGAGATTAATGTTAAGAGTGCTTAAGGAGCTGTCTCAAGGTTAATATTTAATTAAGTTTCGGTTAAGTGGAGTTTAATATGGCGAGGGTGCAGGAGCCACTCCCAAATTTAGGTGGACTTCCACTTTTTAAGTGGAGTTAGCTGATAGTTGCCCCACATTTAATGGAGGAAATTGGGGAAAAGTATTTTTGGTCATAAATCTCTCATTATTGAATGAAATTGGATGAAATTTTGGTCAATTTTGGGTCTCTTCAACCTCTGAACACTTTGGGATGGGTTTCGGGTCGAATGGAGGTGATCGTCGAGCGTTTTCTTCGGGAAGATGGAGGAGCCATCGGGGCCACCATGAGACAAATTCGGTTTGAGGCCTAACCGGGGAGTTAGAGTCCTTTTATAGAGTTCTAATAGGATAAATTGGATAATTTGAATGTTATGAATTTGATGAAATGATTTTCGAGCACAGCAGAGAGCATTAGAAAGACAAAAGCTTCATTTAAGTTCCCGAGAGGCCGTTTTTGCTTTTACCAACGACGGTGTAGGACCTAGACGGGGAGCTAGAGACCATTTGCGGTGAACCGAGTGGTCATTATTGACTAGAAATTTGATTTTGAATCTAATGAAAAAGATTTGAGGAAAGTTTGGATAACTTCCCGGAGGTCGAAGAAAACGCGACAAAGAGGTTTTCTTTGACCACCCCAGTGCAGAGAGTGCAGAATGGTGTGTGGAGGCAATCGGTATTTGGAGGCCGTTTGATGAAAAAATGATCGAACTTGGGCATTGTTAAGACATTTTGAACCAAAGGAAGTGGTGTCAAAACATTTTGAGAACTTCTTGGGCGAGAAGTTGATGGAAGTTTTGGGCAGCCTTGGGAAAACCGTGGAGGATAGCATATTTTTGGGGATCTTTGTGCTTGATTTAAGAAATTTATCGATTGAAATTTGGTTTTCGATGTTTTGGATACAATAGTAGTGGTTTCGGTGATTTAAACATAATTACGAGGGATTTTTTTCCATTTAGAAGCTCGGAAGAAGCTTAGTGCATCGATAGAAGGAAATGTGTTGACAAGAGCCTAAAGATGTTTGCGGAAATTTGGACGTACATTAGAGGGATGCTAAGTATTCTCTCAGCCTTTAGATCATTTTTTTATTCATTGGTGTTAGCTTGCAAACAGCAAAGAAAAAATTACTTTAATCCCAAAGAGTAGAGTCTAATAGTTGACAAGACTCAAAGGAGACGTAGCCCACGAGATTTCGGGTGAACTCCTATATTATATTGCTATTGTGTTTAATGGTTTTATTTCTAAATTATGTTGTTTTTATACATGTTAAATTACAACAAGAACAAATAAAATTAAGACACATAAACAGTAAAAAAAAAATACACCACTTTCAAGCCAAAATTCCATGAAAAACGTACGAGTTCCGCTAGATCATTTTAATTAAAGGCGGTGGTAGGTTCTTGAACTCCGCCACAAGTTATCCTTTCATTTTTGATTGGGTTGGTATCGAGCATAGTTGCTTGCTTGACGAACATTTGGTTTTCTTGATTGTATAGCTTAGGAGATGTTTATGATGTAAAGATTGGTAATTTCTTTTGTTTTGCAAGCGGTGTTGTTTGAGTTTCTTGAGATTTGGGGATAGCTATTTGTTTAGCTAAGTCCAGGAGAGGAAAAAAAGGAAGAAAATGCATTAAGGCATATTCCTTACCCCAAGGTTCCCTCGAGGTCACTTTTGGAACTAGCTTCCTCTTGGCGTTGTTTGTTAATAAGCAAGTTTGTTTGTTGTTTGGATGCTTGAATAAGAGTTTGTCTTTACAACCATGCGGTTAAAAAATATTTTTAATTTTTTTTGAAAGCTTTGAGAACTTTTGAAGTTAATTTGTTCATTGACATCATAATGAAAACTTCTGGAAGTGAATTTTCCTCCTTCACAAGATTCGATGATGATATGAAGCATGACTTTATTATGTTGAGCATGTGTGCAGATTTGTTTGAGGATAAACGCGAGAAAGCATTGAACTTTGTGAACATTTGTTTGCCATGAAGGAAGAGAAGGAAAGAAATTCTTCAAGATTGCATGATATGGAGAGGCAACTCCCGTCAAGCCCAAGAGGCTTTGACCGAAAATGCATGAGGAAGAGGTAATCCAATTCTAACTTGTCTTTAGTTTCCTCATTAGAAAGATGTGTTGGTTCTTTTCGAAAAAACATACGAGGGGGAATAGGGTCCAAATTAATGATTAAAATGGGCTATGAAGGCAAGGGATTAGGCAGTATGCACAAGGCATGGTTGAACCTACATTTCGGTTGAGGAATGACCAAAGTCTTGGTCTTGGTTATGTGCAATTTGGGGGCGAAGACTCCAAATCCTTGAAGGCATGTGTGAAATTTGTTGAAAGAGAACTTTTATTCCAGGGTTCTAAGATGAAAATATGTCAAATTTGTTTAAATGATTGCCATTTCTTTAAGCCTTTATTTGCGGCTAGAAGATGGTAGACATGCGACATGGCATGCATGCCAAGTTCATACGATTTTCAAGACAAAGAACGATGATGTTAGTCGAAAATGAAAATTTCGCCAACCTCTACTAGTTCATCTTCTCATGAAGACAAAAGGATGACATTCAAAGTACAAGAGATATAAATCTTCTCATGATCAATTTGATTGTGTTTCTACAGGCCGCATGATAATTTTGCATGCTTAAATGAAGAAGATTTGTTGTACATATTGTGGTGGATTTAACCATGTTTGAGATGCTGGATGAGGAAGAAAGCATATGACGAGATGAGCAAGACAACTTTCTAACAAGGTGCATAAGTTTTGCACATATTGCCAAAATAAAAGGGACATGATGTCTCTCATTGTTGGAATTTTCATCCAACTAGTCGTCAAAGAACATGCGGCAAGAGGAATGAAATATTGGCACAAGTGGAACTATGGATTCCATTATCGATGTAGAAAATGGAAGATTCACATGAAGAAGTGTTGTAGCGGCAAAAGTTGCCATGGAGGTGGCTTGGAAAAGTGGATGGACTTCTTAAAGCACTAACGGATCATTGATCAAAGACGGCAATGTTCGGTCCTTTTGCAAATTTATCGCAGAGAATTTTAAGTGGGTGCGAAGAAATGAGTTCTTGACGGGAGGATAAGCACATCGAGGAGAGGAAGTGTGAATTGCTTTCTAGTTGTGGTTAAAGTCACTAGCCATGCGAGAGAGAGAAGTGTTTGGGGGCCCATTCTTTTGAAGAAAGAGGTGTAGTACTCTCATTTGCGCATGCAGATCAGCTTTAGTAGTCCAAGAGAGCTTTTGGGTTCCAAAAGCTTCTCATTTGGTTAGTGTGATCAAAAGCTGGATCAAGGACCTAAAGTTAGCTCAAAATTCACGGTTAAGGATTGGGTTTGAAATAATATGGTTACATGAGTCTCATCTTCCTAATTACGATGCTGAAATGGTTGAAAAATGGACAACGTATGAAGAGAATTATTTGCTTTGAATGCGTGGGATTTCGGTGGAGCACGGAGGGGCCAACCCTCCTCCCTTGGAGACCTCATCATATGGCGAATGTGGGAGCTTAATGTTAAGAGTGCTTAAGGAGCCTAATCTCGGGGTTTTAATATTTAACTAGCTTGATTGATGGGGTTTAATATGGCGGTGCAGGAGGCACTCCCAAATTTAGGCGGACTTCCACTTTTAGTGGAGTTGGCAGCGATTGCTCACATTTAATGGAGGAAATTGGGGAAAAATTGTTTGGTCACAAATATCTCATTATTGAATGAAATTGGATGGCCGAATTCAATTTGGGTCTCTTCAACCTCTTGAACACTTTGGGATAGGTTTCGAGGTCGAATGGAGGTGAAATTTGTGGAAGGCGTTTGCTTCGGGGGAAGATGAAGGAGCCATCGGAGCCACCATGTGAGACAAACTCGTATTCGGTTGAGGGCTAACCGGGGAGTTGGGGTCCTTTTCCGGAAGTTCAATAGGCTAAATTGGATAATTTAGATGTTGGGTGATGAAATGGTTTGTAGAGTCTTAGAAGGCAGTAGAAAGCCAAAAATCTTCATTTACCCAAGTTCCGAGGCCATTTTTTTGCTTTTTGCCGACGGCGGTGTAGGGCCTACCGGGGATCTGGGAACCATTGCAACGAACCAATGGTCATTATTGACTGAAAATTTGATTACGAATCTAATGAAATTTTTTTTAGAAATTTTGAGATAACTTCTAGAGGTAGAAAACTCAACATAGAGGTTTTCTTTGACCTAGTGCCGAGGTGCCGACGATATTATGGAGGCGAAACCCAGGCGCAACCAAAAAAGGTCGTTTCTGATGAAAAAATAGTCAAAAATGGATATTTTGAACATTTTGAAACCAACGAAGTTATTTGAGAACATTTTGAGAACTTCTTGACTCGAAGTTGATAGGAAGTTTGAAACGCCTTAGGCAATAGTGGAGAGGATAACTGATACCGAGATCTTTGTCTTGATTTAAAAATTTATCGAGTTTCAATTTGGTGTATGATGTTTTTGGATATTCATAATTAGTGGTTTAGGTGATTTAAATAGAATTATGAGGGAGTTGTTTCTGACCCAAGAAGCTCGGAGAATCTTAGTGCATCGATAGAAGGAAATGTGTTGACGGGGAGCCTAAAGATGTTTGAGAATTTTGGAAAGCCATTAGAGGGATAAATGGTATTCTCAGCCCTTTGAATCATTTTTTATTCATTGGTGTTAAGAATGAAAGTTGTAAAATAACAATTACTTTTATCCAAAAGATCAAGTCTAGTTGACAAGACTCAAAGGAGATGCTTGAGATTTCGGGTGAACTCCTATATTATATTGCTATTGTGTTTAATGGTTTTATTGGAATTATGTTGCTGTTATACATGTTAAATTACAGCAAGAAAAAATAAACTTAAGACACATAAATAGTAAAAAAAACATACACCACTTTCAAGCCAACATTCCCACAAAACGTCAAGTTCAAACTAGATCATTTTTAATTAAAAGGCGAGTGGTAGGTTCTTGAAATCCATAAAAGTTATCCATACCATTTTCGGATCGGGAGCCTTAAGTGAGGAAGTGATCTAAAAATGAAAGTATTTGTTTTGCTGTTCAAATTATTCATTTCCATTAAATTTAAGTGTGCAAAGTGTTTGGATAGTCTTGTAAGTGAAACGAATTGTTTTTTTTAACTGTTTATGAACTTTGGTGTGAGGGAGTGTTGTTTTAATTTAATGTTTACAAAATTTATCTGAATAACATAGTATAATAACTTCACCATAAACACACAACAACATGATGAGGCAGTTCACCCTTCTGGGCTACATCTGTCAGGTCCAAGGCTCCCAATGGGCACGTCCTTGATATATTATGATGATAAAATTGGTAATACAGTGAGAAAATGGCATTAACAGACCAAACCAGCTGTGAAAATGGATTCAGAACATAAAAAGAAGCTAAGAATGACTTTGATTTCACCTAAAACAGTGAAGTGTAGTCCAATGTAGCTTTGTTTCCCTCAAGGCCCTGATGGCTCCCCAAGCTTCTCTAAAGTAAAAATGGCTGAAAGACACCTTTGATGGCTCTGCAATCTATTCCAATGGCTCTAGAATGTTGAGAATACTCAAAATCAAAAAACAATTCCCTCCAAAAGGTTCAGTAATCTGAAAGTTCTGTCCAAAAGAATTTTTGTCCAGTTTGGCCTAAAAAACCTCCACCAAAATAGAAATTACCGCCGGATTTGGGGGCTCCGCCCCAGTTTAGCTGTAAGGTCAAATAGGAAATAAATTTTAAGGTTACGGTGGTCACATGCAAACTGTAACTGTCAGAGTGTTTAACGTTAACAAACCATAAGTTGAAACCGTGGCATTTAACTCCATGCTTAAACTCCGCCGAGACATGTGACCGCATTGTCGTAACGGTCGGGGTTTTTTTTAACTCCCAATGGATGGCTTGACGTTCTGAACCATGGTTCTATGTAGAGGGGGCTAGCCCCTAGGGGCTGGCCCCCTTTTCTCCGCCCAACCATTATCGCGTCACCCATATTCATTCACGTCTGACCCTTCACGTTCAGCTCCGACCCACGGGTAGAACCTGCACACCCATTCATTTACTGCTAACCTGAGTCTTTTTCACACTCCACCCACCCATTCATGGGTAGACACCACCCGCTGGTGACCTGCGCCCATCCAGGTTGGGTCAGGTCGGACCCGAATGAACCAACATTTTTTCAACATCCAATTTTTAATCAGATTGAACCTTGTAGGTCTGGGGCCATGTGGCATCCTCTGGGAAGGCCACGTGGCACCCACTGATAAGCCATCCCCATTTTTATAAAAAAATGAAATTTTCCATTTCACATTAATTTCTGAAGAGGCCAAAATTTTGATTTCCAAAGTTTTTTTTTGAAGGTTACTGGACAAAATTAAAACTTGAATATCTTCCACATCCGACATTGGATTTGAGTGTCGTTCCCAACGTTAGGATTTTAATGACGAACACTATCCGGTCGATTGATTTATTACTAGTTCTGAGCAGTTCCAATTTTGAGCATTTTTTCACTTAGGACATGATCACCTGATCACACCTCCCCATTGGGAAGCTTTTGGACCCAAAAAGACTTAAATTACCTCTTAAGAAGATGAGGGTACAGGTCCCTCACCTTTTCCATCTCAATCCACTTTGCCTTACTCGGTTTGCTGCCTTTAAGACTAACCCGAACATAATCAACATTTCCCCTCCTTGAAGTGCATGTCCTCTGTCAAGGATAACATCCTCTTTCAATTCATCCAAAAATTTTGGTGAGAAACCCTCTATGGATGGCAGCTGAATGTCTCTTTCATAATTAATAATTAAAGGAGGTTCATAAAAACGTAAATTTTCCACATTTACAACGGAATACATTTGCATGTATTAAGGAAAATCTAATTGAAAAGCACTATTTCCAACTTGTTTAAGGATCTTGAATGGACCATAACGAATAGGCTTCAGATTTTTACCTTCTCCTTGCATTATTTCCTTACTAATATGAAGCCATACCTCATCCCCTTCTTGAATCTTATGATCAATTCTGTGCTTATCATGCCTCTCCTTGTACTTTCCTTGACGTTTTTCAAGCTGTTCTTGAACCTGCTGATGTATGAGCCGAATTCTTTCAATGAACATGCAATATTTGTAAATGTCATTATGACCATCAATGGCCACATCCTTCTCAAGAATGAAATCTAAAGGTGACTTAGGCAAATACCCAAAACAAGCTTCAAAAGGTGAAGTATTTGTAGAAGAGTGCTTGGTCTAGTTGTAAGCATGCTGAATGTAATGCAAGTGCTCATCCCAAAGCTTGGGATGCTTGCTGCAATAATCTCTCAGAATATGTATAATGGTTCTGTTCACTACCTCTGTTTGGCCATCTGTTTGCGGATGGAAAGCAATACTCTTCTTCAACTTGGTGTCCATCATCTTCCATAAATTGGACCAAAAATTCCCCACAAATCTGGAATCCCCGTGACTAACAATAGAAGTAGGAAAGCCATAATGAACCCATACATGTTGAAAATATAAATCAGCAGTTTTTTCAACAATTATAGTTTTCTTACATGGCATAATAATACACATCTTGCTGAAACGATCAACTACTACATAAAGATAATCATGTTGCCTTCTAGATAATGGTAGCCCTCCAACAAAATCCATAGAAACACTTTCCCATGGTCTAGAAGGTACCGGCAATGGTGTATATAAACCAAGCTTCCTATTGCAAGGCTTTCTTGTAGCACATAATTAAGAACCTCTAATGAAATGTGAAACACTATCTACCATGCAAGGCCAATATCAATACCTCTGTAAATGTGCCACCGTTTTGCTTACCCCGAATTGTCCAGCTATGAGAGAAGAATGAGCTTCTCTCATGATGCTTAGTCTCTCCCCCTGTGGTATACATAACTTGCCCATATGAAAAAAAAAATTATTATGCAAATGATAATCATTCTCCTCAACATGATTCCCTTCACTCAAGTTAGCATACACATCCTTAAAATCAACATCTGATGCATATTGTTCTATGTAGCTCTCATGTACAATAGAATCATTCTTAAGTAAATTACTAGCACTAATAATAGGCCTTGAAAGCATATCAGCAACCTTATTGTAAATACCTTTATTGTACCTTATTACCAAGTGAAATTGTTGTAGAAATCCCATCCATTTGAAATGTCGTGACTGTTGCAATTTACTTTGCGATTGCAAGTATTGTAAAGGCTGATGGTCGGTATGAACAATTGTTTCTTTTCCCATCAAATAGTGTGTCCATTTTTTGACACTTCGTACCAATGCATACAAATCTTTATCATATGTAGGATAATTCACAACAACACCATTAAATGTCTCAGAATGAAATGCAACAGGCTTACCATGCTGTAAGAGAACTGCACCCATGGTGTAATCACTAGCATCTGTCTGAATCTCGAATGGTTGTCTCAAGTTCGGTAATGAAAGTACTGGAGCTAAACTTATCTTCTCTTTCAAAGACTCAAAATATTTATGTTGCTTTCCTCCCCATTGCAAAGCACACTTCACACTAGTCACTGCATGCATAGGAGCTGCTATGGCAGAGAAGTTAGAAATAAACTTCCTCCAATATTGAGTTGCACCCAAAAAACTTCTTACCTCTGTAATGGATTTGGGAGTAGGCCAATTCAAAATCGCTTCTAATTTGGAAGGATCAATTCTCAAAGCACCTCCTCCTACTATGTGTCCCAAATAAACCAAAGAAGTCTTTCCAAATTCACACTTTGACATTTTAAGAAATAACTGATTTTTCTTCAAAATATCAAGTACTTTCTTAACATGCATGACATGCTCTTCTCTAGTCTTGCTGAAAATTAAGATGTCATCTAAGTAGACAATAAAAAAATCATCAAGAAAATGATGTAAGACATCATCCATTACCCGCATGAAAGTTGCAGGTGCATTGCATAAACCAAACAACATAACAAGCCACTCAAAAAGTCCTTGTTTGGTTTTAAATGTGTCTTCCAAATGTCACTTTCTGCAATTCTAACTTGATGATAACCACTACGTAAGTCTAACTTAGTGAAATATTTAGCATCTTTCAGCTGATCCAACAAATCATCTATCCTTGGAAGTGAGTAACGATTATTTACCATTATTTTGTTCAATGCCCTGAAGTCCACACACATGCGCCAAGTTCCATCTTTCTTTGGAATCAACACTATTAGTGACCCACATGGCGAAGTGCTTGGTCTTATGAATCCTTTGTCCAAAAAGTCATTAATTGATTTCAACATTCTCCATCATAGACAAGTGGTACATGCCGATGTTAGGAAGAGGAAAATTTTGATGTAAATGGATTTCATGTTGAATCTCCCTTTTAGGAGGTAAACCTATCGGTTCCTGAAACATCTCATGATGTGCATCAACTACATCATATAAATCTGATTTATGATTTGAATCAAAATTTTCAAATGACTCATGATTCATATCAACCTTGGGCTTAACCATAAGAAGTACAAAACTCTTACTAGAATTTACTAGCCTTTTTACCTGTCCCACATTTACCATCGCTATATTTTCCTTCTTGCGATGTGCTCTGAAAATGAACTCCTTGCCATCTTTAAAGAGATGATATTTATTTTCATGGTGATGGAAGATCGATTTCCTGTAAAATAAGTAAGGACTTCCCAAAACAATTCCTGATATATCAAGCGGCACCACATCAAGTTCAACTGTGTCAATGAAGTGTGCAATTATGGCGAATTGCAATATGCACTTTATTGAGACTTGTAAGTTTGCATCCTTGCATATCCACCCAAGTGGACAAGGCTTTGGATTTGGAATGGTCTCAAGTTTAAGCTGTTTGAAAAAGTCTTCTGATATGAGATTTTCGTGTGAACCACTGTCAAACAGTGTGTCAATTTTAGTATGTTTTGAGACTACCCTCACATGGAACAATTCAATTCTTTCTTCCTCATTAGGAGCTTGTACATGATAGTTTGAAGAACTAGTGCTTGCTTTAGTTTCAGTTTCCTTTCCCTTCATAATTTTCAAACCCATGGATGCAATTTTGGTTTCATCCCCTGAATCATCACCTAAATCTTGAGGTGTAGCTGTAGTAACTGCAGCTTTCTTCTTTCCTTTGTTTTTGTTAAACTGATTTCTTTTTTCAGGATGTAATTTCCAATATTTTTTCTCTTCATGGCCCTCTCTTGAACAATTCTTACAAATAACTTTTTCACCCTCTTGTTTGATAGATGCATTATTTTTTCCTTTTCCCTTAAAGGTTTTATCTTTGTTCTTCCCTTTAAAAGGCTTGTTTCTACCCTCATTAAAAGTATTTTTCCTTCTAGCCTCTAAATGCGTAGCTTGTACACAAACTTCGTCTAGACTAGTAGGATTGAACATAAGGATAGTATGTTTAAGGTAACTGTGCAAACCACCTATATATTTTAGCAAAGTATCTTGACTTTGTAAGTCTACCCCTAATAAGAGTGCTCTTCTCCTAAATTCTTGGGTATAGTCTTGCACATTCTGTCCCTTAGGATGTCTAAAGTTTTTCCAATTCATTATAGCCTTTTGTAGATGAGCTAATGGATAAAATTGCTTCTTGATTGCAGTAATAAATTTAGTCCATGATAAAGTAATATTACCATGTTTCCTAATTTCATCCTTGGTCTTGGCTTTCCACCATACCAATGCTGCTCCATCCATTCTTAATGAGGCTAATTGTATCTTGGTGTCGTCATCATGAAGGTTTTTAATCCTTAAATAAACTTCCAATTGTCTGATCCAATTGTCAAGTTTCTCTGCATTGACTTCACCGTTAAACATAGGCAATTCTGACATCAAGATTTAAAAAAGGATTTTTACCAGTGGTTTTCGACTTATGAGACTGATTTACCGAAGTCGAGGAAGGCGATGTAGAGGAAGAGGATGAATATGGAGATGGTGGATCACCAGTTCCTCCATGTCCTTTATTTGACTAATCATTACTCTTCTTTCCTTTTAAGGAACCCTCTCCTTCTTTTTGGTTTTTAGACCCTTCTCCAACAATCCTATCATTTCTTTCTTGATAGAGTATCCTTACCATCTTAGTCATATCCAAGAAAGCTTTCCGGAATACTCGTTCTTCTTCCTTGCGATCCATCTCTTCAGGAGCTTATCCTTCTCTTGAAGACATGCTTGTAGCTACTTCTAGGGCTCTTGGAGGTGGTTCTCTGACCCTTCTTGGTTGTGGATTAGTTTGTGCACTAACCAAGTTTCCTTCACCTCTCTTGATTTTTAGCCTAGTAAGCATCAAAACTTGCAAACAAATAACTTAATCTTTGCACAAAAAAAATGTTGAGTAAAAATTCTAGCTTCTAAGGCTCTAATCTTGAGCTATGATACCAACTGATTTGAAAATGATTTTTTTTTTTTTTTTTAAATAATTTTTTTTTTAATTTTTCTGTTCAAAGTATTCATTTCCATTAATTTAAGTGTGCAAAGTGTTTGAGTAGTCTTGCAAGTGAAACAAATTGTTTTTGATAACTGTTTATGAATTTTGGTATGAGGGAGTGTTGTTTTAGTTTACTGTTTAACAACTTTAATCTGAATAACACAGCAGAATAACTTCACCATAAACACACAACAACATGATGATGCAGTTCACCCCTCCTGGGCTACATCTGCTGGGTCCAAGGATCCTAATGGGCATGTCCTTGATATATTATGATGCTCAAATTGGTAATATAGTGAGAAAAAGGCCTAAACAGACCAAACCAATGTGAAAATGAATTTAGAACATAGAAAGAAGCTAAGAATGACTTTGATTTCACCTAAAACAGTGAAGTGTAGTCCAATGCAGCTCCATTTCCCTCAAGGCCCTTATGGCTTCCCAAGCTTCTCTGAAGTAAAAATGGCTAAAAGACACCTCTGTTGGCTTTGAAACCTATTTCAATGGCTCTAGAATGCTGAGAATACCCGAAATCAAAAACAATTTCGCTCCAAAAGGTTCATTAAATCAGAAGTTATGATCAAAAGAAGATTTGTCTAGTTTGGCCTAAAAATCCTCCACCAAACTTGGGAGGACTGGAGTTAACTCTGCTAAAATGGAAAGGCTACCGAATTTGATGGAAACACACCAAATTTTCCACGTGGTTTATATGGCATTAAATTTATAATGGTGGAGCGGTCACATTGTAATGGTTAAGGCTGGAACCGTCAGCATGACTGCCAGACGGTTAAGGCCCGGGTTTCGAGCTGTCGGTTCTATGCAAAGGGCGTTAAACTTGGAGCTAACCACCCGTTCAACCCTGCAACCAGGCCACTACACGATGACCTGAACGCGTTCGGGTCAGGTCGTTCACCGCCTGACCGACCCATCGCGTTCACGTTCAACACTTCCTGCCATTCAACTCTGTGTTGCATTCAGTGCTAACGCCGCAGGCTCTTCGTACAGTCTCCGCCCACCTATTCACGGGTAGACACCACCCAATACTACATTCATTCGTGCCTGCCAACATTCACATCCAACCATCTTTGCACACGCATTGGTTTAGTGCTGACCCCGCGGGTAACCTGTGCTCGTTTGGGTCGGGTCGGGCCCGACTGACTAGTAGCATTTAGCTCAAGTCGGGGCTGAACCAAAAATTTCCAAACACCAAATTTTTAACACATATTTGAACCTTTATGCCTAGGGAAATGTGGTAGCATCTGGGTAGGCCACGTGGCACCCACTGATAGGCCATCCCCTTTTTTTATAAAAAATGAAATTTTCCATTTCACATAATTTTTGAAGATGCCATATTTTTGAATTCCAAAGTGCTGTTTTGAAGGTTATTGGACAAATTAAAACTTGAATATCTTCCACATCTGACATCAGATTTGAGTGCCGTTCATGGCGTTAGGATCATAATGACGAACAATATCCGGTCAATCAATTTATTACCAATTCTGAGTAGTTCCAATTTTGAGCATTTTTTTTCACTTAGGACATGATCACCTGATCAAGAAGATGAAGCTTCCTTCCAATAGTAGTTGGTGATTAGATCGGGGAGTTGTAGCTTCCTTCCAGTGGGTGTTGGTAAACGAGATAAGGGGGTTGGACCTCCCTTCTAGTGGGTGCTGGAGAACAAGTGAAGGTTGTAGTCTTCTTCAGGTGGGTGCCTACGTGTTGGTATGAGTCTGTAACAATACAAGATTGTAAGAAGTTTTCATTATAATAAAATTGAAGACAGAGAAGACAACATCATTGGTTTTCTCCCACATTGGGTTTCCACCTTAAATACCAGCGTTCATGTGTGTTTCTTATGTGTGATGTGTTAGAGTTCCTTAGTTTCGCAAGGCTGAGAAAGGAAACCAAAGAGGTTTATCTCTCTATGGGTTTACTAAAATTTCAAGAAAAAACACTTGTTGGATGTAGATTTTGATTCCTCATCCAAGGAGTACCAATGTTGCATACTTTCGATAGACCCCACTACACAAAAAATGAGAAATACATAAAAAAACATGATTGCAATCACATTTTTTTATGTATTTCTCATTTTCATGTAGCAGGGTCTATCGAAAGTATGCAACATGGGTACTCATTGGATGAGAAATAAAATTTTTCATGTAACGAGTACTCCCGCTCAAAATTTTAGTAAACCCTTAGGGAGATAAGTTGAAGATACGAGTTGAAAAGGTAGTTTTATTATATTATTAATTTTTTTATTTTTTATTTTTTACTCCAAAAATGGTGAATCATCCCCCATGGTTAACACCATCATCTTGAAAACTATTGGTTCTTATAAAGTCTATTTTGGTTGTACATTTTTCCTAGGAGGCCCATTTTATACCTCAAAATTCCCTTAATGGAGAGAGAAGAAAAACTTGGAGGAAGAATAACTAAGAGTAGAGAAAGTAGAACAAGAGCTAAGGGAAGAGAGAGAGTTAAGAGGAAGAGAAAACAAGGAGAAGCATAAGTAGGAAGAATAATAAAGCCAAGGTGACACAGTGGAAGAGACGATACCCATATAGGTTGAAGAGTAGGTACAGGATCATCCAGCAGCGGAACGAGTGAGAGAACAAATGAAAAAGCAGGAGATCTCTTAGGATATTGAGAAATTGATTGAAGTGGTGGACATTGAGTTAGGACTGGGGTCGCAAGATGAAGATGTGGGCCTAACGCCTAACGCACCATAGGTCACCATTCATACTCCACCACATCTAGCCATAGAGCTAGACCCAAGCGAGGAAGGGGAGGTAGTTCCCCTTGATGATGATCTAGTGATGGATGTGTATAGTTTGTCATTTGATGAACTCCATAAGAAGATTGTACAAGCGCAAAGAAATAATTTCACAGATGATCATGCATCACTTGCATTCATTAGATAAAGGGTGATAGTGGTAGACACTAGAAAGAATCCAAACACTATTGTTGATGCCAACTTGGCCTTCGTAGGTGTAGCGGGATCTAAACTCAGTATTTATGGGTTGATAATAAGCAGTTGGTGTAGAATCTATAGGCACTCCGGTAAGAGAATGAGCAACTCCATGCAACAGTGCAGAATTCACCATCAGCATAGGTCCACCTAGAGGAGATGAGATCAACGATACTTTCTAAGGTATCCACACTTGGAGACACAATGTGGGACCTTTATGAGGAGTTTGCAGCCATACAGAAGGAAGTTTTTTGCTTACATGACTTGCAATGGAAGAGCAGAGAGTTTTTCAATATTCTTAAGAATAAGAATGTACAATCTTCCATCATCGTCATGCATGAGTGGACAATGAAAAGTAAGGCGACACCGCTTACACTGGTGAAGAAGAGGAAGCCGCAGGTGGAGCTAGAGAAGGGAAGAGTTTGGATGTTGATCCAGAACAAAAAGTAGATCACTTCATTCATTGAAAACATTTAGGCCTCATATGTATGGATATATAGCAGTTTGGAATTCATGGTGAGAACCCACCGGATCCCATCATTTGGTACACTCATTGAGATCAAACACAAATGACAAGTCTGGCAGGAGATAGATTGGTACTTGGAGGAGCTAAAGAGATGTCCACCCAGGAGGATTTGGAGATGAATAGAAAGAACATGAAAACCTACATCGGTGGCCTGGTTCATATTAGAAGAATGTTTCTCCTAATTCAGGAAGAGGTTAAGAAGAGGTTCCCCAAGATGTTGTACCCAGATGCTATGAAGGTAGGAGAATGCTTCCATCCTGACACTATCTCATAGTTTGGGGAGACCATCTAGAAGTATCACACTTGGTATCAGTATGTGGCTGAGAGACACCAAGTCAAATTTGCTCGGCTTGATTCCACCTCAACTCCAACATCATAGTGCTTTGTCTTATTACGATATCAAGTTGTATCTACCATGAAATATTATTTGTAATTATTGTAAAAGTGATATTCCAAGTCTCCTTGATGGACTGTGAAAAGTCATATGTAATAAGTCGAAGAGTCATGAGGGGAGTCCAAGAGTCATAAAGGGGGCATGACAAGAGTCACCCCCCTTTTGGGTTTTTGGGAGCCATGCTTTTGGCTTGGCTTACACTTAGAGAGAGCTTGGGAGTTTTGTGTAATCCTTGGATTATTCGTAACATAGAGGGAGTATACTTCTTTGGAGGAGCAGGTGCTTTGGGCTTCACGTTCCACTATTGGGGATAGTGGCTTATCATATGTTGTATGTATGACTGGAACTATCACTTTTAATAAAACTTAGAGTTGGCACGCTTTCATGCATATATTGTGAATATAGTAGGCCTACTCTTGTTGTTTGTTACACATATTCCTATGAACTACTTTGTTTGCATTTGTATGTATCTTGTTGGATGTGTGTTGATGTGTTAATCCAACACCTTAACTTGTGGAATATTCCTCTTGTTAGTTCATGTGATGTATTTTCACTCTTGTGTTCCTTATAAGCTGCATACTATTACAAGCTTCCAAGGGGATCACTTTCCTTTCCCTTATTGTGTTGTAATCGTCATACGTTGTACTTGACTCTCCATAGGGTCACACACTTGTTCTCACCAAAGACAACTTGCACCACTCTATGCATTTTTCAAACCAAGGCAGATAATTAACACCCCACTGTTGGGACTCCTAGTCCAAACGATGTGAGGCCTACATGGGACTTCAGATCAGGGAGATCCCGTCAATTTTTGTGGGTCTAGCACCATCAACAACACATTTCTTGGAAACTTTACAGGTAACTGGAAATCTAGAAAAGTTAAAATTTGATGAATTAAGTGAAATTCTAGTTTAACATGACAAAAGTTTTGGAAAGAAGAAACAGGTTGGAGAAGATGTCTTCTTTACAAAAGCTAGCACTAGTAAATATTCAACTGAAATTTATATTAGAGAAAGAGGGCACACCAATCAAAATCAAGGAACACATAGAGTACAAGGTCATGGTAGAAGTCAAGGAAGAGGGAACAACTTCAACCGGGGCAACAGTTCTGACAAAGGAAACATTCAAGGCAGAGGAAATATTCAAAGAGGAGGAAACAATCAAGGAAAAGGAAAAATTCAAGGAGGAGGAAAAAAAAAAGGTAGAGGAAAAAGTAGAGGTAGAGCAAAAGCTCAAGGTATAGGAACATATTTCAATCAATTTGTTTGTAGAATATGTAACAAAGTTGATCATTATGATGAGCATTGTCGAGCTTATATTGAAAAATTTCCAAAGTTTCAACAACACTTGGCACAATTTTCTAATGATCAAGAATATGATGGCTCAGAATATGTCTTCGCTACACTTCAAAGTTCAGAATAAAAAACATTACAGGTCTCCACATATCTTAAAAGTGATTATGAATATGCATGGATCTTAGATACATGGTCAAAACAACATATGCCTTTTCAACGTGACTTTTTTTTTACTTTTCAATAATGCCAAATCAATTCAATCTTTCTTATAGATCATGCAAGACAAAATCCTCGTGAAAAGGTTTAGTAAGGATTTCTCTTCCTAACATTGGAGAAAAACCAATCTCAAATGTTTGGTATGTACTGACTTTCAAGAAGAATTTGTTGTCATTAGTCATGATTCGACAAGCTGGGCATTAGGTTGTTATGAAGGATGGATTAGTAAAAATAAACTCCACAAAATAGCATAAGAAGGCATTCATGATAGTATATGAAGATGGAAAATTTCTAAGGATGAAAGGAACAATCATTCTATGAAATTCACATTTTACAGGAGAAACAAATACAAAAATTTCACTAATAAGGTTGTGGCATGTTAGACACGAGAATTTAAACTTTAAAAGTCTCTCTCAACTTCAAAATCAGGGAACTTTTAAAGGAATTCCAACTTTTAAGAAATAAAATGCAAGATGTGAATATTTTTTTATGGGAAACAAAGTCGAGAGACTTTTCCAACAAGTTCATGGCATGAAAAAAAGTGTTTTCAATTGGTTCACAATGACATTTGTGGACCTCCATAGACTTCTCTAGGAGGTTGTAGATACTTTTTACTCTTGATTGATGATTTTAGTAGAATGACTTGGGTTTATTTTTTGAAACAAAAGTCAAAAACACTTGAAAAGTTTAATACTTTTTTCCAACTGGTTGAGAATGAAATTAAAGAAAATATTGGCACTCTCAAGACAGAAAATGGAGGGGAATTCACTTCCAATGAATTCCAAATTATTGCAGGGAAAATGGTATTAAAATAAAACTTAATTTTTTTGGGGCGCTTTGTTGTTCCTAAAATACCAATTGACCTCTACACATTAAATCATCAACCCAGAGTTTCGTCTGTCTATTTCAAGGTTTTCCACATAGTTTGTGCAAGAAACAATGTTAATATCACTTAACTTTCATGAACCTAATGAAAAGTAAAATAATATGAATGAAAAGAAAAACTCACACTTAATGAAATAAAAAACTCAAACTTAGCTTATAGACTTCATTTAAAAAAAAACAAGATTGCTAAAGGAATCAAATCGTTAAGACTCCTACCAAAAATTGTGAAGAAATCCAACCAAATACAAAGTTGTTTCTTAGGGAACTGCCTCTGTAGGAAAGGAACAACACTATAAATAGAAATTAATTCGCCATAAATTATATCAAATCATAAGAATTAACAACTCTACATTAACCAACAGGAAACATCTAGGAAATATAACACTCCAAAGAAGCAATTGCAGTAAATCTAATTCTATGATATCCAACTGTGACTATTGCAAAACACACACTTTAACAACAAATCTTATTAACAACATGTATATCTAGAAAACAACTAAATAATTGAATAAAAATAACTGAAAGTGGAATATAAACTTAATGATATAAGAAATTACAGTATTGGGTCCAGGACTGGGCCCAAAATCACTGGAATTCAATTTCCTTGTAGCTAACTTAGCACAACAAGTTAAAATTTAACACCAATAGTCTCCATTAAATTAAGAAAATTAAATTACAGGGAATGTTTGCAGATATTTAAAATGTATATCAAGATGATTACAACTCAAGTTAAACTATTGAGGTTCAATCCCTCATTTTAATATTAAAAAACATGTGTATTTTAAAATGGAAAGTGATCCTGAGAATCTAAAGATTCTGAGGATGATTTATTCAAATTACAAAAATATCCCTCGTTTCCCAGAATAGCAGGGCCAAGATTTGTTCTCCAATTGATCCATCTAGGATAGATATCAATCTCATTCAGTTGGCTATAATTAACTTGAACAACCCCAAATAGTCTGTTCTTCCTTAGCTATTATAGGGAAAAACATCTGATATCAGATATCCCTGTTCAAATAATGGTTAAAATCACAAGTAATCATGCCTTTAATAATTTAAATCAATTCATTAAAGAGATAAAATAATGAAAATCTATTAACTCCTTTATAAAATATATATTGCGCAAGTTACCACATTCTACATACAGAAAGGCTTAGAAAATTTGTACAAAAAATAAGAAATAAGGTAAGAAAATTGTATCAATTATGAAGCCCAACATAAATGTATACACTCCGCAACAAAATGGAGTAGAAGAGAGAATGAATTGCACCTTGTTAGGAGTGGCAATATCCATGCTAAATTTCAAAAATTTAAGTCCTTTATATTGGGTAGAAGAAATACATATATCAGTCTACTTAAGGAACAGGTCTCCTACTACTTCTTTGGATGGAATTACACCATATGAAGAATGCTTTGGTTTCAAACCTCAAGTAAAACATCTTATATTTTTTGGTTCAGTGTGTTAGGCCTTAGTTGCATAATAAAATCAAACTAATATTGATTCACGAAGTTTGAAGTGTACATTGATTGGGTATTATGCTGAAAAGAAGGGATATTGTCTTCTGTCCAATTGAAAGTTTATTGTTAGCAGGGATGTTATATTGATGAAACAGAAAGCAAGAGAGCCACAAAGATAGAAATTATTCTGCAAAAATTGGAAACTAAGGGAGATAAAAATAAAAGCAAAATTCAAAATCAACCAAGTACAAAACATTGGTATGATATTGAATTTCCTTCATCAGAATCTGGTTCATCCATCTCACCTACTTCATCTAGGACCTCTAGCTCTTTTAGAAGTTCATATGACAATGAATCTCCACCCCCTGAAACTTCAAATGATCGAAGAACATCTGTTTATATCAATCTAATTTATAATGATGGTGATTATTAAGATCCATAAACAATTGAACATCAACTGCCTAAATGGGTCATTCAAATTTTGAAGGATGTCAGGCCAGATGAACAAAACAAAAAAGGAAGATGAAGTTCACAAAGAAATGATTTTTTTTTTCCTTAATAACAAATGGTTTTACTGAGCTCTCCACATAAAAACAGGCAGTAAAACATATTGAATGGAAAAAGGCAATGGTTGAAGAATATAAGGAAGTGATGGAAAACAACACTTGGAAACTTGTTGACTATCACAAAAATGTGAAACCCGTTGGATGCAAATGGTCTTACAAAATTAAGTATAAGCCAGATGGATACATTGAAAAGTACAAAGCAAGGCTTGTTTCCAAAGGTTTTACACAACAAGACGAAATCGACTATGAGGAAATTTTTTCACCTACAACAAAGTGGAACACCATCATATTAGCACTTGCATTACCAACTTAAAAAGGATGGAAAGTACATCAGATGGATGTTAAAAGTGCCTTCCTCAGTGGAGACATACAAGAAGAAGTATATATGAGTGTTTTGAGATTGAAGGGTAGGAACACAAAGTATGAAAATTGATCAAGGCTTTATATGGATTGAAACAAGCTCCATGATCTTTTTATGCAAAAATGGATGAGTACCTTCACAAGGTTGGATTTCAGCGAAGTGAATTTGATGATACTTTATATGTGCACCAACAAGGTAAAAATCTGGTGATTATAGTTATGTATGTGGATGAATTGATCATTACTGGAAATAATAATGATGATATTATGCAGGTAAAGAAGGAGTTGCAGGTTGGATTTAAGATGACTGATTTGGGATTACTTCACTATTATCATGGATTTAAAGTATTCCAAGACCTTAAATATATTTTTATTAGTAAAAAAAGTATGCATCTAAAATTCTTCAAATATTTGGAATGCAATATTGCAAGCATGTTTTCACCCCAATGGAACAAAACTTAAAACTTTCAAAATTTGAAGGGGCGGAATTAGTAAGCAGTACTACTTATAAACATTTTATTGGTAGCTTGATCTATCTAAAAACCACTCATCTAGACATACCTTAAGCAGTTAATATTCTCTTGTGATTCATGCATGAACTAAGGAAAATTCACTGGAATGCAGAAAAAGGGTCCTTGTATATATCCAAGGGACGAAAGATTTTGGCCTTCTTTAAAAAAATACTAAGAAATTTGTACTTGGTGGGTATTCATATGCAAATTTTGTTGGAAGTATTGATGATCAGACATCAAAATCAGGTTATTTAATGAACATGGAGTCAACTTCAATTTCTTATATTTACAAGAAGAAAGCTACAATGACCACTTCTTCAACGAAAGAATAATATATATCAACATGGGATGCAGAGTGTGAAATTGTTTGGTTGCACATAATTTTGCAGGATTTAGGCATTCCTCAAGAAGATGCCACATATTTATTCATCGACAACTAGTCAGCCATGAATCTTGCCAAAAATATAGTTTTCCATTCAAAAACAAAACATGTGGATACAAAGTATCATTACATCAGGACACTCATCACAAAGGACGTCATCAAACTAGTATATTGTCCTTTAGAAGATCATATCTCAAATATTTTCACAAAACCACTTGGCAGGATCAAATTTACTAAGTTTAGGGAATAGCTTGGTATTTGTTGCAATATACCTTTGGATCAAAGGGGGGAATGTGTAATGTTCCCAATTTTAGCCTCAAGCTAAAATGGAACATTATAGTTGCATATTTTCATTTTGATGAATAAAATTGGGTAAAGTGACCCATTCATGAAATAAATAGGAATAAAATCCATCACAATGTGAAAAGGGATCATCATGGAGCTGGATTTCACACCCTCAAGTGTGAAAGGAGTTCAAATGCAAATGGACAAGGCCTAATTGACCAAGTCAAACTGCGTTGGCATGAGTTGGAGAGCACTAAGTGGGACAACACAGTTTTAGTGGAGGAATATTCCATGAGGGAGGAAACTTCTAGAGGAAGGAAGGTGAAGGCTCATTGAGTTTAAAACAGGAGCAAGGTAGCCCATTGATATTATCTTGGATCATTTGATTATTTGTCTACAGAGGAAAATTGCTGCCTCTTGCTGTTCAGCAGAGCTGCAGTGCCCTCGGGCACGAGGGAGTCCTGTTTAGGATTTCCTCTCATTCTTGAGTAGCTCATGAAGGATTGCACTCATCCTCCATATTCCAGCATTCAGGCCATAGCATTAGCCTACTTCATCAACATAGTTCCTGTAGCAGATTATTGGGCATTGTTGCAGGATGTTGCTGGGAGGTTTCCTAAAACACCATTTTGAGTTGATCTTTCAGAGGAGGGAAGTTATCTACTTCTGGGAGATTAGTGAGAATGGTTCCAGAGCTTATTCCACCATCATTAGTAGGAGGCCAACCATTTCCATCAGTTACAACGCAGACCCTCCCATAGACTGCGTTCTAGTAGGAGCATATTTGCAGTGAGGGTGTTGCAGAAATTTCAGAGGCTGAGATCTTTGGTGTAGGGATCAGCGTTGCACTTCAGATTTCCAGAGGAGAAGGGATCTTCATTAGCTTCAGCCATTCAACCTTCTCCATTCCATTCCATGTATTGAGTTGCTGCAGCTACCCAAAAACTCTGGCATTTCAACATTTTTTCATATTTCAGCCAATCCTTCTAGGATTGACTTGAGGTAGTGATTGGGAGCTTAGATATTCTCTCCCGACGATGTATGAGCCATGTATATGTAGATCAATGATGTTTATCATTTAGTACAGTAGTCTCCTTTCTATGACTGCGCAGTTCATATTCATGGGCATTCTGCTATGAAGCAGCACTTTGTATTTTGGCCTGTGTTTTCATGAAAGGCTTCTTGCCTTATCCTTTTGACATTCATTGTACCATTTTATGCTGTTATTTCATAATAAAATGGTTCAAGGGTTTTCATAAATTTGGGCATAATTTTATTCACTACTATTTCCAGTTTATGTCTTTATATTTTTGTAGCTGCATCTTTGGGTTATCTTGAAAGATTCCCAATCTTGTTGTATTCCCTCTTGGAAATATTGTCCCTCGACAACACTCTATAGACAAAGTTTGATAGTGGGCCAGGAAGCCTTTGGAGCTCATCCTTCTTTATGAAGGTGAAAAATCCAGTAAATGCCCCTTCCCTCTATCTCTGGAATAGATTTTCTTGTCGATTGACAATGTTTCTGAAAAAAGGAACCTTACAGTGGTATCAGAGCATAATCTTGGCTCAGCCTATGGATCTTCACCAAGATGCCATATAAGAAGATGAAGAAGAAAGAAAAAGGAGATGAGCTAGCCAAGCTTCTCCCTCAATCCACCTAGGGCTTTCATGGGAGCCACAAGCAAAAGAGAAGGGAGAGATTTGAAGAATCTCCACAAGGGTTTGAAACAAGAACAAACTCTAGGGTTTCTGATGAGGAATGTGAACATGCAGTCACATCCTTTGATGCACATCACAGTCACATGTGTAGCTTTGTCATGAAGATATGGGAAAAAGGAGGAGAGGTGATCAAGAGGAAAACTCTTGAAGATTTTCAGAAGGAGTATGAGTCTCAAACTCCTGCATTTAGAGATCATCTCAGTTCATGGAATTTTGAAAGTCTAAGGTGAAGGGAAGCCAAAAAAAAGATATATTTTTTCTATCCACTATCAAAATTTCACCTACATGTTCAGCCAAAGCATGGGTAGAGGAGTTGAAGACCATGTCGCAACAGCACAAAGTTTACAAAGGAGATGCTATCAAATTTGCAGCGCTGCACTTGAAAGGTAAAACCTATGCATGTTGGATATTTGAGTCATGTTCTTTAGAGGATGCAAATACTTATTTATATTTCAGATTCATTGAAGCAATGATGAAAATATTTGGTAGGAGGAAATCTGAAACACATGCAGAGAAATAAACCAAGAATTTTCATGTAAGGGAAGGAAACATAGACTCAGATCCACTTCAAAGCATTGTTGAGAGGGATGGCATCTTGCATCACACCTTGTTGGAGGCAAGGTATCCATCTCACATTCTTGCATAAGAGAGCATAGAGGTCTCTTTTTCAAAAGGAGATCAAATTTTGGATAAGTTGCCCCTACGTGTTGATGAGGAGGAGGGCAACTGTGCTGGGATAGCTAGAGTTGATCCAGTGCCTCATGCAGAGGTAAGAGGAGCTCTTGCTCCACATAGAGGGATTCTTGTGTCTTTGCAAGAAATTCCCCAGGATCTCCCATGTATATATCAAGGCACAAATCATGATACATCTGTGCCATTGGCAGTAGGGTGTAGAGCTATGAAGACAGAAGAAGAGAGAGGGAGGATGATCAGCATCATGTGATGAGGAGCACACAACCTGTCTATTTTATGAGGTTGATGCAACTAAGATGATGATTGCATTGTGCAGTGGAAGCATGGAGGGTTTTCTCCATTCATACATTTAGTCATCTCTTGATGATGGTGTTTCACTACATGGAGACATTGCACCAAGGAGACCACTAAATCAGCAGAGGAGGTTGGATGCTCTATATTTGGGGGCCTCACACCTTAATTTCAGGAGGTGGAAACCTTGGGAGAGTTCAACACAGCGTAGAGAGTTTGGGATGGACACAAGGAGGAGGGAGACACTCTCTCATTTTCAGCATCACCCACTCTCATCAGTCATACTGCACTGGCAGATGTTGCTGCAAGGATAGAGGATTGCATCTTCACGATGCAGGTTGACTACTCCATAGATTTTGTGAGAGAGATGATACTTCCTTTGAGGAAGGAATCTTTCATGCATTGGAGTAGATGGAGGCCACTCATGCTTACATTTCCTAGGATCAGGAGATTCTTTGGAGGTGATAGTATCTCATGGGAGGCTCATTTTTAGAGAACATCATTTCTATTTGAGCATGAGAAGCTGCATGATGGGCATGGTAGCAACTTGGAGGGTAAATTTGGCATGAGGGGATGTCAAGGTAGCAAAAAACAGTGTGATGGAGCACCATATTTCAGAATACCAACACTTTCTTGGTGGAGGATTGATCCAGGATGGAGGACTCAGATTTGGTTGAGTATTCCCCAAGATATTGATGCATGCATGCTTCCTGGATGGCTTTTGTGAAGATGGAAGTTACTCAGTGGATGATATGATCATCTATCATCATGGCAGACTCTTCTTGGCTAGAGTTTCTAGTCTCAAGGAGAAATTATTTGCTTGCAGCATGTGAGGACTTCCTAGCTATGCATTTGGATGCATACTTTCCTTTGCTAGAGGAGTTCACTTGGAGGGCATTCAACATGATCTACATCAGCATATGGGTAGATGCACAACCCAATTTTTTTTGGAGAGGTTAGCACAACCATTCCCTTACTCATTGGAGGAAAGGGAGAGCACTCAAATGAGCCATTTCAGCTCAAGGTCTCAAGTACATGGTAGAGAAAGTATAATTTCACATTATGTACCTCTTTACTTTCTATGAGCAGTATATTGATCAAGGAGGATCATCCCTTCTTGAATTTTTTATGATGTACTTGCAGCTACTTGTAGCCTTGATTTTGGCTATTTTGTGATGGTTGTGGGGGAAGCCACATACTTCTTGGTGTGCACCATTGGAACCAAATTGTGATTTCATGTTTCATCTTATGAGGAGACGTGGTGGCAGCAAACAAGTGGCTAGTACAACACTTGTTACTTTTGATTTTGAGGCAGGCTAAGGAGGCACTACGTAGGTTCCATGAGTGGAATTTGGAACCACTCTCTGGTTGTCATTTGACAACTTACTTCTATTTCGTATTGCTCCTTATGTATTTCTGATGTTGTATGTCTATTTAGGAGCTTTATTTGGAGAGAATTATATGAAAAGCCCATTGGGAGCATGATTCTCCCCATTGTATATGTTTTATCTTGCAGGAGATACCATGGGAAAACCATGATTGCCACATTTCTACTCGTACCTTCTTGTGGGAGGGACCACTTGGAGAATTTGTAGAGGCATTTTATGGCTGATTTTCTTAATGGGGTAGTTTTGGCCATTCTTGGAGGCTGTACTATTTTAGCCCGAGGATAGAGGCTGCCCCATGAAAACTTCACATGGAGAGAGGGCCATCTTGAGGAGCACAAGCACACTCTCCATTCAGCCCCAACACATTGCAGAAACTGGGGGTTGAGATTTTCATTGGATGATAGCATGGATGAGAGGATCATCATTGGGAGCAACATTATCCCATGCATATCATCACTCCTACCTTAAGGAGGCCACATTCTAGCAGGAAGGATTCCACTACATCTTCTATCTTTCCATGACGAACATCATATTTAGTTTGCATACTTGGGAGAGAGCATTGGAGGGCAGATTTGTTGTAGCATATTTGAGCAGTGGTGGGACCATGGATGAGGAGGCCACAAGAGAAGGAGGAGGAATTTTGTTCTCTCTATGTAGTTTCTTGAGGACAAGCAACATGTGGGAGGGGAGGACTGTAATGTTCCCAATTTTAGCCTCAAGCTAAAATGGAACATTATAGTTGCATATTTTCATTTTGATGAATAAAAGTGGGTAAAGTGACCCATTCATGAAATAAACAGGAATAAAATCCCTCACAATGTGAAAAGGGATCATCATGGAGTTGGATTTCACACCCTCAAGTGTGAAAGGAGTTAAAATGCAAATGGACAAGGCCTAATTGACCAAGTCAAACTGCGTTGGCATGAGTTGGAGAGCACTAAGTGGGACAACACAGTTTTAGTGGAGTAATATTACATGAGGGAGAAAAATTCTAGAGGAAGGAAGGTGAAGGCTCATTGAGTTTAAAAGAGGAGCAAGGCAGCCCATTGATATTATCTTGGATCATTTGATTATTTGTCTATATAGAAAAATTGCTGCCTCTTGTTGTTCAGCAGAGCTGCAGTGCCCTCGGGCACGAGGGAGTCTTGTTTAGGATTTCCTCTCCTTCTTGAGTAGCTCATGAAGGATTGCACTTGTTGATCATATGGTTAACATTCAATGCTATTCCTAGTTTTGAAGCCTCTCTGTTTGTGAAGAAGAATGCCCAAAAAGCCTCTTTTCCCCCTATTTCACACCTTTTAAACCTCTGTTTTCATCCCCTTGTCTCCCCTTCTAATTCCCTTCTTACCCTTCAAAATCATCCTATTTCCACTTTAAACCTCACAAATACCCTTTGTTTGGCTTAATATCCCCCTTTTCCTCTCTACTGTTACCCCTTTTTGGCCGTAAAACGCATTGAAATTAGGCCAAAAACCCACCTTTCACATATGAGGCTTAGCCCCTTTTCGGCCAGCCCCCTTAACCACTTCCCCATATGCCCCGTGCCTATGACCAAGCGCTTAAGGCCTGGGTGCTAATCGCATCGGAGAATTGGAGCGGAAACGTCTTTTTCCTTTGTAAACCATGAAAGTCCCAATGCGATAGTGTTAAGTCTGTCATTCCTTTGAAGCAATCTCCACCATCGATCTTTTAAGATCTGACAGCCAACACTTGTCCCGCTTGCGCCCATCGCCCCGATCCTTTCACCCCTTCGATTGCATATCAACCTTCAATCTATCAATGGATCGGACGACCACCACACCATTGCACCGATCGCAATCGCAACTTTTAAAGTTTGCTGCCCGTTGCACTCCCCGATTGCGATCCTCTGATTGTAATCTCCGCCGTCGATTTCCCTTAATCCAACAGTCCTTATTTCTCCTGCTCCACTCCTTTACCCCCATCCGTCTCCCTGCTGATTGAGTCTCCGCCATCGATCTTGTTCCAGATCGGACGGTTGGTGCTCAATCACGCATCGCCAATCGCAAGTCCTTAAATATGTCACCCACTGCCTTCCCCGATTTTGATCTGCCGATCTAATCGTGACCGTCCATCCAAGTTAGATCAACAGTCCTCATTGCATCGCCCTGTTCATTCATATTTCTTCATCAGAGTTCCGGCCTCACTTTGCTCCGATGCGATTAGATCGCAACCGTTGATCTCTCGAGATCTGACGGTTCATACCTAATCGCCCCCCGTCATGCTGGGATCCCACCACTTCTACTGTGTTACAGTCATTATCAGGGTTCAAACTCCATGTCTCGTCAATGATTCATAGGCATTGATGTCCTGTGAGCCCTACGCAGCACTGCACATCAACAAGACACACGAGATCACGTTAAAAGAGTATCAGTGTCGAAGACCCGCCATGGCAGAAACAGGAAATTGGAGACAATTTGGGGATTATGGCTAAGATTGATTATCAAAATCCCATCCTCCAAATTAAATCAGAATAAAAGAAAATCATGAAGATCTATAGACAGAAAAGCCTCTACTGCCACATCAGAGGCAAATCAATTCCTCTCAGCCAACATTCTGCCATCTGTGACAGCGACCGCCTCAACTCCACCTCGTCAGTGAAAATTGTCAATTCATGATTCGGCCCTAGTGGCCTTTTAATTTCATTTTAGTTTGTTACTTTTAAATTTCAAGTGGAATTCACATTCCACTCCTGCATTTTACTTTATGTCAGAAACTGTTGTTTAATATTCTTGGTTTAAAATGGCCGTGAGCCTAACTGTCAATGATGAGATGCCCCTATTCCTTAGCATGAATTTTGGTTATTTTTGATGGAGACCTCAAACTGATTACCAGCACACGAGGAAGATATTTTTCCCAAAAATATCTTCTCGCTCATGTTTCTGAGGCTTGTATATAAGCAGCAACTAAAGAGAAAAACGGGTTCCAGATTTTCTGAAGAATTCGCTGTGAAAGAGTTTCTTGTATGCAATTTGTTGAAGTTTTAATACAAATGTGAGGAGCTCGTTGGGTCTCAACAATAAGAATTTTTACCTTTAATGAGGATTCTAGTCTTGATGCTTTATAGTTTGTAATTCTATCTTATGTGATATAGTTTAGCTATTCATTTCACTATTTCCATCCTTATTTTATCATGCTCTGGAATGCGAGTGGCTCACTGGTTTTGGTATGAATTTATCACAATTGATACTCATGCTAAACCTGTCTAGCACTTTAAATATGGCTCAGTCATGATATGCTGTTTCATTTTCAACTTCATCCACGTTTCTTCTATATTAAGTGCTATGGGATGTTATTTTTTGAAAGCTATGGAAATGTATGGATTCTTATTATCTTAAGCACATCTCATGTTCAGATATGTTTATGGAATTTCATCTCATTAGTAGTTAGTATTCCTTCTATATTTCTTACACAGCATGCCGTCTGATTTTCAATCTCTGTAAAGAATTTTTAGAATCCAACCCTCCTTATAGAAAGCTTTCTTTGAGTTGTCTGATACATTTATATTGAGAATTCACTCCTTGCCTCTGCAATGTTCCTTTCATTATGCTGAGTTTGTGAATATTCGGTTCCATCTACATTGATCTTTCCTGTTAAAACTAAAATAGAAAAAGAGCCTTGTTCTGCTAATTGTCCTTGTTATATCATACTTCTCCTTGTTATATAAGATGTCCTAGGCACTGGTCTTTCACAACTCAAGGTTGTCTCTAGGATTGACAACATCTTTCTGGCATCGTTGCCGGGGATATCGAAGTTGAGAGAAGTTGAATCCCTGGGCCTTGACAAAACCTTATTCACTCTTCAAATAGGTGAGCATTGAGAGTTGAGAGATGTATATCCCTCACCTTGGCGACTCCACATTCATTTATCAGAAAAATTTACTTGCATTCCTGGCTCGTCGTAAGCCACTCCTGAGGTCAGATACGTCTCAGCCAAAGACACCTTCTGTGTCTGACCCAGAGAAGATCCTACATAGAAGGAGTTGGAGAGAAAGACCATCAGTCCATATTGAGATACCTGAATTCTCTTTAGAAGACTTTCTGTCCTCCTCCTCTCAAGTTGCTCAAGTACATGGTCCCGACTCCACTGTGGGAGATACCGATTACTACTCAGATAGTCCACCCTGGAGAAGTGTCTGAATTAAAGACGAAGCTGAGTCAAGGGATACCACATACTACCCCTTTCACCCTACTCCTGAAGTCGAAGAGGTCAAGGAAGTCACCGAAGTATCTAATATTCATAGCTCGTTGTTCCCATCAACACCTCAAGCCGTTTTCCAATACATTCCTATTGTTATTCATACTTCACTTCCACCTCCTCCCCCTCCTTTTACACATAAAACCCTTGCACTACCTCCACCTCCTCTAGTGGCCAATGTTCCTGGCTTCTTGTTGAATAAATATGCCCCCCTGGAATTACCTCAAGTGTTGAATGATATGCCATAGGACTATCTGAAGATCTTACCCTGATTTAATGGGGAAAATGAGATTGAAGCTCAAAAATGTCTTGAGGTATTTTTTTCTTTTGCAGAGAACTTTAATGTGGAACACCTAGATGTAGTCCTAAGACTGTTTGTGCAATCTCTTTATGGTGAAGCTAGAAAGTGGTTTAAGACATTAGGAGACCGTTCCATCACCACTTGGGAGGGAATGGAAGATAATTTTCTCAGAAAATGGGGAGAGAAGAAAGATCATGGACATTGTCTTACTGAGTTTAACACACTCAAGAAAAGACATAATGAAGGGGTGTCAGAATTTATCAAGAGATTTAACAATTTGTATCTGAGCCTTCTTGCTGATATGAAACGTCATCAAATCGCCGCTAAAGTTATTTTCGTAGCTGCGTTTGACTCAGAATTTGGTTTCTCTCTGAGATAAAGAAAGCCCGCCACCCTGGATGATGCTCAAATAGATGCACTAGAGTTGGAGGCAAACTTTGCCTCCACTGGTAAATCAAAGGGAAAATCTGAACAAGATACTAGAAGAAAGGGGAAAGAAGAAGTATCTACCTCTAGCCAAGACAGAGACTCAGATAATGATAGAATTGAGGAAATGAACAAAATGATTAAGAATATTTCAAGTAAGCTAGTTAGACTTGAACTAGAGGCCAAGAATTCATCCTCCAAGAATTTACAGAATGCTCCAAAGAGGGGTTACAACCCTCAGTACAGAAAACCACCCTTGCAGATACTGCAAAGGGAATGAAAGGAACAACAAGATCAGGTACCACACCCTCTGTACTTGGAAGGTCAAGTAGATGGTCCTACCGAAGAAACCACTTATGAGAAAGAGGAAGCATACCTTGATTTTTCAAATAGTGATGAAGTAGAATGTCCCCTACAAGGAAGTGATGAAGTGCAGATTCCATCACACGTGGAAGAAAAAGTTAATGAAAGCACCGAAGATCCCGAGATCAATGACTACTGCAAGCAGTTTGTCGATTTCATGCAAACACAGTTTAATAGAAGATATGACCTTAGATCTTCTAGAAAGAGAACTCGTACTCAGGATCAAGAGGAAGACCCACCCCATGAGGAAGCATCTGCTCAGAAGGAGACAACAGCTCAAGGGAAAACAGACAAAGGTAAGAGGCCTCTTAATGAATCTTTGCAGTCTGCTGATCAAATTCCTTCCTCTTCACAAGTGGCTACTCCCCCTAATGTCAAGTCAGTCACAAAGGAAGTCAAACCCCTTGTCCAAGGCAAAGAATCAAAAGAAGTGTTAGTAGATAAGTCATCCTCAGTCTTCAGTTTACAGAAGGAGCTTGAGAAGGTCAAAATCCCAGTTCCCTTGACCGAATTGTTGAAGCAACCTACATATCAGTCCCAGGTCACATCATTTATGCTTCCTCCAGAAGTAGCACATATTCCAGATAGTCTGAACCTTCAAGAAGAAATACTTATGGTTATATTTGGCCCACATGTTGAGGAATTAGATGCTTCTACTCCCCCATTTTATGTGTCCCTAGTAATTCATGACCTGCTGTTGCATAACTGTATGTTAGATTCAGGAGCCTCCCATAACTTATTGCCCCTATCAGTCATGGAACAACTAAGATTACAAATCACTCATCCATACAAAGACCTCTGATTTATTTGATTCCAAAAGAGTTAAATAACTGGGTATGATCAAGGATTTGGTGGTCAATTTGGCCCAAATCCCAGCAAAATGTGTGGTGATGGACATCATGGTGGCTGACATCCCAACTCGCTTTGACATGTTGCTGTCAAGGTCCTGGGGAACTAAAATTGTGGGTCAATCAAGTTGGACTTGACCTATGCTACTATCCCGATTTTTGGTGGCCAGGAGAGGAGGTTGTACCGGGAAACTAGATTTGTCAAGATGGTCACCAATGCTGACAACTCATTTAATTCTCCAGTTTATAGTAAGGAGGGAGATTTCTCATGTTTGATGCTGGAAGAAGATCAATATTACGCTCATGAACCATCATTTTTCCAGATCAAGACTGAGCAGTCCATAGAGAGCCACGAAGCAGGAATCTGGACACTTCATTTTGATGGAGCAAAATCCAGAGAAGGTAATGGGGCTGGATTATTATTGATTTCTCCTACAGGCCAATGGGTCCCATTGTCTTTCAAACTAGAGTATGAAGCCACTAATAATGTGGCCAAGTATGAAGCACTTCTGTTAGGGTTACAGATAGCCAGGAGTATGAACATACAGAGTTTAAAGGTTCTGGGAGATTCGAAACTGGTGGTTAGACAAGTGAAAAATCAGTGCCAAACCAAACATACTAGGCTAAGAGCTTATAGGAATGAAGTTTGGGATCTATTGGAGAATTTTTTCTTGGAATTTAATATTTAGTTCATGCCCCGGGAGCATAATAGGATGGCAGACTCCCTTGCAGTGGCTGCCAGTACCTTTCGTCCACCTCAAAACCCTCTCTTAAGATATGAAATTGAGGTACGTTATCGACCATCGATCCCAGATAACATCAAACACTGATAGGTGTTTAAGGATGAAGAACAAGTGAAAATATTCCTGGAAACAATAGGGGAATTCTCCAACATGGAGATTGATGCTTGTGAAGAAGAAGAGGCTGAGGACATTTCAGAAAATAAATGGGAAGAAAAGGTGGTTGGCCATAAATTTTTGCAACTAAAAGGCAACATTATACCCCGAGGACTAGTGCCCTTAGAAAGGTTGTTTAAAAGAAACGATGTCCCACTACAGCCGAAAAACGTTGTGGAGGAAAATCAGGTAGAAGATCTTAACCTTGGTACTGATGCTGACCCCAAAATTGTGAAGTTATCCAAGAAAGTCCCACAAGAGTATAAAGAGCTCTACTAGAATTTATTCTAGTCATACAAAGATCTGTTTGCATGGTCTTATCAGGACCTAAAAACCTTCGATATCAACATCATGCAACATAAAATTCCATTGAAGGGGGATGCGAAGCCACATAAATAGAAGCTTAGACAGATAAATCCCCTGCTGCTTCCCTCTATTGAGAAAGAAATTAAGAAACTGTTGAAGGCCAAAATCATTGTGCCATTGAGATATTTTGAGTGGGTAGAAAACCTAGTCCCTGTCTGAAAAAAGAGTGGAGAAATAAGGCTATGTGTGGATTTCTGAAATTTAAACCGAGCATCCTTAAAGGATAATTATCCCCTACCCAAGATGGATCACATCCTGCAGAAAGTGGTAGGAGCTTCTCGGATGTCGATGATGGATGGATTCTCTGGTTACAATCAGGTGGCTGTACTACCAGAATATTAGAAGAAGACTGCCTTTACTACTCCTTGGGGTATGTTTATGTATGCCAGGATGCCTTTTGGGTTGATCAATGCAGGGGCCACTTTTCAAAGGGCCATGGAAATTTCCTTTGTTGGGGAGCAAGATAAGTTTGTGGTAGTATATCTGGATGACATCACTATGTTCTCAAAAGATGATGCAGAGAAAATTGAACACTTGCGTAGAACTTTCGAGAAGTGCAGAAGGTATGGTCTCTCTCTAAATCCACAGAAGTCATTGTTTGCATTAGAAGAGGGTAAGATTTTGGGACATATTTTAACCAAAGATGGGGTAAAAATAGATCCTAAGAGAGTAGAAGTTATAAATGGAATTTCTCTTCCCAGAAATAAAAAGGAGGTGCAGGTGTTCCTAGGGTGCATTAACTTTCTGAGGAGGTTTATCCCTAACTATGCTGAGATAGTTAGACATATAACTGACATGCTGAAGAAAAATAATGAGGTAAAGTGGTCCCAGGAATCACGAGAGGCCTTTTTTAGGATAAAAAATGCCTTTGCTGAAGCCCCTGTGCTAACTGGACCAGACTACGCCAAACCTTTCATGATATTTTCATTTGCATCACCTCATACAGTGGCAGGAGTTTTATTGTAGAAAAATGAAGAAGGGTATGAGCAACCCATCAATTTTTTCAGTCAGGTCCTCCGTGATGCAGAGCTGAAATATAACATATTGGAAAAGCAGGCATATGCTCTGGTGAAGTATTTTAAAGAATTCCACATGTATGTCTTGCAGTCCCATATCACTACGTTTGTGCCTACAGCAGCTGTAAAAGATATTCTTATCCAAGGAGATAGCGAAGGAAAAAGAGGGAAATGGATTGCCAAAATACAAGAGTACGAGCTAGACATCCTTCCTACCAAACTGATCAAGGGACAAGGGTTAGCCAAAATATTGTCCGAATCAAACTGTCAGGCTCTGGGTATAAATCTGTCCATGATCGCAAATGAGGAGCCTGAGAAGAAAGAAGAGCAACAAGGAGTAGAGATAGCTACTTAGAAGATACATATGAAGTACCTCATCAGCCCGTGGTACAAAGAGATAGTGGAGTATATTCTAACACTCAGCTGCCCTCCTAGCTGTGATAAAGCTAAATACAGAACACTAAGGTTGAGATCACAGAAGTATGTGGTTGCCAATGGTCGGCTGTACTGGCGAGATCTATTAGGAATTCTACTCCTATGTCTCACAGAAGACGAGGTTGAGAGTATAATGGCCGAATTTCATGAAGGAATCTGTGGGGGTCATTATAGTTGGAGGGCTACTGCTCAAAAAATCCTGAAGGATGGTTTATTTTGGCCCAAAATCTTTGGAGATGTGTTTTCCTGGGTTAGAGCTTGTGAGAAATTCCAAAGGTTTGCTGAAAGACATAAGTTGGCACCTCTGCCCATGATCCCTATTCACGTGGATGAACCATTCCAACAATGGGGAATTGACTTTATCGGTGAAATACATCCTCCATCAAGTGGTCAGCATAAGTGGATATTAACTGCCACAGATTATTTCATGAAGTGGGTGGAAGCTATACCTGCAAGGAATGCAATAGATGCTGTGGTAATGAAATTTATGGAAGAAAATATCATATCCAGATTTGGCTGCCCTGCCAAGATAGTGACCGACAATGCACAGGCCTTTAAGTTCGCAAAGTTTGTTAGTTTTTTCCAGCAGTATAACATTGTGCTAGGTCACTCGATGGCCTATTACCCACAAGGAAATGGCCTGATAGAGTCTTCAAATAAAACCCTGGTGAGGACACTGAAGAAGGTTATCAACGAAAATTAGAAAAATTGGGATTCCTAGTTGAAATTCTCTCTGTGGGTCAATATGATTACCAACAAGAGAGCGACCAGGAAGTCCCCATATGAATCAATATATGGGAGGGTAACAGTATTCCCTGTATAGTTAGCCTTACCAGTAGCCTGATTCATGCAAGAAAGTCAAGAAGAACCCGATGATGTGACCAAGAGAATAAATCCACTGGTGGAGTTAGAAGAAACATGGAACTAGGTAAGTCAGAGGCTAACTAAATATCAAGAGAAGATGAAGGGCCTTTTTAATCAGCATGCCAAGGATAGGACGTTGCAGGTTGGGGATTTAGTGCTTAGATGGGATATTTGAAGAGCTGAAAAGGGGAAACATGGTAAATTCGACCCACTCTGGTTCGACCCTTTTAAAATTGCGGAACAAGGGGGAAATAACACTTTCAGGTTGGAAAATTTACAGGGAGACTTGCTTGATGCCCTTGTAAATGGTCAGTTCCTCAAACCTTACTTCCAGTTCTAATTCAGGCTGAGAGAGCCTGATGTATTATACTGTACATTTTTTTTTCTGTTTTCATCTTTGATTGAATGATGTGGGTGTCGTGATGAATCATGAAGAGAAAAATAAAAAGTGCTGAAGAGTGGTGTCCACACAGAAGATTAACAGGTGGTCTGTGAAGTTCTCGACACGCCCAAGGATGAATGTGTCATCCCCAGGTGGAGCCAATGTTGATCATATGGTTAACATTCACTGCTGTTCCCAATTTTGAAGCCTCTCTGTTTGTGAAGAAGAATGCCCAAAAAGCCTCTTTTCCCCCTATTTCACACATTTTAAACCTCTGTTTTCATCCCCTTGTCTCCCCTTCTAATTCCCTTCTTACCCTTCAAAATCATCCTATTTCCCCTTGAAACCTCACAAATACCCTTTGTTTGGCTTAATAACCCCCTTTTCCTCTCTACCGTTACCCCTTTTTGGCCTTAAAACGCATTGAAATTAAGCCAAAAACCCACTTTTCACATATGAGGCTTAGCCCCTTTTTGGCCAGCCCCCTTAACCACTTCCCCATATGCCCTGTGCCCATGACCAAGTGCTTAAGGCCTGGGCGCTAATCACATCAGAGAATCGGAGCGGAAACATCTTTTTCCTTTGTAAACCATGAAAGTCCCAATGCGATAGTGTTAAGTCTGTCAGCCCTTTGAGGCAATCTCCACCGTTGATCTTTTAAGATTTGACAACCAGCGCTTGTCCCACTCGCGCCCATCGCCCCGATCCTTTCACCCCTCCGATTTAATATCAACCGTCGATCTATCAATGGATCAAACGGCCACCGCACCACCGCACCAATTGCAATCACAACTTTTAAAGTGTGCTGCCCGTTGCACTCCCCGATTGCGATCGTCTGATTGTAATCTCCGCCATCGTTTTCCCTTAATCAAATGGTCCTTATTTCTCTCGCTCCACTCCTTTACCCCCATCTGTCTCCCCACTGATTGAGTCTCCGCTGTCGATCTTGTTCCAGATCGGACGGCTGGCGCTCAATCGCGCATCGCCAATCGCAAGTCCTTAAATATGTCACTCGCTGCCTTCCCCGATTGCGATCCACCGATCCAATCGTGATCGTCCATCCAAGTTAGATCAACGGTCCTCATTGCATCGCCCTGTTCATTCATATTTATTCATCAGAGTTCCGGCCTCGCTTTGCTCTGATGCGATTAGATCGCAACCGTTGATCTCTTGGGATCCGACGGTTCATACCTAATCGCCCCTCTTCATGTTGGGATCCCACCAATTCTACTGTGTTACAGTCATTATCAGGGTTCAAAATCCACGTCTCATTGATGATTCATAGGCATTGATGCCTTATGAGCCCTGCGTAGCGCTGCACATCAACAAGACACACGAGATCACGTTAAAAGAGTATCAGTGTCGAAGACCCACCATGGCAGAAACAGAAGATTGAAGAAAATTTGGGGATTATAGCTAAGATTGATTATGAAAAGCCCATCCTCCAAATTAAATTAGAATTAAAGAAAATCATGAAGATCTACAGACAGAAAATCCTCTACTGCCACATCAGAGGCGAATCAATTCCTCTCAGCCAATATTCTACCATCTGTGACAGCGACCGCCTCAACTCCACCTCGTCAGTGAACATTGTCAATTCATGATTCGCCCCTAGTGGCCTTTTACTTTAATTTTAGTTTGTTACTTTTAAATTTCGAGGGGAATTCACATTCTACTTCTGCATTTTACTTTCTATTAGAAACTGTTGTTTAATATTCTTGGTTTAAAATGGTCGTGATCCTAGCTGTCAAGGATGAGATGCCCCTATTCCTCATCATGAATTTTGGTTATTTTTGATGGAGACCTCAAACTGATTACCAGCACGCGAGGAAGATATTTTTCCCAAAAATATCTTCTCTCTCATGTTTCTGAGGCTTCTATATAAGCAGCAACTAAAGAGAAAAATGGGTTCCAGATTTTCTGAAGAATTGGCTGTGAAAGAGTTTCTTGTATGCATTTTGTTGAAGTTTTAATACAAATGCGAGGATCCCATTGGGTCTCAACGATAAGGAGTTTTACCTTTAATGAGGATTCTGGTCTTGATGCTTTATAGTTTGTAATTCTGTCTTATGTGATATAGTTTAGCTGTTCATTTCATTATTTCCATCCTTCTTGTATCATGCTCTGGAATGCGAGTGGCTCACTGGTTCTGGTATGAATTTATCACAATCGATACTCATGCTAAACCTGTCTAGCGCTTTAAATATGGCTCAGTCATGATATGCTGTTTCATTTTCAACTTCATCCATATTTCTTCTATATTAAGTGCTATGGGATGTTATTTTTTGAAAGCTATGGACATGTATGAATTCTTATTATCTTAAGCCCATCTCATGTTCAGATATGTTTATGGAATTTCATCTCATTAGTAGTTAGTATTCCTTCTATATTTCTTACACAGCATGCCGTCTAATTTTCAATCTCTGTAAAGCACTTTTAGAATCCAACCCTCCTTACAGCAAGCTGTCTTTGAGTTTTCTGATACATTTATATTGAGAATTCACTCCTTGCCTCTACAGTGTTCCTTTCATTATGTTGAGTTTGTGAATATTCTGGTTCCATCTACATTGATCTTTCCTGTTAAAACTGAAATAGCAAAAGAGCCTTGTTCTGCTAATTGTCCTTGTTATATCATACTACTCCTTGCTATATAAGATGTCCTAGGCACTGGTCTTTCACAACTCAAGGCTGTCTCTAGGATTGAAAACAACACTCATCCTCCATATTCCGACATTTGGGCCATAGCATCAGCCTACTTCATCAGCATAGTTCCTGTAGCAGATTATTGTGCATTGTTGCGAGATGTTGCTGGGAGGTTTCCTACAACACCATTTTGAGCTGATATTTCAGAGGAGGGAAGTTCTCTACTTCTGGGAAATTAGTGAGAATGGTTCCAGAGCTTATTCCACCATCATTGGTAGGAGGCCAACCATTTCTATCAGTTACAACGCAAACCCACCCATAGACTGCGTTCTAGTTAGAGCATATTTGTAGTGAGGGTGTTGCAGACATTTCAGTGGTTGAGATATTTGGTGTAGGGATCAGCCTTGCACTTCAAATTTCTAGAGGAGAAGGGCTCTTCATTAGATTTATCCATTCATCCTTCTCCATTCCATTCCATGTATTGAGTTGCTGCAGCTACCCAGCAACTTCGGCATTTCAGCAGTTTTGCATATTTCAGCCAATCCTTCTAGGATTGAATTGAGGTAGTGATTGGGAGCTTATATCTTCTCTCCCAATGATGTATGAGCCATGTATATGCAGATCCATGATGTTTCTTATTTAGTACAATAGTCTCCTTTCTATGACTACATAGTTCATATTCATGGGCATTCTGCTATGGAGCAGCACTTTGTATTTTGGCCTTTGTTTTCATGAAAGGCTCCTTGACTTATCCTTTTGACATTCATTGTACCATTTTCTATTGTTATTTCATAATAAAATGGCTCAAGGGTTTTCATACATTTTGGCATAATTTTATTCACTGCTATTTCCAGTTTATGTCTTTATATTGCTGTAGCTGCATCTTTGGGTTATCTTGAAAGATTCCCAGTCTTGTTGTATTCCCTCTTGGGGATATTGTCCCTTGACAACACTCTATAGACAGAGTCTGATAGCGGGCCAGGAAGCATCTGGAGCTCATCCTTCTTTATGAAGGTGAAAAATCCAGTAAATGCCCCTTCAGTCTATCTCTGGAATAGATTTGCTTGTTGATTGACAATGTTTCTAAAAAAAAGGAACCTTACAGAATGTTAGATGTATGATCCAAAGTACGAAAATTTATATTTAATTATTTATAGTTTTTTTAGAATATCTAATTAATTATTTAGACTTTGAGAGTATTCTTAGAATATCTATTTGTTATAAGAGATATGACATCTAGAAAGGTGTTGTTTCTTAGGAAATAATTTAGGAAACTAGTTAGGAGGATTGTTACAAGTGAATTAATTGTAAATGGACATTTGTAAACGAAATAAGTGATCCATAAAAAATTAGTTTAGGACACAAGCTTATTTATAGCTTGTTTCTCTCCAATTGCAAGTGTGTTGAGTGATCGTGTGTAAGCTCTTGAATATTTTATGTAATTTTATTTTCTTTATTAATAAAATTTGTGTGTATGAGGACATTTTGACTATTACATATTTGTACTCAAAATTTCTTCATAACAATTACATAACTACTTGTTTTTCTTTTTAAAAACTTTTAATTTTCATAACTAATTAAGGATCGGTTAAGTCAAAGGAAAGAAAACCTGAAAAAACACTCACACACATATTGTTGGGTTGAGGGGTCTTGACCTAGGTTCAGATTTTATCGTGCAACCAACAAACCCTCCAACTGTTGGCCCTTTCGACAATTACCTGCTTGTGCAGATCAAAGTGTAATACCCCAAAATAAAAGAAGACAACAATACAAAACAAAATAACTCGAAACTACATCAATATGGAAATAAACTGTAAGCACCATAAAAATAGACAGAACAACTTAGTCATTTTATTAATAAGGAGGTGGAATACAAGTACAACAGTGCTAAAAAATAGCAACACTCAAGCTGACAGAAATGGCTAGAGTGACCCTCAAGTCCTCCCACTGAGAACACTGCGTAACTGATGCTCTATTGGAGACCCTACTGCGTTGTCGCTTCTGGAAATGTTGGAGATTTAACTACTAGCTGAAATGGGATGCATAGATAAGGTTGTTCCGAAGATCAGAAAACACCAGGATTTGGAATCTGGACTCTATGATGAAAACCCAGAATAACCCAGAAAGGATTTCTGGATTGGCTCACCTCAAAAAATCACCCTCCTAGGGCTTGCAATACATAAACTGTTGGGTATGCAGATCTATGGAATGAGATGAAAGATAAAATGGATGCAATAAGACTCAATAAACTTAATGCATGAAGGGCTAGCCCCTTCTCTTGATTCCCAAGCTAGAAGCTTGAGATCTAGCTCCTCCTTCCTCCTCTCAAGTTGCAGCTACTGAACTGCACAACTCCTGGAAGTGACTGCGCTATCAAAAGGGCTGAAGTTATATCCTGCTGCTATATGGTGTAATAAAACTCACAGTTTATGGGAATAATCTCACCAAAGTGAGGGTATGATCCCTCATAGGAGTCCAAGCTTAAATACTTGGAACTTCCTTCCTCCTCTCTAACTACACTACTGGAATGCGTAATTGCTGCAGGAACTGCTGCTCCATAGAGGAGTAGAATGATGGCTTGATGTTGAATGTCACAATGCTGCTCCTAGAATACTGAAATGGATGCACAAGGTGAAGCTTTGATCCTTCCACATGTTTCCCAGCTAAAATACTATAAACTACCTTCCTCCTCTCAAACCCTATGGCATGAATGCGTAATTCATGAAGTTGTATGTGATAAATGTGGTACAATTTCTGGATGATGAATGGATGCTCAAAGAAACCTTTCCAGAGTAGGCACTCGAAGTCCCCTGTGCATAAGGGTGGGATCTCTGCTCGGAGACACTTGTGTGCTAAATAACACAACAGAATTAAATAAACCACTGAAGCGTGCAAAGAAATGTCGAAATGAAAATACAATATCAAAATAAAAAATGCTCTCTATGGCTTCCCTCACCTTCATTTTATGCTTGTGAGCCTTTGCTAGACTTGGCCCACCTCATTACTGTACTGCACATGTGGCCACTAGCCTCCATGAATATTTCACTGTCCTCCATGATCTCCATCGTCTCTACATTTACTCTCCACTCCCTCCATCATGTGTGCATTTAATGCACCACTTCCTCCATCACTTCATCATTATTTCTCCATGGCATTACTTTTATTCCTCCACTATCTCCGTCATATTCCTCATTATTTCTCTATGATATCCACTCTTCCTTCACCAATAAGCTGCTCCACTACTCCATAATGTTGATCCACTACCTAACTAATCCACATTCACACAACATAAGTGGATTTTATTAATCTATTAGGTTTATGGGTCCCTCAACTCTTTTATTTACTTAACTAATTAAGAAATTAATAACTCTAATATTCCAATTAACTGATGGAAATTTTGGAATATTACATTCCTCCCTGCTAAAAGGTTGCTTGTCCTCAAGCAAATGCAAAAGTAGATGCTACAAAAATCCATCTCCCTCCCAAGTGGCATCCTCATATGGAAGGTTTCCCCATCTGCTCCAATGTGTTATGAATGGCCAGCTCCATAGCTGCCTCTCTAGAATGTATAGAATGGCCTCTAGCTATGTAGCTAGATGCCTTTCCTCATCAATGAGTCCCCATGTGGCAACCATCTACTTTCCAAGAGCCTCTTCTCTGCATGAGATATATGAAGTGGAGTGGTTCCTTCCCTAAGTGGAAAGTTCCAAATCATAAACTATCTCTCCAACCCATGTTACATGGAGTAGGCGGCGTCTCTCCATGCTCCAATCCTGGGCCCTGTTGGCCTTGCTTGCTCTAAGCATCATCTCAAAATTGTACAAAATAGGAAATAGAGACATATGGGTTGACATGTGAAATGTCAGACCATACTCTCCCAATAGAAACCACTACAAAAATGCCTCTTGCTTCCATTCCACCTCATCATCATACCAAGTATGGTGCTATACTCTCCTAACAAAAAGAAACGCAGCAAGGCCTCATGTTGCCATCGTACATCATCTTCATGGATGGTATGGGAGAATGTCAGCCCATATTCTCCCAATAGTAACCAGAGTAGCAATGACTCTTGTTGCTACCTCACATCATCATAATGTAAAACATGAAGTAATGATATACTCATTGACATGTAGAATGTCACACTAGACCAACATAACCAGGCTTCCTGCTGCCACATCATATGCAGTGTCTCAAACAATGATACATCCATGGACATGTGATATGTCATATGATGGCCAAAATCTCTCAAAAATAACCAACACATCCATGCCTCTTGTTGCTGCATCACACCAGCACTATGCAAGGCATGGATCATACAAATGTGAAATGTCAAGTGGTAACCATACTCACCCAAAAGTAGCTAGTGCAGCCATGCTTCTTGGTTACCCCGTGTCATAGATATGCATGTAGATTTCCAACCACTTGCTCAGCATCCCCATCCATCCATCAAATTTTGGGTGACGACTAATATCATGCTCCAACTCAGTATCCACCCAATGGAGAATACCATCATCCACAATCTGATGACAAAATTTGCACTCCATGATATGTCGATGTGCATCCTCCTTGAGGTCTCTCCATGAAAACCTCTCACTGATGGCCTAGTAGAACCTATGAGGTTCTGAATATGATTTATGCAAAAGCTTCTCTTTGAGCTATGAGATGCTCATCAAGAAGGCTCTGTCCCAATAATGGAAGATGTTATCCATCACAAGATGTCTACCATCTAACCCCTGCCCATCCAATGCTTCATAAGTGAAGCGGTCACTGGAATGCCCAAAGAATAATTGGGCCCCCAAATCATCACTTCTCCTTAGTGAAAACGTTTCTGATCTCCATGATGGTGCATCTTCTGCCACATGGCCCTCCCCATACACAATGCTGAACTCATTGTCCTGCATTGTACTGATCCACCGTTGCTACCTCTCCTACAAGTGTCGCTCCTTATAAAAAATGTGCTAGAGACCATGGTGGTTGCTCTTCACCTGAAATCTACTGTCAATAAAAAACTATCAAAATTTGACCAATGCATGCATAATGGCCAATATCTCTTTGTCGTAAACAGAATATGATAGTTCATGCAATAGTAACCTTCAGTTCTCAAAAGCTATTTTATAGCTTCACTGCATTAGGACTATGCTAATCCAATCCTCCGCAACTCCATGCTCCAACACAAAGTGTTGTGTGTAGCTCAACAATGTAAATCTGGGGTAGCTATACATCTCTTCCTTGAAAAAGTCAAGGGTCCTCCATGCAATGGTAGTCTGCTGCTCCAAATAAGTAAGGTTCTCTAACCCTTGGTCATGCAATTTCCCTGATGGAATGACCCCAAAAATCTCAATATGAGGTGTTGAAATAATATGGGGTGGAAATGATTGCAAAACTTGGATCATATGATACTTCGGAACACCTTGCAAAGCTACAAGAGTTCCTCCAACCGGTGCAATTGCTTCTCCAACCGCTGGTGATGGTGATGGTTTCTCCTCTACTGCTGCACTAGTGTTGGTCTCTGCTTCCTCTTCCTCATGCACCTTTTGAATCATGCATGGGAATTTCAATGTCAAATGCTCATGATCATCTTGCAAAGATGAAAGTGCTCCTCCTACTGATGCAAGTACTTCTGCAGCTGGTGGTGGTGGTAGTTTCCTTTTTCTGGAGTGATAGTGCTGACATCTTCAATTTTCTCCTCATATACTTCCTCATTAATGACAAAAAATGTCTCTATGGAAAGTGTTAGTATGAATATTTCGTCGTAAAATATCACTTTAGCTAGCATAGAAAATAGCCCTAACATCGATTATGGTTGCAAAATACCTTTAAGATTGCTGCACAAATTTAGATCTAAGCACAAAAGATATTAAGCAGATAAAAAATAACATAGCTCCATAGATCCAATGAAGAATACAAGAAGAATGTATATGAAAGAATTTTGTATTATGGCACCTGAGAGGAAAAAAAGAAAGGTGTTTTCCGGTTCTCCTCAGTGGGATGGGTTCTTGGAAGTCCTTAGTGTTTTAGATCTAGCATTTCTCTCTCTTATGGATGTGGAAGAGCAAACATAGAACTCAATGGGAGTTCACAAAGCAAAATGGAAAATGGTGACCAAGAGAAGATCCAGAGTGATCTAATGAAATGAAGGTGGTTAATGAATGGGGAAAACCCCCCTATTTATAACAAAATATTGGGGCGGTCTAGAACTCAGTGCATGAATAAAATATTATTAATTGAATTCTAGAAGCACCTTTTAGGAATATTTTATTATATTTGTTGGCGGGAAAAGGATTCTTGACTTGGGTCAATTCCTTTATTTATAAATAATAAATAAATAAATGATTTATTTATCATTTTAGGGGAATGATGGGAATATAATAAAATAAATAATGGTTTATTTAATTATTTATGTATGATTTAGTCAAATTTAACTAAGAATATTATTTAAATAATGATTTAAATAACTTGTTCTTAGGAAGTAATTAAATAAATAAGGATTTATTTAATTAATTTCCTTGTTTTGGGTTAAATATGACCAAATAAGTTATTTTATATGGTGAAAGAAATTTTACTTAGGGTAAAATTGGTCTTACATGGTGTACTTGGGTTCATCTAATAATAATAGGTTAGATGACCAAAAAAATGGTGTAACAGAAAGTGTCTCTGGTTTTCTTTTTTTAAACCTCTCTACCAACCTTTGGGTGAAGTCTGCATATGTAGTCACTCTTGCATGCTCCATATGGCTGAACCACCAATAATTTACTTCACTCTCAAGGTGAAGCACTGCAATCCCTATGGCCTCCCTTTCCTCTACTAGGTGTAGCTGGAATAAATCATCTAAATCCTTAATCCAACATTTTTCCGTGCTTGTGGATGACCCATCAAATGTAGGCAGTAAGAATCTATTCTGTATGTGCCCTCTTATTCTATTGTTGCTACGGGGTATTCGGTTTTCCTTGATCTAGAAAAACTATTGGAGATTCAGATTCTCCTTGAATTCTTTAGATTGATAATTGTACTCTTCAAGATAATCACTCAGAGTCTCATGCTCCAAATATCCTCCATCTCCATGCCATTCATTTCCTTTTGCAAGGAAAGTGGACCTAGTAGAGTGTTGAGGTACTTTCTGCACTACCGATTGCTTATGTTGATAATAGGAAGTGCTTGGACCTTCCTCATCCTGAAACCTTCTTGAGGTTTCCCTTTCCCTTTCACTTCTAATTTCTTTAATCTCTATGGAGAGGTCTTGCATATATGAAGAGAAGTGTGGAAAAAATCAATCCCTCTGCCATTGTAGTTCTCTTCTTTCTTCTTCTTCTTTTGATGTCATGAAATGTAGTGCCCACAAGTTGAGCCAAAGATAATGCTCTAATACCACTTTAATATCCAAAAATAGGAAAAGACATTAATATAAAACACAATAACTGGAAACTACATAAATATGGAAATAAACGGTAAACACCATAAAAATACACAGAACAACTAAGACATTTTATTGATAAGGAGGTGGAATACAAGTACAACAGTGCTAAAAAATAGCAACACTCAAGCTGACAGAGATGGCTAGAGTGACCCTCAAGTCCTCCCACTGAGAACACTATGCAACTGTTGCTCTGCTGGAGACCCTACTGTGCTGTCCATGCTGGAAATGTTGGAGATGTAATTGTTGGCTGAAAAGGGATGCATAGATAAGTTTGTTCCAGAGCTCAGAAAATGTTGGGATTTGGAATTTGGACTCTATGATGAAAACCTAGAATAATCCAAAAAGGATTTCCGGATTGTCTCACCTCGAAAAATCACCCTCCTAGGGCTTGGAATACATAAAATGTTGGGTATGCAGATATATGGCATGAGATGAAAGATAAAATGGATGCAATAAGACTCAATCAACTCAATTCATGAAGGGCTAGCCCCTTCTCCTGATTCCCAAGCTAGAAGGTTGAGATCTAGCTCCTCCTTCCTCCTCTCAAGTTGCAACTGCTGAAATGCACAACCCCTGGAAGTGACTACACTATCAAAACGGCTAAAGTTGTAGCTTACTACTAGATGATGCAATACAGCTCACAGATGAAGGGAATGATATCACCAAAGTGAGGGGATGATCCCTCATAAGATTCCAAGTTGAAATACTTGTAACTTCCTTCATCCTCTCTGACTACACTGCTAGAATGTGTAATTCCTGTAGTAACTACTACTGCATAGAGGAGTATAATGATGGCATGATGTGAGATGTCACAATTCTTCTCTCAGAAGACTTAAATGGATGCCCAAGGTGAAGGGTTGATCCTTCCATAGGTTTCCCAGCTAAAATAATGGAAACTACCTTCCTCTTCTCAAACCCTAAGGAAAGAATGTGTAATTCATGAAGTTGTATGTGCTGAAGAGAGGGGATGAATGTGGCACAATTTCCGGATGATGAATCGCTGCTCAAAGAAACCTTTCCAAAGTAGGCACTCAAAGTCTCCCATGGATAAGGGTGGGATCTCCGCTCGGAGACACCCGTGTGCTAAAAAACACAACAGACTTAGCTAAATCGCTGAAGTGTGGAAAGAAATGTCAAAACAACAATACAATATCAAAATCCAAAATGCCCTCTATGGCTGCCCTCACCTTCCTTTTATGCTTGTGAGCCTTCCCTAGCCTTGGCCCACCTCATTACTGTGTTGCACATGGCACCACTAGCCTCCATGAAGACTGCGCTATACTTCATGATCTCCATGATGTATGCATTTACTCTCCACTCCCTCCATCACATGTGCATTTAATGCACCACTTTCTCCATCACTTCATCATTATTTATCCATGATCTTACTTTTATTCCTCCACTATCTCCATCATCTTCCTCATTATTTCTCTATGATCTCCACTCTTCCTTCATCAATAAAATGCTCCACTACTCCATAATGTTGATCCACTACCTAACTAACCCACACACACACACAACAGAAGTGGATTTTATTCATCTATTGGGTTTATGGGTCCCTCCACCCTTTTATTTAATTAACTAATTAAGAAAAGTAAGAACTCTAATATTCCAATTAACTGATGGAAAATTTGAAATATTAAACAAAGTCGCACCCGAAGTAGTATGGGGGGGTTCTAGAACTAGGTTTCCACACCTTGAGGATGAAAATAATGAAGTGGCCATAAGCAAATTGATTGTAGAATTATATCAATCATAAACAGATGTCCGCAATATAGAATAACCCTTTATAAGATCACAACACTGAATTACAGATCACGTCGTCACAGATGTATCATAATAGAACTAGATCCAGATCTAAACAATGTGTAATCACTTAAGAAGATTCATCAAATAGTAATATCACTTCATGTATAAATAACATATGTCTTCGCATAGATACAAGTAGCCATAATAGAAGTAAAGTGAGCTTAGACAGAACATTAAATAAATAACACAAAGAGATAACAAAATTATTTCTGCCAAAATCAGTCCTTGTATTAATTCAGATCACTTCAGTACATCAGACACTTTACCCTTCCGCGCACACAACCAAGGCTAGGTCTCCACACACACGGCCAACAGGAGTCTTTATACCCAACGCAGACTCAAACCCTTACAAACGTGGTACAAATGCATAAACATTCAGATCATAACATCACTTCAAGTTAAGCTACTTCCTTAGACTCGATCTATATATTTATATCATTTTAGTGCGTAGATAATATGGTCTCAAACCATGGTTTGAGGCCCACAGTTTACCATTAAACCATTTTACATCAAAATAGGGACTTTGACCCGCCCCAAAGTCCCTTGACTCATTCGCGTAGCATGCATATACAAAAATTGTAAAAAAAAATACCAAAAAGTGTACCCCAGGGGACTCCGCTCCAACAGGCCCCCAACACAAACATGTGACTTGTCCCGAGTCACTAAGGAGTTTGCTCCTTTAGCTTGCCTTGGAGCGCACTAACAAAATATTTAAGAGGGAGCACCATTTCCAAACTCTACGCATCAAATCCCTATGCTTGTAGAACCATATTCTTTATGGTTGGCCCTTCAGTGGCCAACTCGATACTTCGCTGCGTCTGTTGAATAGCCTTCAAGGTAGTGTCCAATGTATGTGAAAGCTGAAAAGCCTCCTCGGCCCATGGTTTCATGGGTGCCTCCAGCAACTTGTCTTTATGATGCGGGTCATCGATCTCTATTTGAATGATTCTACCCTCCTGTAGGCAGGCGAGGCACTGTGGAAGAACCAGGGTAGGTGCCACTATCCAGATCTCAGCAAATTGTTGCTCTTTCTAGTGCATCTCATTGCATAGATATTGTACTATCAGATCATTATGAACCAAATTCCAGACACCCATAGCCTCATCTTAAATATTGTCACACTGCGTGACTGCAGCAAAAGGACTATCTCTGGCTTGTTTTACTTCGGTTGCACTTTTTGCGTGGAATTCAGGAGGAGTTTCTAGCTGCAAATTCATTTGCAGATAAGGGATTTGTTGCTTAAACTCTGTAAAGATGGTCTACACTTCGATACACGAGGCTTTGAAGGTGGCATGCAGTCCTTCCAATTTTTCTTCTGGGTCACCAGTGGCCAGCACTGCTGGAACCTCACTGCAAACTTGGTGGATTTTCACTTCAAGTGTAGCGTGCTGGGCTTTGACTACCCAACATGCTTCCTCTGTCATGTGCTGTTTCTGTTAGGATTCCTATGCAACCTGCTTCTTTGACTCGACAACATATGTGTGGGAAATGGCCTCACAAAATTGAAGTTTTTAGGTGATCATAGTTTGCATCAGGTGCAACTTTCCTGTAGGTAAAAAAAACAAGTTAATATTAATATCACTTGCACCTCTGAATTGGGCGCATTGGCTGGTGTCCACATGGATGGTTGGGGTGGGGATTTTCACAAGACGAGCATCCCTGATCATTGGTAATGCTATGTCCATGCGCGCTCGTCTAGGTCTAGCTAGCCTAAGCAATGCTCGCTTGATTTAGGCTTGCTTGCATCTTGAGTTCCTCAATCCCAACCTGTTCTACTTCAAGAATAGACTTATGCTACACTTCCCTAGCCATCCAACAATCCTTTGTTGCAGACGTGACTGTGTTAGAAATATCATTTAAATCATCCTCAGTTAGCGTCAAGACCTCCTCTCCAATATGTTTAGATCCCTTCCTCTTCTTCCATAACCCACCAGCGGCTTGAGAACCATGCTTTGTGCCTTTAGAGGTCTGCACTTCGACCTGCTCCACTAGATATTTTGGTGCAATACCATTTTTTTCTTCTTAATGTCTTTCTACAAGTCGATAGTCTCGCCGGTGGTGGTTGGCGTGGATTATTTCTCTGTAGGTTGCTTAGTCACCTTCTCAATTGTTTTCTCTGGTTGAGTGCCAGTGCGCGACTTCATCGACATTTTAGTGAGGGATGTGGACGCACCAGGTTCCAACCACTCTGGTGGCCATTCTGCAGTGATCTGAACCAGATCATCTTCTATGACTAAGTAAGGTGACTCATACCAAACTCCCTCCATGATGCCTTTTGTGCAGATGTGCATATTGTGGAAGGTGGCCTTGAAATCAGCTATCATATTGTATTGTTCATATAATGTCGGAGACAACCTTGGCTTATACTGCATGACCTGATAGTGTGAGGTGTCGAACAATACCTAGAAGATTTTATTTTCCTTGATGCGCATGGGCTCTGATGAGCTCCAAAGTGTAGCATTTCATGTGGCCTCGCACATTTGTGGCTCGATCTCAAGAAACTGGGTTTCCTTAGGGGTCTTTCACCCAATCAATGCAATAAAAAACAACAACAAAGCATAATGAAATTGCTTGCCTTCTTCCTTTGCTTCGCACAAATTTTCCATAAACACCTTGCACAAATAGTGGGACCAATTGAAAATTACACCTTTCTCGCATTGTCCTATGATAACTGTTATCACTCTTAAAATTGTGAAACATTACTTGACATGGTCATACAGTTCACTCATCAAAAGGATAAGGTTTCCTTAAGCCTTTTCAAGTTGGTATAGGAAAATTTCAATTTTTACATGTTTAACCTATCCTAAGGTTCAAAACCACCTTAATTTAGGTCATGTCATGTCCCATCAGTCATCATTAGGTGTCAAATTTCATTTCCCAAGCGTTTAATTTCAAAAATGACACTTTAGCTAGTTTCACCTCTTTTCGTAGCGTTTTACACTGTGCAATAATAGTTTTGATACGAAACTGCGTAATAATTTCGTAGCGAAACTGTCAAAAAATGAACTAGCTATGCTACGAAAAAATGTTTTCCTATCTGTCTTGTCAAACCTAAGGTGAAGTGTTAGTTCATCATTGGAGGAGTTAGGGTGGAGGTCATTCAAGACTCTTATGGTTAATTCAAAGGTACATAGCCATGTTTGAGGTCATCATTACCCTTTTTGGCATGTATGTGTCATGATTAAAGCATGAGCTGTCATTTAAAACATAAAAAATTATCCTAAGCTGATATTTGTCACTCATCATTCATTCTTTCATGTAAAACATCTCACTATCAATGTTTGAGAGCTGCCTCACCATACCAAGCAACTTTCTGTCCAATTTGTCTTTACAAGTGTCACCTTTTTAAGAGGGCAACTTGGTTATAAAAGGAGATGGTCATGCACAAGAAAGCATAAAAAGGAGGCTCTGTGGATAATATAGAAGCCTATTAACCTTAATCTATTCATGGAGGAGCCTAGCTTTGCTGAAGCATTCATCAGTTCAAGTTTTTTAAATTTCTGTTGGAGCTAAGAAGGAAATTGCTATTTGTTTGGACTGTTTGAGCAGTAAGTTTAAATAGATGATTATATATTAAAAGAGATGAATTTGGAAATAATAAGAGAGGTTATTTTCAATCACAGAACAAGGAAAAATAACCACTTTCAATTTTCTTACAGGTGCTATCAGTTGGGAGATATAGGGATGTCTTTGGGCCCTATTTTCATAAAACAAAGTTTTTCCTGTTTTATATATTTTTTTCAAATGCCTATTCTGGACAGTTGGAGATTATTTTCAAACAACCAAGAGAGGTTTTTCTCGAGAAAATTCTTATTGAAAAAAAATACTCCATTTTTTCAAAATAAATCATAGATTCGGAGATATAATCTCTGTTCTAAGACCTATTGTTCAGAAAAAATAGGAAAAATATACAAAGATGTTTTAAATATGTAAGGTGAAGATGATTGTGTTCCTCAATAGTTTGATGAGGTCCATAACATGCAAAATATCAGGTTGTAGCAGTAGGAGGTAATTTTCTGAAGACAATTTTGAAATAGGAAAATTCTATGTTTTTACACAGTTTTTCCTCTTTTCGTAGCATTTCCTAGGCTTAAAGACCGGAAAACGCTACGAAAAAACCTGTAGCAACATTTTTGCCTCTAAAGTCATTTTTTGCATCTTTAAATAAGGGAGATTGATGGTGTGGATGTTTCATGACTTGATTGACACCATGGAACAATAAAGGAGCAGAGTTTTTGGGTGCAAAAATCATTTTTCAACGCTACCAAAGCTCGCTACGAAACTATCCTGTTTTCGTAGAGAACTATTTTGGATGGTTTTGGAGCATCTTAATGGAAGTTTTGGAAAGTTGGACTCCTCCAAAGTCTCAAGGGAGCTTATCATCAAATACTTATGACTCAAATGGAGTTTCATGTAGCCAGATCATCAATCAAAACAATGTTGAAGTCAAGGGTCATCTATTCCAAAAAAATAGAGTTATGCTCCACAAATCTAGGGAGGCTTTAAATATGTAAAGTGGTGATGAATTTGATCATGTGTCTCTCAAGAATGTGATATTTATTTTGTAACCATCATGTAATTTTTTTTACAGATAGGATAGAGCAATGTAATAAATAGGAGTTAGATTCCTATGAGGAGATGGTCTCTTTAGAAGGTGTAGCTGTCAGTTTCTTGTTAAAAGTCACGTTTTTCAGTTATGTGATGTGTCATAGGAGAATTCGATAAATCTAGCCACCAGGAAGATGATCCTTGATGTAAATAAAGTCTATTTAAATACAAGGCATCGAAGTAGTATGGGGTTGTAATATGTTACTGCTGACTTCTACTATTGTAAACAGGTTCTCATCAGTAATAGAGAGTGGCTATTGGTTTCGTCCTTCACCTTTGTAGAAATTTATTAATACTGATGTATTACCAGATCCTCCCGATCTCATAATATTTATCTTCTTGCAAAATATCGAATCCTTCCACTATTAAACTTGCGGAAATTTAAAACTCAATTGCAAACACATGTGAATAAATTCAATCACACATAACACATTTGTTTAGTGGGAAAGCTTAAAGCTAAAAACCCCAACTATCATATATTATGTATATCAATGGAATCATGTAATAATCTCATACAAATCTTAGGATATCAAGTCCTCAGTACAATGTAGATTCATTACACACTGTCATGCAAAAATTTGCATATCTATGCACCAATTTCTTACCTCCTGACAGCTTGCCTCCACTTCGCAATCCCTACTGAAGAAGACCCCTGAATGAATTTGAATTGGCCTTTCCTTGACTGTGCAATCCTCATTGGAAACTCCAATGTGTTTCAGATTCATTGAATGCATCACTATAGTCACAACGGATAGTCCATCTCACCCTTTCACCTATCTCTCCACTGGGTCTCCACTGGAACTGACATGCACTGTAGTTAACTACTTTTTCTGTTTAGTTCTCACGTGAGTTATTAGTTGTGAATTAATTAACTAATTAATTCACTTAAATCTCACTAGTGTATCTTTCAATTAGGCTAGATACAACTAGCTCAACTGAGTTTAACTCACTTAACTGAGTTAAACTACATAACAACTACATAAACTACTCTTCCAACTTTGTCATAACTTTGCCACTTCAGTTCTAACTGAGTCCTCCATGCATGAGCCACCAATAAACCCTAGGAATTGCATAATTCCTTCATCCCACTGATTTTCCAAATCCATTCACTGAAATAAAGTCTCCAAGAGAATAAGTTGATGTTTATTGTCGGATTATTATTAAGAGCTAATAATAATCGACATGCATATATTTTTAGATCGACGATCTATAAATAGACTTTGCCCAATATTCTGAAAATAGAATTTCATCTATTTTTTCACATTTTACCAACCATCTACAAATAGCATCCTTCACCTTATAGAATATGCTCACCATGTCTAAAAATAGGCATACACCTAAAAATAGCCTGTGGGCCCCACTTGGTGAAGGTGTGTTGACCAGTTAAATCGATCTTGCGGACAAGATCGATCTCCCTAGTGTCAGAAGAAAATCTAGCAACAAATGAACAACTAAGTTTATCTTTCTCTAAATATATTCATTTTACAAGTAAATTATATAAAGGTGTCGATCCTACCTTAGATTCAAATGCTTATTTTCAACTGTAGTTCTTCCGTTGCATCAGTAGTTCTTCCGTCGCAACAATAGTTCTTCCCTCGCAACAATAGTTCTTCTGTTGCTTGAAAGTGTCGTCTTTAAAGACCTGCAATAAAAAGCAAGCGAATATTAAATAGCGCCTATATAACAAATAATTATAAAACATACCTATCATAGTGATCAAGGAATATATGAAATAAACGATCAAATGACAGCTTATTGAAATAAACGATCGAACGACAATTTATTGAGAAAAACAAACTTGACTGTATTAAATTTGAAATAATAGAAGAACCTTACAACCTTAGCTTTGATGTTGAACAGGCCTTCCTGGGGTCCAAAGTAGGATTTTCCTCTACTTTGATAAGCCTTGCACTCTTCCTCCAGGAGCACATAGAGGTATGTGATCTTTCCTCACAAAAGCTTAGCAGAAAGGAGTCTAAATCTTAATAGCACTTCACCTCAATCACACACTAAAGCTTGAACTCCCCTTGAGGCTACCCAATGCCTCTTTTTATAGTGTAGATGAGGAGGTTAGGGTTCCACCTATGAAGGGATAAAATCCTCCTTCAAAGGGATAGGCTGCTCACATCAAGGGGTTAACTCCTTAAGGTGTGGCATGCATGAACCTTACAAGAGCGTAGTCACCCCCAAAAAATCTCATCCAAAAGCTTCTATAATTGACCAAAAATCAGCTTTTTCACTTTACTTTCTCGCCCTTTTGACTTTGACAGGGGTACGCAGGCATTACATAGAGAAACTGCATTCTGGAATGCAGGTAAGATTCACATTACCTGCGTACCCTAGCCAGGAACGTAGGTAAGTTTTGGAGTTTTTTAGGGTTTTTCTCTTGTTTTTAGGGCTTGACATGAGGAGTAGAGGTTGTAAGACTTGCAGAGGAGGTAAGTATGAGTAACAATGAGCTCATACAGTCAGCAGAATGTCAAGGTGACAGTTTTTAGTGCAACAAGGTGCTTACTTTTCACTAAGCTCATCATCTTGTTGAATCTCAACACTTCCTCTCAACAAGATAGGGATTATCCTTCACCCCGATCCTGCCTCTATGGTATTTGAATTTTCTCTTGCCGAGTGCCTTCGTCAGAATGTCTACATCCCAATATTTCATAGGAATGTACTGAAGCAACATGATCTTCCGCTGCACACAATCTCTGATATGATGATACTAGATATCAATATGTTTAGATCTATCATGAAACACATGATTAATCTAGAGTTTAATGCAAATTTGATTATCACAATGTATCACTGTAGGATTTAAATGTGAATCGAACAAACTGACCAGGATATTCCTCATCCAGATATCCTCACATGCAGCTTGACTTGTTGCCATGTATTCTGCTTCTGCTGAACTGAGTGCCACAGATCTTTGTTTCCTACTATACCAAGAAACTGTTGTAGATCCGATATTGAAAACCCCTCCTGATGTGCTCTTTATATCCATTGGGCTGCCTGCCCAATCTGCATCTGTGAATCCATGAAACTTCACCTCATCCATCTGTTTGTACCATAAGCCATGCTTAGATGTTCCCTTGACATAACTTAGGACATGCTTGCCTACCTTCCAAAAGAGCTTGGTAGGCTTAACCATCGCTTGTGAAAGCTAGTTCACCGCATAGCATATGTCTGGTCTTGTATTAAATAAATACATGAGCGAACCCACCAACTGTCAATAAACAGTGGAATCCACTACCTCTGCCGATGTAGCATCCTCTTTCCTCCAATTTACTGGAAGAGGAGTGTCCATGGGCTTGCAGTCCTCCATGTGAAACTTACCAAGTATCTCCCAAGCATACTTGTCTTGAGACACAAAAATTTCACCTTCTCATTGCCATATTTCCAATCCAAGGAAATAATGAAGGAGGCCCAAATCCCTCATCTTGAACTCCTTTTGTTGGCGCAGAAACAGGTCTCGCAGGCAAGACCCAGGTTCAGAGATTGGGGCCAACAAGGGAATCCGCTGTAGTCTAGAACCACATCGGCATTTTCAACCTACTCCGAAGAGCAGAGAGTCTCACCCGAGGCATGCCACGACCACATGCAGAAGGGGAATAGATCGATAGTGGTGGAAGGATCCACAATTTGTGATTAATATAGAATTGATTGCACAAATATCATCATATACGCAAGACCATTCAAAAGATTGAGCAGATACTAAGCAAATAAAATTTTAAGACATCACAGACATCATGCATGCATGTAACTCATATAATAAGACAACAACCTGCAAGTATATTGATAACTTTCAGCTAGATCCATAGTTACATCGCTTCCACAGGAAGAGCTTACAATTCTGTTACAGACGTCTCATAGGACAGAAAGATAGATAATAGAAGCCTAGGAACTACAAAGATATCATGCTAGGGAAATATCTCTTCTACAGCATCCTCTCGATCCTCTTCAATCTCTCTACATCTGTCTCTCTTCTTTCGGCTGGGTGTTGGCTATTTATTCACCCGCCATCGCAACTGCTAGTTCCTCTTGCATTCTTCTTCAGCAGCTTTCGACTTCTCTCTTGTTGTCTATGAGTTCCGCTCTCCGTCCTCTGCTGTATCTTCTCTTCATCTGCACTTATCTGCATCAGCTTCTTCAGCTATCTCCTGTTCCCCCGCAACCTCAGTAGCTCCGCTACTCACTGTAGTTGTGGCTTGGTTGCAGCTGCCATATGTTGTTCCGCAAACCAAAAATCTATTCTTTATTCAAAATTAAAAACAAGGGCCCCAACAGGCCCTGACCATAGTTTCTTGACTCGTCCCGAGTCAATCACAAATCACTGTCTCTATTTCCATCACCCCACCAGACCCCATGCCCTATTCTTGCTGTGCACCCTCATTCTGCTGCCCAAACAAGGGCCCCAACTCTGAGACCTTGCTGAACGCTGAAGCCTTAAGCTCATTGAAGGTTGTCACAGCTTGCTGCCACCCTTGTAACAATGCATCTGTCTTTGCGGCGATCTTGGTGACAACTGCTTCCCTGACGGGCACTGGTACAGTTCCGAACACTGTGCTAATTTGGGTTTCGGCTTCGGTGGCTAACTGCTGCATTGTCCTGGCACTGAGTTGGAGGGGCTGGCGAAGCTCTCGAAATTCTTGTTTGGCCATTTCCGAGCTGGCCTCTATTTGCTGGATCTAGACCTCTAGAGCATCTGCCTGAGCGTATAAGTGGTCCAACTGCGAGGGGTCCGTGGCATCTTGAATCTATTTCGAAAGTTGTTGCATTTTCCTTGTGGAGGTAAGTGAATGCGACCCTGAGGTGGATGGCCCGCTCCAATATATCTGTTTCTAGCACATCTGCAGGTATCCGAGTGTAGTGAGACTCTACGACCAGCCATGGTCCTGTAAACACCCTGGCCACTTCGTTTATCTGACCCTGGAGCTTCCCGTGTGCCGCTGTGAGCTGTTCACACTGTTCGGTAAGCACGGTGATCTACTGCTCTTGCTCTTCGCACCTCTGTTGCAGTTTGGAATGAAGCCTTTCCGCTTGCTGGGCTACCCTCTGAATAAAGTGGTATAGCTGAGCCGTACCCCACGTCTCCAAGTTGGTGACCCTCGAAGTACTTTGATCCGGCCGCCGTTCCTGCAGGGGTTTCCCACTGGCAATTGATCGGGTGGAGTGCTCTTGAGGGGACAGCGACGGGGTTTGATGAGGTGCTAAGTCTGCCATATTCAGGTCCGGCCGCTCCATATTATCTTTGTGGAGGGTATGTGGAAATACAGTAGGCTCATGCTGTGCCTCAGCCGTGTCGGTAGAAATTTGCGCCATCTGTGTAATTATATCAGAAAAAGAGACTTGGGGGTCCCCAACGAGGTTGAACGGTGGCACTGCTACAGTACTTGAGTCAACCTCGGCTCTGTGGTCCCCATTAAGTAGATCTCGAATTATTGGGTTTGACACGGTGGCAGATGAGTTGGATGGTGCGGATGAAGTGGTAGGTGGAGGTGGAGGTGGAACGGTACGTGGTGGTGGAAGCTGAATGTTGATGAAGTCGGAGGGGTCAATGGGAGGTAGAGGTGGGATCCCTCCTATTTCCCCTCTTTCAACGACTGGTTCTTCCTATATAGGCACCTCTGGACTCGGTGGCCGGGGAGGATCCTCCTCAGTGAGGTCCACCACCGGACTCGACTCTATGGTTCGGGCCCTCTTGGCCTAACGAGCGTCTAAGGGGTTTGTGGGATTGCTCTTTTACCTTATTGGGGTAGTCATCAGACTTGGTGAAGTAAATAAAACATTAGGGATGGGGGAGGTGATGGAAGTCATGTGGAGAAGCAGGGTGGACTGAGAAAGCTGGAACTCAGGGAAAACAGGAAAAGGAATGCCACCGCTTGAGACAACCCAGGCCACTTCATTTAAACTGCATACCTGAGTGTTTAGGTGGTGAATGAGGGGGCCGAGTTGCACGGTGGAGACCTGTTGTGCTGCCTCCGTTTTCGTTTCGCCAGGCTGTTGTTGCAGTAGCATATGATCAAAATTGTATGTGGGTACCTTGCTTTGGATTTCCATCGCGACCCCCGACCATGAACAAACTTCAATGTGAAAGGCTGTGTCTTCGAGCTGGAACTTTAGTGGCTGCATGTGAAATTTCTCCTCTGGAACGCAAGTAGGTCGAAGGAAGGTATGCCTGAGGCTGACCCCAAACCATAATTGCTCACTGTACTCGTCCAGCAAGTTCCTAGGCACCCTCTACTGGCCTGCTACCACATCTGTCATATATATCAACTTTTAAATGCCTATGCATTGACCTCTTTGGTGCCGGGGTCACCAGACACCTTCCATGGGATGAACCTCATTGCCAGAGGCTGACCCTCTACTATTTCCATCGGTGTCCTGATGAGGGGCGTATGCCACTTCCACATGGAAAATGAAACTATCAAATACCCATAAATAAAACTTGTGGCCCTCTTGTAGTTGTCTTCGCATGCGTCAAACAGCTCCTTGAGCAGGAAGGAGCACCAGTTCAACTTCACCCCCTGGACGCAGTGCTCTGCAATGGAAATAGTATCCAGGGTACATTCTCCCTTCGTGTAGTGCCTCATTGTCTTACTGGCAATGAGGTAGCATGCGAACTTGATTTCGGGCTTGTTGATAAGTTCCATCTTCGCTCCCTTTCCTCCCCGACGTGTGCCATATTTTGCATAATAGTTCGCATCTCCCGACTTCTTTGCTCGTTTTGAAGTGGTATGACATGCAGAGGATACATCCGAGCCTTTCTGTGAAAGCCCTGTGAGCCGGTGGATATCATCGGCATGGATTGGAATTTCCTTATTCAACCATAATGACTCATTCTGGATGTGGCTAAGTAAGAACTTGGTGCACTGCATGGCTGGTCCTGTTGTCCAAAATACTGGGAGATTTCTTAAATTCAAAATGGAGGATTGCTGTAGGCCTCGGAACTCTGGAAAAATCCTGTTTGCTGCATGCCTTGCTTCTATGGTATAATATTCCATATACGCCGGGCACTTGAGTGCTAGGAACTCGAAAGAGTCCATGAGGTCTGCATCTATGAGGGCAGCACTATCGTATTTCCCAACGAGGGACTTTGTTTTATGAATTCTGCTGTTGAGCTGCGGTTCTATGACTGCTGGGTTGGCTCTTGTCATCTTCGCTCGGTGTTGATACACTTGCAGAATTGGTCTCACCGTTTTCTCTTGGCTTTGTGCTTTTGGATACTTTTGCTGCTCTGGTTATGCTCCAATTTCTAATTCTAAATTCTCCAGCATTCTCTTGCTTTTTTCCATGTAGGTTATGTAATTGACTGGCACGAGTGAGGCTGATGAGACCCCATAACGAGTTAATTCCTGCTGGCATTCTCCACGGTGATAATCATGCAATCAATCACCTGCTGAGGTGTATTCTGACATCTATTGATAGTGGCATGGAGAAATGGGCGAACATGACGGCTGAGGTTGCTTCAAATTATGAAAAAATGATTATTGCAAGGTTACTTCTAATTATGGAAATTTATGCTGCAAATGTAGCCGATCCTATGGACTGACACAAGTACTAATTGAAATGATATGGACTAACACCTGACACGTTTGCGTATCCTACAAGGATGACACGCTGGACGCGCCCCTCCCCGACCACAATCGGTTGAGGTGCGGTCCCCGCAACATAGCAGTTATTGACGACCTATGCATGGACAATGAACACTACCTATGCTCATCCCGGTTGTGGGAGAGTTATTCAACTACACTACTCTACAGCTTCTCTTGGGTGCGAGAGTTATTAATGAAAGTTGAAAGAAACTTAGTCCTGGTAGGGCTTCAGGCATGCTCCATTCACCCACCCAGGTAAAACAATACCATCCAGCTGAGCCAACCGAATGGCTCTGGAATCCCTAATCTTGATGACGAAGTAAGGTCCCAACCAGTGCATCTTCAATTTTCCCGGAAACTTCAGAAACATGCTATCATAGAGGAGAACCTTTCCTCCAACCTGGAACATTTTTCTCTTGATGTGGTGGTCATGCCACGCCTTCTACCTGTCCTTTTGAACCTTTTGGTGAAATTTGGCCAGGAACCGGGCCTCATCCAATTCTTGCAATTCGTGTAAGTGCTCTTGTAGTGATTCCTCTTCTGAGAACTTGAGGGGTGTGGAAATTAGAAGACTCGGTATGGTGAATTCGGTGAGAATCACCACTTCAGGGCCATACACCAGCTAGAACGATGTTTGATTGGTCAAGAGCTTCGCCATAGTCCGGTAGGCCCATAGTGTAGCTGGAAACTGCTCATCCCAATCATCTCGTTTGGCATTACAGATCTTCATCAAGCCCTTTTCAAGTATTTTGTTGAATGCTTCAACAGTACCATTGGCCTGCAGGTGGTACGGGCTGATTTTGTGGTGTTGAATCATGAAGGTGTCCAGCAACAATTTGACCGTTTCATTAATGAATTGCGTACCTTGATCACTGTTTAAGCTCCGTGGGCAGCCAAACCTGCTGATGATGTGTTCAAAGATGAACCGAGCTGCTATATCGGTCGTACAGTCCCGTACCGTCACTGCCTCAGCCCACCGGGTGAGGTAGTTAGTGGCGGTAATGATGTACCAGAATGCTTGGCTACCGGGGCTATGGGACCTATGAAGTCGACAACCCACTTTTCAAACGGCCGCAACACATGCACCGGGTGTAGCGGGAGCTCTTCTCTATGAGAGGGCCTCCCTGTTCGCTAGAAGACATTGCATTTCTTAAAAAACGTCTTACAATCGACATAGACTGTCGGCCACCATAGTCCAGGTTGGAGTACTTTCCTGGCAGTGGGTTTCGCCCCCACATGCCCACCCGCAACTCCACTATGGCACTCCCACAGCACGACGTCGCGCTCATGGTCGAGTACACATCTACGAAGAATCTCATTGAGGCCCAATTTATACAACTACCCCGTAATTAGTTGGTATTCAGTGGCGCGAACGACCAAATGTCGTTTCTGGAGCGGGGTGTAGTGCTGAGGGCACTGCCCCGTGGTCATGTAAGTTGCGATATTAGCTAAATAATCTGGTATGGCTTCGACTCGGAAAAGATCAGCATCCGACAGCTGATCATCGAGAGAGCCGTCATTCTCCCCCATTTCCAACCTAGATAAATGATCGAGCCTGACGTTCAACCTCCCGGGCTTGACAATCACTTCAAAGGTGAATTCTTGGAAGATTAGAAGCCATCGACATATCTGTCCTTCCAAAACGGGCTTATTGACCAGGTACTTTAACACAGAGTGATCCGTAAAGAACTTGAACTTACCTCCGAGAAGATAGTGGCAGAAATTCTGGAGTGAGGACACCATTGCGAGGGCTTCCCTCTCCATGGTGGTGTAATTCCGCTCTGCATTAGACAGTTTGCAGCTGGCGAAGTAGACTGGGTGGTCAATTGTTGTCTCCCCTGGTTGCGCCAAGACAGCCCCAAGTGCAATATTGGAAGCATCGATATGCATGTGGAACTACTTATCCCAATCTGGGTGAACCAGAATGGGCACCATTGCTAGCTTCTCCTTCAAAGTGTCAAGGGCCATCCGGCACTCATCCGTCCACTGGAACACTTCTGACTTCCATATTAGCTTTTCTAGAGGAGCAATGATCTTCACGTAATTTATGATGAACCGTTTGTAATAACCCGTGTGCCCGAGCAGTGATTGCAACTTCTTCAGCGCTTCTGGGGCCATATGGATGATCACATCTACTATGGCGGGGTCGACGCAGACCCCTTGCTTGCATACCACATGTCCTAATAGCATTCTGAAGGGAACCACGAAGATGCATTTCTTCAAGTTCAAGGAAATCTACAACTGTCAACACCGATCAAACATGATGCGTAGCAGGGTGGTGTGGTCTTTCAACAAACTATAGATGGTCCAATCGTCCATGTCCACTTCTAGGAACTTATGAATGTACTCCCAGAAAGCAGCGATGACGATCTGGGAAAACACAGCGGGGGCGTTCTTCAACCCAAATGCCATCACGTGGTATGCAAAAGGCCCCAACTCGGTGGTGAACATTGTCTTTGTTTTATCTTCTTCCGCAATGCGCACCTCATGATAGCCCAAAAATCCATTAGTGAAGGGGCAGGCCTCATTCCCCGCAACATGGTCCAATCCTTCGTTGCTGAATGGAGTGGGAAATGGGTCATGGATGTAATCATTGTTCAGACTTCGGTAGTCGACACAGACACGGATTTCTGACTTGTCCTTCTTATTTTGAATGATGATAGGACTCACCCACTCTGTTTCTTCCACAAGAAAGATTAGACCTGTTGTCAGCATGTTATCGATCTTCAACTTGACCTTTTCTTTGATCTGCAAGTTCAACCGATAAGGTTGATGCTTCACGGGCCTGGCGTCTGGTTTCAGCACAATACGCATTTCTCCAAGGTCCCCTTTGATGCCCTTCAAGTCTGAAACCAATGAAGGGAATAGATATTTGTATTCCTAGAGGAGGCTGAAAATTTCCTTTGTCGTCTCCTCGTCCCAGTAGTCCCCAACTGTAGCCAGTTTGGGTTTTTCCTCCGTGTCGAGGTTTAGCTTCTTTGTCTTCAGTGGGAGTAGATGGCCGCCTTCAGTGGTCGGCTCTTCGTTGATGTTCTGCTCGCCTTCCTTCTCTTCAAAATATAGGTGCCTTAGGTCCTCCAGACCATCCTCGTCTGGCTCACCATCGACCCGTTGGCAAGCCAGCTCACGCCTACCCTCTGAATTTAGTGCTAATGTGCTTCCGTCGGTCCCTGGATCATGGAAAAATAGTACCCCCTTGATGGCCTACAATGCCTGGGACACCAGCTCTGTCTCTCCTTCAAAGGAAAAGCACCAAACAAATTTTTTCGCGACTTCCTGCCAGGAGCTTGTCCCTCTTTTTCTCTCTTCCTCTAAGTACCAGGCATGAGGGATGGTATCGAAGGAGTGGACGAACCGAGGTACCCAAAGCTCGTCTGGGTACCCTATACTTTGCCACTACTCCTCACAGGTTTTCAGGTGGTCCCTCGGATCGAAAGTCCCTTGATACTTGTGCCTGCTTCGAGGGCCTTCATCTTCTTTGAACTGCGCCCTCAAAGCCTCCGCCACACAACTCCACCGCGACAGGGTGTTGCGGTGATTTTTGCATTGCCTAGCTGAAGTGGACTATAGTGCTACATCCAAAAGTGGTATCCTGCTTCCTTCTGGTACCGTGTCTTCTACCTTTGCAATGAAGGTATTTACGGCTTGCATGTTGGACAGGGTGGGGTACTCCCTGATCTTAGCGCCAATCCAACGGACTCTGGAAATGTTGGCACATCTCCGCGTGTTGGTCTCATACCCACCTTGCTGCCAATATTCCCAGGCTAGTTCCGATCCCAGCTCCGAGCTCTGGACACTGCCCCAGCTGACAGAGCCGGTTGTGGTCGGGTTAATATAGTCCTCTGACTTCCCTGCTGTCATCTGATAAAGGTTTTCCAACATCTGAGCATCCTCCCGGTTATCCACAGTTTTTGTATATCTCGAGCCTTGATATGGGTCGAGAGTCTGAGTGACTCCAACTTCTCCGTCTTCAAAAATCATCAGCTCCTTCTTGAGGTCGATGATGGTGTAATTCTCAAAATCCCACTCGATTCCTAGCAGTGCAGGGTAAGGATCCTTGTCTCCCATAATATCAATGACCTCAAAGTCCATGTAAGTCTTTACCCCTGCAATGTCGACCTCGACGCCTTCGAGTCAGCCAATTGGTATAATACAGTACTGGTTCGCCATCCTAAGCTGGATTGGAGATTAGGCTAGCCATGGACGTCCAAGAGCCTCCCACGTCTTCCACAGCAGGATATTGACATCAGATCCTAAGTCGAGCATGGTGTCGCTAATATGAAATCCCGCAACCTGCGTGTTGAGCCATAACTCTTTTCCCGTTCTTCGCTTGTTCCGCTCGACCCGCTGTACGTACTAGGGTGATATGTTCAAAGGTTCCCTTGGCCCTGTATTCCCTTGTAGTACGTCCTCCAAGGTATGCTTGAGCTATTCCCGCATCGAAGCATTGTCAACAATCTTGAGGAATAACTGGAGCCATTCCTCAATCAGGGCCCCCGTGGTGCTCTGTTCCCTGGTATCAGTCATCATGGGTACCTCAAGGTCGTTGGCTCCCCCCAGCTGAGCAAATGTCTCCACCGCCTCGTGGAAGTACTTCTTCTATACGTCCGGTCGGATCATTTGTTTCAGGGAGCCAGGCTGAATCTTGCGTACCGGCTCCTTCTTGCGAGCATCCTCCCCCATCTTCTTTCTTCCTCAAGTCACAATAGCTACGTTCTGCATGACCGGAGTTGCGGTTCCCCGAGGTTTAGAGTTTACCAGATTCGTGGCCCTCTGCTGTGCTCGTTCCTCCCGCTTTTTGATAAGTTCAGGGTATTCCTCTATCGCATGGGTGTTCATGCGGCACTAGGAACACCATGGGCGCCTAGGAAGGGGGCATTTCCGGGCCACGTGACCCTCCTGGTCACAGTTGTAGAATTTCAGCGGACCCCATCCCCTTGTGCGGCCTCCGTGCACCCTACCTCCTCTACCCTTGGAAGCTTGATTCACCCTATAGGAGGGTTGGTCCAATCGGTCCGCCAGTGCATCGAGAGCTCTGCACTATTCGGTCTTGTGAGTCGTGGAAGCACAAAACTCACAATATACATTGTTTGGGACATTGGAATACTTCTACAATATTGGACACATCCGAGGCTGATGATCCATCGTCCGAGAAATTTCACAATATTCTATGGCGGTTTGGTTTGGTTTGGTTGAGGTGGGAACCCCGCGTAAGGTTGTTGTGGCTGATAAACCCCATGCAGATTTATCGGCGTGCCACCCCCACTAGGTGGAACCCCCTATATTGCCACGACTAAGGGCCCCCCACCCGTGCCACGCAACTGGGGACACTTAGTTGCCACATGCCCTTCGACCAGGCAGTGAGTGCACCAAACGTTCGGCTTGGGTGGTCTTACAGGCTGCATCTCCTTAAGTTTTTTAGTCAGATTGGAAATCTGATGTTGCAATCCCAATAAGGAAGGATCCTGTGGGGCCGGCCCTCCTTGATATTCCTGAGGGTAGCTCGCCATTTCCTCTATCTTCATAGCCTACTCCAGAGTGTCCTGCAAGTTATCGATCTTCTGCTGGGTGAGGGGGGTTCGTGTCAAGGGAAGCAGAGCCTTGATGAACCAGTCCCTTTGATGGTTTGGGTCGATCGGGTAGCTGATTTTTCTGATCGCATCCTTGAACCTGTGCATCATCTCCCATGGAGTCTCTCCCTCTTTCTGCTTAATCTCCCAGAGCTCGGACAGACCCTGCTGGTTTGTTTGGGGAAGCTTAAATTCGAAAACAAAATCCCGCTTGACGTCCGTGATTGCTGGATTTGGGTGGGCCTCTGACCACTTTATGAACCATCGCAGAGCCCTTTCTCTGAGCGTGGTTTGGAATTCTATTAGCTTCCCTGCGTCTGGCGTCTGCCTAGTCCTCCATATGGCTTCACAAAGATACCAGTGGTTCTCCACATCATCGTTACCTCGGCCATAAAATTCTGGATACCGAGTGAATGACCCAGCCATATTTACTTGCGAAGGTGTGACTAGAATAAACCCTCCAGGTCCTGGTTGCATGACTATACCCCCAGGAACTGCAATAATACTAGTAACACTGCTATTAATGTGTGTCGCTGCTGACAATGAACTGCTGTGCAATCGACTCAATGCTTGTAACTTAACGAAAATATTACTTAAAGGTTGATAGAGTACTAGGGGAAGGTAGGGATCCTTACCGTGAAAACCTTGGGAAGTAGGGATACCTGGAGATATGAATGCCATCCATTCTTGAAACAACTGCTGCATCACGACATACCATTCACCATCGGAACCTTCTTCGGGCTGCACACCTGCATCTTCTTCCTCAGACTTCGTCTTTGTCTTTCTCCTAGCTGGGCTCCCATGCACCCGCTGCACTCCCACAGCAGTCCCTTCCCTCTCTAAGGTATCCGCCTGAGTGTCCATGTTTCCCATTCTCTGAGGTGCCTCCTCTTGATTCTTCCTATTATTCCCCCATTGTTTCAACTCCCGCATCACCCTTTCTTGCCACCTATCGGCAATCTGCGCCCTCCGATGTGGACATCGCTCCCTCAACCTCCTTCTGGCCTCAGCATCCATTCCCCCACTCCCCTTCTTCACACTTCACGTAGCATCTGTCCCTTCGGCCCTTCCCCCAGCACTGGAGGTTTATGCTTCCATGCTCAATTTTTGGAATTCCATCAGCCCTTCGTCCACCATCAGGGCCTTAATCCACAATGGAATTTCCTTAAGCAGCTTCCCTCTTAGCCCAGATCGGAAGACAACCTCAGCCTTAGAGAAGGATTGGTAGCACTCTACAGCAAACTCCACAATATATCTACCCAAAGTGGTCTCTACCCAGAAATCCATCGCACGGGTCAACTCAGTATCTAGCCGATGTAGGGCCACCAGATCTCTGTGCACCCACTTGCGTTGGATCTTTTGCGAGTTATCCCGAGGCACCTTGGTCTGCAACCTCCACAACCAATTATAGAGGTCTCTAGGGAATTTTTCCCAGAGGATCTCGTAGGTATCGCTGGCGAAATCCGAGAAAAGGATGAGATCCTTGAGCATCCTCTCCTTTTTATTCGTCAGCTCCGCTTGATGAGCAATACAATGGTTTAGATGGTTATCCCACCATCTCCGTATTTCTCCTTCAAAGACCCTCAATACCATGATCTAGTTCCTCTCATAACGTGTAGGGTCCCGAAAATGGAACCATTTGTTGGCGAAGAAACAGGTCTCGCAAGCAAGACCCAGGTTCAGAGATTGGGGCCAACAAGGGAATCCACTATAGTCTAGAACCACGCCGGCATTTTCACCCTACTCCGAAGAGCAGAGAGTCTCACCCGAGGCATGCCGCGACCACATGCAAAAGGGGAATAGATCGATAGTGGTGGAAGGATTCGCAATTCCTGATTAATATAGAATTGATTGCACAAATATCATCATATACGCAAGACCATTCAGAAGATTGAGCAGATACTAAGAAAATAAAATTTTAAGACATCACAGACATCATGCATGCATGTAACTCATATAATAAGACAACAACCTGCAAGTATATTGATAACTTTCAGCCAGATCCACAGTTACATCTGTTAGCCACCCATAAATTTCTGTCATATCAGATGGTGGCTAAATAATGTTGGATAGCCTTCAAGAAACAATTCCATAATTAAAATTGCTGATACTTGAAGAATTTTGATAATTTCCTATCCTCGGTTAAATATTCACTACTGTTTCCATTCAGAACTCAGAAATCCTGCTGATTCCTAAAAGCCAAAGTACTGCTACTAAACCCCTTTTCCTTTCCTTCCCCTCAAAGCTAACCTTCTCCACTATTCCTACATTCCCCATGAAAACCCCACAATTTCATATTTCTCCTTTTTTTCCCCCTCATCAAAATCCATCCCATAAGGTTTAAGACCCCTTCTTAGCCTTATCGGAACCTTCAAAAACCCATTAAAAACCATAGGAAATGCATATTTCCTATACATTAGACTTAAGCCCCTGCGGGAAAAGTTCCTAAAATCCATCTGTCCATATAACTGAGCGCTAGAACCAACTGCTTTAAGCATCAGGCGCTTATCTTTCCAAAGAAATTCCTCCGCCCGAAAACACCAAAAACCTTGGTAAACTATTTGGGTTTTTATTAATTTCTAAAGTTTTCAGCCCAAATAATTTGTGAAGTTATCTCGATCGTCGATCTGCTCCATAGATCGGACAACGCGGAGCGCTACTTGCCCTGTGGACCCCGCCATTCCCCGCACTGTTTTCCAAAACCACGGTTTATTCCGCACCACACTTTGGGCAAAGGCTGTTTTGGACCGAGGCCCAACGATTCCACACACCTCTTGACACGCGCCCTCTATACTATTTGAAAACTGCTGCTTAAACTCTGCGCCCGCACGTTATCCGTCGGATGAAGGCCACCCAGCGGAATCAATGATAACCATCATTTTGAGACCCCTGCATCCAACGACTGTCATTCGTTGAAGTCACCCGCCCTTTAATCAAGCTGCATACTATTTAGCCGGGCCCCGACGCGACTAAGAATCCATCCCTGCCGTTGATCTCTGTAGATCGACAGTCCACCTTCAATTTCCTGATTCCATTACTTAGTCCACCCTTTTCCTCCACTGACTTTCCAAATCGCTCCTGATCGTTGATCACAGCACGATCAACGGTTCTGATCGCCCCGTTTCTCCCGCACGCCCTCCGATGTAGATTTTCCCATATAAACGCAGGATTTTATAATTTGTTTGTATTTTGCAGGTTTTAAAGTTCTTTTGCCATGTTTGAAGAAGATTCGAAGGACGAGGGTGACGATTCCCGTTCTTTCGATTTAACAAAGGAAATCGACCACAGGGCATAGAACTGTGTTGTCAACAAGGTTTCATGAGCCGTTGACGCAGCATGCCCTTATCAAACCTGGAAAACATCGAACAAACCCAGAAAAAGAGTATCAGAAAGCAGAAATGGATCAGAGCGGGAGTTTAATGGACAGATTGGAAGGGATTATGGCTAAGACTGCTATCAGAAGCCTAATCCCCCAGCCTAAAACACAGTTTAAAGGGAAAACCTAAAAGTGTTTATCAAACATAATGCCTCCATCTCCATATTTGAGGCAAATTGATTCCTCAACCACCACAGTGCCACCTGTGCCTCAAAGGATTCAATCAGGAGCTGAATTTATTGATCAAGATCAGATTTTTGCCTCGACACAGCCAAAGAAGTCACTTTTTCCAGGGCTTTCAATGCAAAGAACATCTGCAGAGTTACTTCGGACTAACTGTGCCTCAAAGGTCAAAAAATACTCCTACCCAGCTTAAATCATGAGTGTAAATCAATTAATATGGTGAACACCTCTTCTGTTTCTTCATTGAGCATCCCAAGGGCCAATGGGCCATTTAAATCCTGTATTAATTGTAATTGAGATCTTTTTCAGATCTCACCTCCTCATCTTTCTATATATACCACAGCAGAGATGAGTGAGTGTTGGTTGGTTTTTGGTTGTTGTTTGATCACAAGTTGTAACATTGAAACTCTCTGAAATAAATGTACAAGTCTGTTGAAGTTGAAAACAAATTGAAGTCTTGGATCTCTTGATGATGTTGTTGCATGTCTGTTCCTGAGAAGGCTCTATTACTGGATCCATGAGCTTGGTTTTCGGTGAAGTATTCTAACTGTTTAATGTTTTCTCCTATTTTCATTATGTTTCATAATTTCTTACTACAGTAGGCTGAAATTTTTAGGCTAAGAAATGACTCCTGGAAGCACCTTAGACCTGTTCACCCTTCACTGTTTTATGTTTTCTTCTGCTGAAGTATTTTAGAGGCTTTAAACCTTCTCTTTAGTCTTCATGCTCGTGTATTTCCTTAATAGCTCAAATAGTTGGTTTCAGCATGATTTATGGTTCTCCCTGCTTGTCTGATATCACTTGAAAGCTATTATTGAAGTCTCCCTTTGAAGTACCATTGTCTTAAGTTAATCAAAGAGGTCGGTTTTGATCTTGCCCTTTGCCATTGCTTGAAAAGTTGTTTTAAAGGTCTTTATAGTTGTAAGCATAGATGTTATTTAGGTGTTCTCTCTTCTATGAATGAAATTATCAGTGAATATTTTATGTTTTCTAAAGTCCTTTATAATAAGATATTTGAGGAAATAGGGTGTTCCCCAAATCTTAGATTTCATTTTAAAAATTGTCTCGAAGTCATTACTTGCTTAAAGAATGTTTGTAGAATTTATGGTTAGCCCTGTCTATCAAATATCTCTCTATTGTTAAGTTATGTTTTCAAGTTCCCTTTGTTGAGAATTAAAACTTCTCTTTCCAACTCATTAACGTCCATCTCATTCCAGAAAAAAGGATCCTGCGGCCAAGTTAGATTTGCCCTTTGATATCCCATATCCCTTGAAGAGTTTGTCATGACCTTATTTTGACTCCATTGCCCAATGAACCAGATATTTCCTCTTTAACATCCTCTTTCCTAGACCTTTCATGTTCTAACATACTCATTCATTATTGAACAAAAACATCTGCACTTAAATAAGTAGTCTAAAATCCATAATCAAAGCAAACAAGATAAACCTTTGCAAACAAATATTTGAGAGATCCCTCTCTGAGAATAGGAGGGCTAGATCCTGGAACTCTAAAGATTGGTTCTGATGTTGCCTTGTCTTTTGACTTGCCAAACTGTCAAAACATGGGAGACCAACATAATGGCGATCACGGTGGGACCTACTGAGAATTTGAGGTTTCAAAACCTTTCTTAAAACCTTTAGGTCTAGTATAACATAAGTAAATTTCGTAAAGCATTGATTAACGTAATGGCAATCATGATAGGACTTGATTGAATCAGTGACAAACTTAGTAACCCTTAGGATCCCTTTTAAACCTTATCAAACCTTGAAGGAACCAGTTACCAAGCCATAAGAGAAACTCTATCTGTTTGAAAACCTTAGTTAAGTGAAAAATCAGACTTATAACACTCTCTTAACCTATAAAACAAAAATAAACTCAGAAAAACCCAAAAAATATTTCAATTTTGGCTTCATAATAAACATGGTAGTGGACCATAGAACCCTTTTGCCTCCTCACGAGCTAAAAACTTCCACTTTATAGTGAAACACTCATTCCCACATATCACTTACCTTTGATGTGTTTTACCTTGTACTCTTAGACAGAGTTTGGAAAGGGCCAGATAGCCTCCGAATCTCATCCTCTTTTAGAGGTGATATATCTGGTGAATGCCCTCCCAGTCAATCTCTGGTTAGAGTTTGTTGTGTTTCGGGATATCCTTGAAAAAGGATGTTTCACAAGCACTATGGTGGACAGTGTACCTCTTTGAAAACACTCTAAATTTTCCACATGGCGACTCCACAATCCTGAGAAGACCTTCAGACTCCACTGGGAAGAACCCTTACCATTGTAACATTTTTCGAATCCAGTTAGAGGATTGTAGGATAAACATTTGTGTAAACAGATCAGTTAACCTCTCAAATATTTTCATACTTGGTTGAACTTTTCTTGTTATTTTGGGTCTAAAAACACACCATAGTGGCTTCTAGAAGTATCTACACTAGAGCCCATCCTGACCCCAACCCACCTGAGATAGTTGATGACCCAGAAAGTATCCTTTGGAAGTCTCCTAAGATTAAATTATCAATTGTTTTCAGATCACCCCCAAGAGCTAAATCAGTTCCTGAAAAACTTTCAGCTCTACAACACTCACAAGCTGACTTAGTTAATCCATTTAGGACTAGGTCATTTAGTGAGTTAGAACAACTAGATTCTGAGTTTTCACTATCATCTCCCGAAGCAAGTGAACATCTTGGTAGCAGAGAAACAACGCCTCCTGATTTACATTTTCTTCTTAACTTAGGTATCTCTCATCCAAGATCAGCTGAACAATCTACTCCTATTCTATCCGCTTCTGTTCATCCTTCATCCACTGTTCAAACCACCACACCTTAGCCCACTTTCCCTTTTGTCAATCCACCTGTGAATCGACCTCCACCTCCTGCCATGGCCGCATGGTATGCTCCCTTAGCCCTTACTGTACCACTAGTCAATCTTCCATAGGACTATCAGTCCAAAATTCCATTGTATGATGCTAATAATGCTACAACTACATCACAACATGTGGATAAGATGAATGACTATTTTGACCGAAATGAAATTGATGATGATTCTGTCAAACTTAGATTATTTGCTCAAAGCTTAGGGGGATAAATAAGAAAATGGTTCAAAGGTTTAGCCCCCTGTAGTATTAACGATCTCCAAGCCTTCCATAAAACATTCCTAAACAAGTGGGAAGTAAAGAAGAATCCTCTCCAAGTCCTTGCTGATTACAACAATCTCCGTAGAAATCCTGGGGAAAGTGTGCAAGCATATTGTACTAGATTTAACAGTGTATATACTTTCCCCAGAACTAAAACATCCACAAGGCTCAGACTTAAACAAGTTTCCTGAAGGATTTGACTCTGACATGACTTATTCACTAAGAGAAAGAGATTTTGCAACTCTTGAAGATATGCAAAGGGGTGCTCTTTCTGTGGAGGTCAATTTAATAGAAAAAAGAGCAAGAATGAAAACTGAAAAGAGAGTATCTTTCAGAGAGGAATCCCCTCCCTCTACCTCAAACTCAAAAATGGAGAGAATGTTGGAAGAAATGATGAAAGAGATGAACATAATTAAGAAAGCACAAGAAAATCAAAACTAGACTACACTTCAAAACAATCAAAACAGAAATAGAATTCAGAATTACAGAAGAGATAACAATCAAGATAAGCAAAAAGAAAGTGACCAAAAAATTAGACCTCCCTTTCAACAGAACTATGTAGATCAATATGAGGAAGACAGGGAGTTGGAAAGGTTGGAAGAATCACATGTAAACTTGATTGGATCAGACAGTGGCGATGATGTTTTCCTCACTGAGGAAGAACAAGGTTTCTTCTCTAATGATCAGAATGCAAACACCTATGAAGATTCTGATGACTATAGATTGGGTTTTGAAAATGCAATCATGGAGGTACACAAACAGTATAATCTTAGGAGCAAGGGAAGTGTAGAAAATCCAAACGATAAGAATACTAGCACTGCTGTCAACAACAACGCAGAAAACTAGCTCAAGAAGACAGCAAAAAAAACCAACATTTCGGCCAAAAAACCAGATTTAAGTAAAGACAAGGGAATCCAGCCAAATGTTGAACAAAGCACCCCTAGCACTTCAGCTAGTAGTCCTAGTAAAAATATTCCTATCACTAGTTCAAGCAAGGCTCAGCAAATCAAAGCTGCTGAAAAGAATTCAATTAGAAAAACAGATGTGAATATAAACAAGTCAATTATTCCTTTTAGCCTTGAGGGAGAGATTGCTAAGATAAAAATTACCATCCCCCTAGCTGAACTAGTAACCCAAGAAGTGTACAAAAACCAAGTTTTGAAAGCTTTAAACTTAGAAAGTGATAATGACACCTTAAACTTGACGGATGACAAGCCTGAGTTGTTGTTTGGCCCAGAGGTTGAAGGAAAATATCAAGAAGGACCAGTCCCTCCCTTCTATGTTAGTTTGAACATACATGATAAAATTCTACACAACGCCATGTTAGATTCTGGAGCTTCACACAATCTAATGACCATAGTAGTAATGGAAAGTCTAGGCTTAGAAATTACTAAGCCATACAAGGATTTATATTCCTTTGACTCAAGAAGAGTCAAATGTTTGGGTTTAATCAAATATTTATCTGTTAACCTAGCTCAGATCCCCGCCAAGAATCTAGTGATGGATATAGTTGTAGCTGATATTCCCCCCAAGTATGGCATGCTCTTATCAAGATCATGGGGAGCCAAACTTCAGGGAAGCCTTCAAATGGAAATGTCTTATGCCACCATCCCTGTTTTCAATCAAAACAAGAGACTATACAGAGAATCTCACACGAAGTACATGGTAAGCAATATGGATAAACCAAAAAACACTCCAATCTATTCTATTCAATCAAGTTTAGATTCCTTTATCTTATGTAACGAAGATGAAATTACTCAACAGGGTAAAGAAAACATGGACCCCATCAATTCACCAGAACAATCCAATCTTACCTCGAATCAACTTCAAACCATTGACAATCAACAGCAACAAGAAAGTGAAAATGAGTCACACATACTCTGGACAATAAATTTCGATGGATCCTGCAATAAAACTAGTGCAGGAGCAGGTGTCTGGATTCAGAACACAAATCAGAGTTTTTCATACAAATTAGATTTCCCGTGCACTAACAATATCGATGAGTACGAAGCCCTCCTCCTAGGTTTACAATTTCTCAAACAGTTAAAAGCCCAAAGGATATCTATTTCAGGAGATTCTAAACTTATCATCAAACAAATCAAAGGAGAATACTCAGCCAAGAACCCAAGGCTTAGGGAATATCAAAATGCTGTCCTAGACCTACTAAAAACATTTGAAAAATATGAACTCATTTTCATTCCTAGAGCACTGAATCATCTAGCAAATGAAATTACCTTCATGGCCAGCAATTGCCAAATACATGAGATAAATGAACAACTCAGTATAAAGGTGAAACATAGAACTACTGTGCCTGATAACGAAGATCACTGGCAGGTGTTTGAATCTGACAGACACATAGATGATTTCTTAAAATCAGAAAATGATTTCAGCATACCAACACCAGAAACTATCCATGAAGAAAACTGTTTGTATATTGAACAAATCCCAGAGGCTGAAATGACATATCCTGCTAATATAAATCATTGCGAAAATCCATTTGAAGCAGAGGTAGTGAATAATGAAGACCAAGAAGACTTGGAAGTCTTACAATGCAAAAATGATAAGATCCCAAGAGGTCTCACACCTTTAGAACACCTGTTTGATCTCAACGATGTAGCTAAAGAACCCAAAATGGAGCCCGTGGAAACAAATGTAGAAGAACATAACATAGGCAGTCTGACAGAACCCAAGATGATCAAGCTATCCAGCACCCTCCTAGCCCTCATAAAATTGCAGTACATAGATCTTTTCAAAGAGTTTAAAGATGTGTTTGCTTGGGAATACAAAGACTTGAAATCATATGATACCAGCATCATCCAGCATAAAATCCCCTTGAAGGAAAATCAAAAGCCTTTCAAGCAAAAAATAGGGAGAATAAATCCTCTTTTACTACCTTTGGTTAAGGTAGAAGTTGAGAAAATGTATAATGTTGGGATCTTAGTACCCATTAGATTTTCAGAATGGGTATCAAACTTAGTTTCTGTTAGAAAGAAAACCGGGGAAATCAGGCTCTGTATTGACTTCAGAAATTTAAACAGAGCCTCTTTAAAAGACAATTACACCTTGCCCAAAATGGACCATATACTTCAAAGAGTAGTTGGGTCAAGAAGAATATCCCTTTTAGATGGTTTCTCAGGTTACAATCAAGTGTTAGTGTTCCCAAGTGATCAAATAAAAAATGCTTTTACCACACCTTGGGGCACCTTTATGTATGTCAAAATTTCTTTCAGATTAATGAACGTAGGGGCCACCTTCCAAAGGGCCATGGACATAGCCTTCTCTGAAAATGTTGGCTATTTTATAATTATTTACCTTGATGACATAACTGTTTTCTCAAAAACTGATGAAGAGCATTTGATTCACCTAAGAAAGGTTTTTGAGAAGTGTAGGAAATTTGGCTTATCAATGAATCCCAAGAAGACCCTCTTTGGTCTCCAAGAAGGGAAACTTCTTGGTCATATAATTTCAGAAGAAGGAATCAAAATAGACCCTACAAGGATAGATGGCATATTGCAAATTAGCCATCCTAGAAGCCTCAAAGAATTGCAATCCTTCATTGGAAAGATAAATTTTTTGAGAAGGTTTATTCCCAACCTTGCTGAGCTATTAAAAAACATTACAAACATGCTTAAGAAAAACGTGGGTGTAAAATGGACTTTACCAGCTAAACAATCATTCGACCTGGTCAAACAAGCTCTTACCCAAACACCAGTCCTGATTAGTCCTGATTTTACCAAAGACTTTTATATTTTTTCTTTTGCATCTGAACATACAATAGCTGTAGTCTTGCTTCAGAAAAATGATTTAGGGTAAGAACAACTGATATCCTTCTTTAGTAGGGCCTTAAGAGACACTCCTCTCAATTATAACATCATGGAGAAGCAAACCTTAGCATTAGTGAAAGCTTTAAAAGACTTTAGGGTCTACATGTTACACTCTGACATAATTGCTTTTGTTCCACATACTGTTGTCAAGGATATTCTAAGTCAGGACCCTGATGGTAAAAGGGGAAAATGGATTGCAACTATTCTTGAATATGACTTGGAAATTAGGCCCACCAAACTAGTAAAGGGGCAAGGATTAGCAAAACTCATGGCCGAGTCTAACTTCCAAGCATTAGACATGAATATGGTAGATGTGTTGGAAGAAGTGGAAGAATCTGATGCTCCTTTCATTGAAGAAACATTTCTAAATTCTCCTTGGTATGCTGACATTGTTTATGTGCTTTTATATTTAAATACCCCTCCTTATTTGACTAAAAATAAAGCTAGATTATTGAAACAAAAAACTTTGAGTTTTTTCATATTAGATGGAGTATTATATTGGAAAAATGCTGTTGGAATTTTACTTAAATGTTTTCTTGAAGATGATGCAGAAAAAATCATGCATGAGTTGCACGATGGTGGATGTGGAGGACACCTCTACTGGAAGGCCACAACAAACAAAATTCTCAGATCAGGTTACTATTGGCCTACCCTTTTCCCAGACACTCAGAAGCTAGTCATGTCTTGCCATAAGTGTCAAATCTTTGATGGCAAGAGAAAGCTCATTCCCTTACCCCTACATCCTATCAGAGTTGAGGCACCTTTTCAACAATGGGGGCTGGACTTCATTAGAGAAATTCATCCATCCACCTCAGCTCAACATAAGTGGATCCTCACAGCCACTGACTTCTTCACCAAATGGATAGAATCTATACCTACCAGGAATGCTAATGACTTTGTCATTATCAAGTTTCTTGAAACCCATATCCTATCCAGATTTGGTTGTCCCAAAAAAATCATAACAGACAATGCTGCTGCTTTCAAATCTAAAAAAATGGTTGATTTCTGTCACAAATACCATATAACCTTGGGCCATTCCACTGCTTACTATCCCCAAGGGAATGGATTAGCTGAATCCTCCAACAAGAGTCTCATTAATATCATTAAAAAGCTGTTGGAAGAAAATATAAAATCATGGCACAGTAAGCTGGTTCATTCCTTATGGGCCGATAGACTAACCATAAAGAAATCAATAAATATGTCCCCCTATCAGTTAGTTTATGGCATGTAAGCAATCTTTCCTACCTCATTAGGAGTTCCAGTCATGAAGCTCCTTCAAGAAGTACAGGTTGAAGAAAATGATATGCAGAGGAGGATCAACCAAACAATTCATTTGCAGCAGACCCGAGAAGAAGTTTATGAAAGAACACAGTTAGTCCAAGAAAATATGAAGAAGCAATTTGATAAAAGGACTAAGGCAAACAACTTCCAGATTGGAAGTGTCGTTCTTAAATGGGATTCAAGGAGAGAAGATAAGGGGAAACATGGCAAGTTTGAGAACTTGTGGAAAGGGCCATATATTATTCATGCTGAGAGGGGTCATAATACATTTTTCTTGAAAGAAATGAATGGAGAAGACCTGTATGGAGGTCCTGTAAATGGCAGGATGCTCAAGCATTACTTCTGCCAAGAATCTTAAGTTTTAAAGAATTTTTGCTTTTATCATTGTAAATATCATAGTCTAACCATTGCATTCAAAGTTATGAAAAATCAAAAACACAAAAACAAAGAAAGAAAAGAGGGCAGATTGTGAAAACAAGAAAGGCAAAGCCCCATGCCAAAAAAGAGAAACAAATCTGAAAGTGTGCAAGCTTAAATGCCACTCCTGATAACCACACTTATAGTTAGTCAAACAGCCTAATCTTGACTAATTAGTTTTAAATTTTTTGCTGATAGGGTAGTGGATTTGGTTTGCCAAACTGTTTAATATTGGCTTATCAGTAGATAGATTAGGATAGAAATTAAAGGTTCAAACAAATTCAAAATCTGAACCAAAGTCTCCAAAGAAAGATGACTCAAAACTGTTTTATTTTCTGAGTCATAAAAGAGAAAAATTGGTTCTAATTTGCCCAAAATCTGAATCAGATTATCAAGGAAAAGACAACTCAAACAAAAAAACAGAGCTGTGAAGAAAAAAGAAGGTCATGATGAAAAACTTTCAAATCTTAAGCCTTCCATTTTTTATTTTAATTTTCTGCAAATAAAAATCTATGTGCGGCTTGTTTTTATGCCATAGATCACATCAAGTTAAAACAGCTTAATCTTGACTTGACTATTTTTGAATTTATGTTATAGAATTTAGAGAATGAAAGTCTGTTGGATAGCTTAATCCCAACAGATAGTAGATTAGGTAGAGAATCATATGGATCCAACTGTTTAATCTGGATCCATGAAGAAATAAGGAGTAGAGTTAAATTAGTTTTTATGCTTTCAAAAAGAATAAAATGTTGTAAGAGAGTTTGCCAATCCAAGTGCACTCTGATGAAGAGAAAATGTTAGATCAGTAGGATTGGGTAGGTAGAAAGTTTGTTGATAAGAGTTCCATTGTTTTTCAAAGATTGACTATTGGTTTCCAGAGCAAAGAAAGATCATTCAAGCAGAAGAAACAACCCAATGGATGAGACAACTAATCAACCCCCCAGAGAATACAAGTCTGCAGTTCTTGATGCCTTAAAGACACCATCCCCAAGTGGAGCCACTGTTAGCCACCCATAAATTTCTGTCATATCAGATGGTGGCTAAATAATGTTGGATAGCCTTCAAGAAACAATTCCATAATTAAAATTGCTGATACTTGAAGACTTTTGATAATGTCCTATCCTCGGTTAAATATTCACTACTATTTCCATTCAGAACTCAGAAATCCTGCTGATTCCTAAAAGCCAAAGTACTGCTGCTAAACCCCTTTTCCTTTCCTTCCCCTCATAGCTAACCTCCTCCACTATTCCTACATTCCCCATGAAAACCCCACAATTTCATATTTCTCCCTTTTTTCCCCCTCATCAAAATCCATCCCATAAGGTTTAAGACCCCTTCTTAGCCTTATCGAAACCTTCATTTCCTTTGAAAAACCCATTAAAAACCATAGGAAATGCATATTTCCTATACATTAGACTTAAGCCCCTGCGGGCCAAGTTCCTAAAATCCCTCCATCCATATAATTGAGCGCCAGAACCAACTGCTTTAAGCATCAGGCGCTTATCTTTCCAAAGAAATTCCTCCGCCCGAAAACACCAAAAACCTTGGTAAACTATGAAAATCAGGTTTTTATTAATTTCTAAAGTTTTCCGCCCAAATAATTTGTGAAGTTATCTTGACCGTCGATCTGCTCCACAGATCAGACGGCGCGGAGCGCTACTTGCCCTGTGGACCCTGCCATTCCCCGCGCTGTTTTCCAAAACCACGGTTTATTCCGCTCCACACTTCAGGAAAAGGCTATTTTGGACCGAGGCCTAGCGATTCCACACACCTCTTGACACGCGTCCTCTGTACTATTTGAAAACCGCCGCTTAAACTCTGCGCCCGCACGTTATCCGTCGGATGGAGGCCGCCCAGCGGAATCAACGATAACCATCAGATCGAGACCCCCGCATCCAACGACTGTCATTCGTTGAAGTCACCCGCCCTTTAATCAAGCTGCATGCTGTTTAGCCGGGCCCCGACGTGACTAAGAATCTGTCCCCGCCGTCGATCTCTGCAGATCGATGGTCCACTTTCAATTTCCTGATTCCATTACTCAGTCCACCCTTTTCCTCCGCTGACTTTCAAAATCGCTCCCGATCGTTGATCACAGTGCGATCAACGGTTCTGATCGCCCCGTTTCTCCCGCACGGCCTCCGATGTAGATTTTCCCATATAAACGCAGGATTTTATAATTTTGTTTGTATTTTGCAGGTTTTAAAATTCTTTCGCCATGTCTGAAGAAGATTCGAAGGATGAGGGTGACGATTCCCGTTCTTTTGATTTAACAAAGGAAATCAACCACAGGGCATAGAACTGTGTTGTTAACAAGGTTTCATGAGCCGTTGACGCAGCATGCCCTTATCAAACCTGGAAAACATCGAAAAAACCCAGAAAAAGAGTATCAGAAAGCAAAAATGGATCAAAGAAGGAGTTTAATGGACAGATTGGAAGGGATTACGGCTAAGACTGCTATTAGAAGCCTAATCCCCCAGCCTAAAACACAGTTTAAAGGGAAAACCTAAAAGTGTTTATCAGACATAATGCCTCCACCACCATATCTAAGGCAAATTGATTCCTCAACCACCACAGCGCCACCTGTGCCTCAAAGGATTCAATCAGGAGTTGAATTTATTGATCAAGATCAGATTTTTGCCTCGACACAGCCAAAGAAGTCACGTTTGCCAGGGATTTCAATGAAAAGAACATCTGCAGAGTTACTTTGGACTACTTGTGCCTCAAAGGTCAACAAATACTCCTACCCAGCTTAAATCATGAGTGTAAATCAATTAATACGGTGAACACCTCTTATGTTTCTTCATTGAGCATCCCAAGGGCCAATGGGCCATTTAAATCCTGTATTAATTGTAATTGAGATCTTTTTCAGATCTCACCTCCTCATCTTTCTATATATACCACAACAGAGATGAGTGAGTGTTGGTTGGTTGTTGGTTGTTGTTTGATCACAAGTTGTAACATTGAAACTCTCTGAAATAAATGTACAAGTCTATTGAAGTTGAAAACAAATTGAAGTCTTGGATCTCTTGATGATGTTGTTGCATGTTTGTTCCTGAGAAGGCTCTATTACTGGATCCATGAGCTTGGTTTTCGGTGAAGTATTCTAATTGTTTAATGTTTTCTCCTGTTTTCATTATGTTTCATAATTTCTTAATACAGTAGGCTGAAAGTTTTAGGCTAAGAAATGACTCTTGGAAGCACCTTAGACCTGTCCACCCTTCACTGTTTTATGTTTTCTTCTGCTGAAGTATTTTGGAGGCTTTAAACCTTCTCTTTAGTCTTCATGCTCTTGTATTTCCTTAATAGCTAAAATATTTGGTTTCAGCATGATTTATGGTTCTCCCTGCTTGTCTGCTATCACTTGAAAGCTGTTATTGAAGTCTCCCTTTGAAGTACCATTGTCTTAAGTTAATCAAAGAGGTCGGTTTTGATCTTGCCCTTTGCCATTGCTTGAACAGTTGTTTTGAAGGTCTTTATAGTTGTAAGCATAGATGTTATTTAGGTGTTCCCTCTTCTATGAATGCAATTATCAGTGAATCGTTTATGTTTTCTAAAGTCCTTTAGAATAAGATCTTTGAGGAAATAGGGTGTTCCCCGAATCTTATATTTCATTTTAAAAGTTGTCTCGAAGTCATTACTTTCTTAAAGAATGTTTGTAGAATTTATGGTTAGCCTTGTCTATCAAATATCTCTCTATTGTTAAGTTATGTTTTCAAGTTCCCTTTGTTGAGAATTAAAAATTCTCTTTCCAACTCATTAACGTCCATCTCATTCCAGAACAAAGGATCCTGCGGCCAAGTTAGATTTTCCCTTTGATATCCAATATCCCTTGAAGAGTTTGTCATGGCCTTATTTTGAATCCATTGCCCAATGAACCAGATATTTCCTCTTTCTGTCTATCTTTCCTAGACCTTTCATATTCTGTTGTATCAACTCAACCTAACCAAACAAACATCTGCACTTAAATAACTAGTCTAAAATCCATAATCAAAGCAAACAAGATAAACCTTTGCAAAAAAATATTTGAGAGATCCCTCTTTGAGAACAGGAGGACTAGATCCTGGAACTATAAATATTGGTTCTGATGTTGCCTTGTCTTTTGACTTGCCAAACTGTCAAAACACGGGAGACCAACAACATCGCTTCCACAAGAAGAGCTTACAATTCTGTTACAGACGTCTCATAGGACAGAAAGATAGATAACAGAAGCCTAGGAACTACAAAGATATCATGCTCGGGAAATATCTCTTTTGCAACATCCACTCGATCCTCTTCAATCGCTCTACATCCGTCTCTTTTATTTCGGCTGGGTGACAGATATTTATTCACCCTCCATCGCAACTGCTAGTTCCTCTTGTGTTCTTCTTCAGCTGCTTTCGGCTTCTCTCTTTTTTTCTATGAGTTTCGCTCTCTATCCTCTACTGTATCTTCTCTTCGTTTGCACTTATCTGCATTAGCTTCTTCAACTATCTCCTATTCCCCTGCAACCTCGGTAGCTCTGCTACTCACCGTAGTTGTGGCTTGGTTGTGGATGCCATGTGTCGATCCACAACCCAAAAATATGTTCTTTATTCAAAATTCAAAACAAGGGCCCCAACAAGCCCTAACCACAGTTTCTTGACTCGTCCTGAGTCAATCACAAATCATTGTCTCTATTTCCATCGCCCCACCGGACCCCGTGCCACGTCTGTGTGAATTCTCTCCAGGATCACCGAAGCATGGTTCTCCTTCTCATGAAAGGTGGTCTTCAAAAACTTACCCATAGTACATCCCTTGCACTGATATGACTGTGCAAGAGTAACCTTGGGAACTCCAATAAAAATTTGCTGCAAAATATTCAAGGCGCCATGGTGAAGATGGCCCAATCTCCTGTGCCATAATTCGCCCTCATCCCAGCTCACCACTTCTTCTGCTTTGCCCATCATTGTAGTGCAGCCATCTAACTCCAGCTTGTAGATATTATTAACTTGAATCCCTATCCTCTTGGTTTGACCCATTGTTTTATGTCACAAAAAAGCTTTTCCCTTGCTGGAAACAACATCATAACCTCTGTCTTCTAACATTGCGACCAAGACCAAGTTCTTCTTCAGACCTGGAACATGCATAACATCTTTCAACATAATTGGTTTACCTGACTCCCTCTCAAAGGTAATGGTTCCAATTCTAGTCTCACTATATCCACCATCATCGCCCATCTCTATATGCATTTGGAGATCCTTCTCCTCTAAGTCACTAAACAAGTCCTTGTCTCTCGTCATATGGAAAGTTGCACCACTATCAAGATACCACCCGATCCCATTGAGCTTGAAACCAAGCATGCGATCAAAGAGAAATCAAGTTCAAATTGTGAGGCTAAGGCCTCTCCAGCTACAACTCCAACAACCTTCTTGTTCTTCTTTTTCTGTGGGCAATTAGTGGCGAGATGCCCATGTTCATGACAGTGAAAACACTTCACTTTGGAAAAATCCAGCTTCTTGCCTTTAGCCTCAGATTTTGGATGAGATTTCTTCCCCTTTTCTTTCCTTGCTTTGGAAGCCAAAGCGCAATTCTCTTCATAATCATTCTTCGATGAAAAGCCATCCCTGCTACTTCGCCTTATCTCCTCCTGCGCAACATCTGACCATAGTCGCTCCCAACCCGGTAGTTTCTCCCGTCCATTGATAGAGTCTTTGTGGCTATGCCAACTCTTCATAAGCCCAAGGAGAGCCAAGCTCACCAAGTCATCATCATCAGCTATAATCCCCACACTTCCCCGTTCATCCATATAGTGGACAAACTTCGTGAGATATTTTGGAATACTGTCGCCCTTCTCCATTTTTATTTTTCTGAGCTTATCTTTCAGTGCCAACTTCCTCTGGTCACTGCTGCTTTGGAAAATATCTGTCAAAGCCTTCCACATTGCAAATGGAGTGGATTTACCATGAATTATTGATGCAATATGGTCCTTCACACCTTCCAACAAAATTTTTCTTGGATTTGCTACCTTGTTTTTCCATGTGTCAAGTCCTGTAGCATCGCTAGAAGCAGGCTTAGGAACATCGCTATCGATGAAATCCTTCAACCCATTATCTTCAGGCACTGGCTCTATCCTATCCTTCTAGGCTATGTAATTCGAGCTACCCTCAAGGGAATACTCCAATCGAAACCCATTGAAAGACATTTCAATGAATACTCAATTGTTGCACCAAGAAATTTCTACAACAAATTCGAATTGTCCACCAGCACAAAACTCAACACTTATTCATAATTGCAATCTCCAGTAATCAATACTGCTCTGATACCATGTATAAATTTATTAATACTAATGTATTACCAGATCTTCCTGATCTCACAATATTTATCTTCTTTAAAAATACAAAATCCTTCCACTATTAAACTTGTGGAAATTTAAAACTCAATTGCAAACACATGTGAATAAATTCAATCACACATAACACAATTGTTTAATGGGAAAGCTTAAAGCTAAAAACCCCAACTATCATATATTATGTATACCAATGGAATCATGTAATAATCTCATACAAATCTTAGTACATCAAGCTCTCAGTACAATGTATATTCATTACACACTGTCATGCAAAAATTTGCATATCTATGCACTAATTTCTTGCCTCCTGACAGCCTACCTCCACTGCACAATCCCTGCTGAAGAAGACCCCTGAATGAATTCGAATTGGCCTTGTCTTGACTAGCAATCCTCATTGGCAACTCCAATATGTGTGAGATGCATTGAATGCATCACTATAGTCACAACAGATAGTCCATCTCACCCGTTCACCTATCTCTCCACTGGGTCTCCACTGGAACTAACATGCACTGTAGTTAACTGCTGTTTCTATTAAGTTGTTAGTGAGTTATTATTTGTGAATTAATTAACTAATTGATTCACTTAGCTCTCACTAGCATATCTTTTAGTTAGAATAGATACAACTAGCACAACTGAATTTAACTCACTTAACTGAGTTAAACTAAATAACAACTCCATAAACTACTCTTCCAACTCTGTCATAACTTTTCCACTTCAGTTCTAACTGAGTCCTCCATGCATGAGCCACCAATAAACCCTAGGAATTGCATACTTCCTTCAGCCCACTAATTTTCCAAATCTGTTCACTGAAATAAAGTGCTCCAATAGAATAAGTTGATGTTTATTGTCGGATTATTATTAAGAGCTAATAATAATCGACATGTATCTATTTTTAGATCGACGATCTATAAATACACTTTGTTCAATATTCTAAAAATAGAATTTCTTCTATTTTTTCACATTTGACGAACCATCTACAAATAGCATCCTGCAACTTATAGAATATGCTCACCATGTCTAAAAATAGACATACACCTAAAATAGCCTACGGGCCCCACTTAGTGAAGGTGCTTACTTTTCACTAAGCTCATCATCTTGTTGAATATCAACAACCTTAGATTCATTTGATACTTTCATGAACATTGTCTTATTTATCTTATTAATTTCTATCAATATGTCAATGTTTGATTACTCAGAATTCGTGCTTTGCATGATCTGACTTCCTTTCAAGCACTAAACTATTTCATATCTTTCTCAATGTCCTGCTTTCAGTATCTTAATGTTCATTACTCAGAATTCATGTTTCTCGTGCTCTGATTTCCTTTGAACATTTATATATTGAGTAAAATTTGTATGTGTGTATTCCACTTTCATTTAAATATCTACATGCCTCAACTTCCATAAGGAGAGCCTTTTTCATTGAGATACCTATCATTGAATCCATAGCCCAATGGTAGCAAGCCTTCATTTTTCAATCTGAAGACATACAAAACCAAGACGTAATTCATAGAGTTAGCCATCTAGTACTATCATTATTCAATATCATAAAACCCCCTTGAGAGATCCCTCTCAAACTGAAGAGGCTTAGCTTCAGTTAGAAGTGGTTTGAAAGAGCTACTCCAAGTTGGTCATTGAAGAAGCCCAATAGGACTCAATTTGGTGATAAAATTTTGGTGCGTCTTCTGGGAGTTCAAGACTAATTTCCCGAAGTTTTTGTGAAAAAAAGTGAACCTGAACTCTTGGAGGTAGCATGAGCTCAGAATTTGTTGAGGTTGCAGAACTACCTTGGCGACTCCATTGTTGAATAATTCAAAATTTCATAGATTCATGGTGATTCCACTGGAATTATGAAGAACTCAGATGCTGCAATTCTTGTTTCAAGGTATGCATATGTATATTTTCAAGAATTTATGGTTTCCCAAATCCTTTTCCCAAGGATGAATATTTTTTAAGGAATGGTCCAAAATTTAATGGAGAAGATTTGAGTTTTACCTTGAAGTATATATCATATTTTTGTGAATTTACTGAGCTTCTTAGAGTCAGACATGAAGATATTTTCATCATATTTTTCTATGATTCATTTCAAGGGAAATGTAAATAGTGGATTGAAAACTTTCCTATTGTTCATATTGTTCTATGATTCATTTGCAGATTTTTGGCTTATTTTTTTGGAAACATGGATGGAAATAATAGAGTTGGTGGCAGAATCTCTTTCCATTCAAGGTTTTAAACAATGGAATGATGATCACACTAATGAGGAAGTGGATGAAAATTTTTCTTTGTCCTTGTCTTCTTATTTAAAGTCATTTGAGTGCAATTCAGAATATAAGATTCAATTTTTGAATGAAGTTGCTAAGAATATTGAGAAATACATTTAAGTTTTCTATGGTTTATTTAATTATTTATGGATGATTTAGTCAAATTTAACTAAGAATATTATTTAAATAATGATTTAAATAACTTTTTCTTAGGAAATAAGTAAATAATTAAGGATTTATTTAATTAATTTCCTTGTTAAAGATGACCAAATAAGTTATTTTATATGGTGAAAGCAATTTTACTTAGGGTAAAATTGGTCTTACATGGTGTACTTGGGTTCATCTAATAATAATAGGTTAGATGACCAAAAAAATGGTGTAACAGATTGCCCCCCAACGTACTAGTGTTAGGAGCAAATCGTATGACCGAAGTATGTTGTAAGAACTCAATCACTAGATATCAAAAGGGAAGTGAGAGAGAGAAGTGTAATGTTGTCTTATGTGCTAAAGGACTAGACCCTGAGGAGATGAGACTTACAGGTGCAACAAGTCTCTAGTGTATGAAGTGGTACCTATGATAAAGGCGATAGGGGAGGCATAACTATGCCCGCCGAGACAAATTACAAATAATAAGGTGCCCGGAAAACCACGGAACGCAATAATGAACCATGTGCTGGCCTAAACATGAGCCAGATAAATAACATGATGAATCCCACATACATGTGATGCCCGGAATAATCATCAGGACTTATACAATAATATGGTAGTACATGAGATGCAAATACACCCAAATGCCCCCTACACGTGGGGAAGGGCTCGCAAACTCTGACTGATACGTGCAAATCGAAGAGGCACTGCAAGCAGTTGAGGCTGATATCATCAAATGGGAGGAGCTGCATCAAGGGTGGAAATGAAGTCAGCCGAGCATGTGGGGGGCTACCTGTAGGGCCACCCCCTTATGAGGGTTGAGACATCTCACACATGCCTGGGAATCACCAATAGCTGTTGTTGCGTCACTGGACCATCGAGTGTATATATCACAATCATGCTAGGAAGAGCTTGCACCAAGGTATACTGCCCCCTAGACCTGACTTCTGGAGTAAATGAGCTGATGTCGACAGAAGTAGGTCTGCCATAGGTGAGGCAATAAGGGAACCCTGACTAAGGCATGAGGGAAAATAGTAGAGCGACGAACAAATAGACACTAATGATGATGAAGAGATGATGAAAGGTCCAAGGGGGACCCGAAAAACATGACTACAAAATGGTATCTCATGACGGAAATCGACACAAACAAGAATAAATATGGAGGCCAAGTGGTGCCCCAAAGAAAAGTGTTGTAAGTGAGGAAATCTGATTTGGAGAAGAGGGAAAGAAAGACTTCGTGGGAAACATGTGTCCTAGTGAAGTAGTGAATGAGAAAAACAAACCTATGCTGGCTATCTACAAGGAGATAAACATGCATTTCGAGTGGGAAATTCTAAGGGTAATATCTCTTAAGATAGAGTGCACTGTGAGGATTAGGAAGAGGGTGGCCTTCAAAGTCCTCTAAAATATATGCTCCCTTCCTAAGATCTTTACTGATGATGTAAGGACCTAGCCACAATGAGTCAAACTTCCCATGACCAAGGGTGTCGTGGGCCTGGTCGTATACTAGAAAAAGGTCACCTTCATGAAAGGTGCGAGGCTGTACTTTTCGGTCATACTGAGCCTTGGTGTGCTTTCTGGCCACTTCGAGAGTTTGCAGTGCAACACGACGGTCTTCAGAGGCGCGCTCAAGCATAAGTCGTTGTTCTAGAGGTTGGGTATCAGGGAAAAGTTCGATGGCCAAGTGAAGGGAAGGGATTTCACACTCGATTGGTAAGATGGCCTCCTTGCCAAAGACAAGGTGGAAAGGAGTGAAACCGGTGGCGGTTTTAACAGAAGTACAATAGGCCCACAAAGCAGGGAAGAGAATGAGATGCCAATTGGTTTTTTGCTTATTCACCGTGTGTTGAAGCATGATCTTAAGAATTTTGTTAACCGCCTCAACTTGACCATTACCTTGGGTGTTACACCATTTTTTGGTCATCTAACCTACTATCATTAGATGGACCCAAGTACACCATGTAAGACCAATTTTACCCCAAGTAAAATTTCTTTCACTATGTGAAATAACTTAATAAAACACATTTATTAGGTTGTTTATGGTCTAAACAGGAAACCCCAAAAGGAAATATTAAACAAACCTATATTTGTTTGATTTTCCTCAATGAATAATTAATTAAACAATAATTCAATTATTATTCCTGGTCATGTTTAACCCAAAACAAAGAAATTAATTAGATAAATCTTTATTTATCTTATTATTTTCTAGGAATAATTATTTAAATCTTATTTAAATAATATTCCTTGTTAAATATGACTAAATCACCCATAAATAATTAAATAAATAATTTATTTATTTATTATTCACAAATAAAGGGATTTGACCCAAGTCAAATACCTTTTCCCTCCAATAAATATAATAAAATATTCCATAAAAGGTGGATCTAGTTTTGGTTAATGTTATTTTAATCATGCACCAAGATCTAGAATGACCCAATATTTTGTTCTAAATAGGAGGGTTTTTCCTATCATTCTTCACCTTTTGTTGCATATTAGATCAATTTGGATCTAAACTATTGGTCTGAATTTGAGCCATTATCATTGTCATATTCTCCATTATTTGCTGTGTGAGCTCCCTTTGAGTTCTATCTTTGTCTGGGTTTTCTACACCAATAGGAGAGAGAAATGCTAGATCTGAAGTGTTGAGGACTTCCAAGAACCCATCCCATTGAGGAGAATTGGAAACATCTTCTTGTTTTCCTCCCAGGTGCCATTAATACAAAAATTGCAATCAGAATCAATATGATACTTCCCGATAATACCATGTACATGTTTATTAATACTACCAGTAATACTTCGTATCTTCCCTTATCTCGCCAATATTTATCTCTTACAAAATCCTTCCACTATTAAACTTGTGGAAATTTAAAACTCAATTGCAAACACATGTGAATAAATTCAATCACACATAACACAATTGTTTAATGGGAAAGCTTAAAGCTAAAAACCCCAACTATCATATATTATGTATACCAATGGAATCATGTAATAATCTCATACAAATCTTAGTACATCAAGCTCTCAGTACAATGTATATTCATTACACACTGTCATGCAAAAATTTGCATATCTATGCACTAATTTCTTGCCTCCTGACAGCCTACCTCCACTGCACAATCCCTGCTGAAGAAGACCCCTGAATGAATTCGAATTGGCCTTGTCTTGACTAGCAATCCTCATTGGCAACTCCAATATGTGTGAGATGCATTGAATGCATCACTATAGTCACAACAGATAGTCCATCTCACCCGTTCACCTATCTCTCCACTGGGTCTCCACTGGAACTAACATGCACTGTAGTTAACTGCTGTTTCTATTAAGTTGTTAGTGAGTTATTATTTGTGAATTAATTAACTAATTGATTCACTTAGCTCTCACTAGCATATCTTTTAGTTAGAATAGATACAACTAGCACAACTGAATTTAACTCACTTAACTGAGTTAAACTAAATAACAACTCCATAAACTACTCTTCCAACTCTGTCATAACATCTCATCCACAAGCCTAACTCAGTTCCATGCATGAGCCACCAATAAACCCTAGGAATTGCATACTTCCTTCAGCCCACTAATTTTCCAAATCTGTTCACTGAAATAAAGTGCTCCAATAGAATAAGTTGATGTTTATTGTCGGATTATTATTAAGAGCTAATAATAATCGACATGTATCTATTTTTAGATCGACGATCTATAAATACACTTTGTTCAATATTCTAAAAATAGAATTTCTTCTATTTTTTCACATTTGACGAACCATCTACAAATAGCATCCTGCAACTTATAGAATATGCTCACCATGTCTAAAAATAGACATACACCTAAAATAGCCTACGGGCCCCACTTAGTGAAGGTGCTTACTTTTCACTAAGCTCATCATCTTGTTGAATATCAACAACCTTAGATTCATTTGATACTTTCATGAACATTGTCTTATTTATCTTATTAATTTCTATCAATATGTCAATGTTTGATTACTCAGAATTCGTGCTTTGCATGATCTGACTTCCTTTCAAGCACTAAACTATTTCATATCTTTCTCAATGTCCTGCTTTCAGTATCTTAATGTTCATTACTCAGAATTCATGTTTCTCGTGCTCTGATTTCCTTTGAACATTTATATATTGAGTAAAATTTGTATGTGTGTATTCCACTTTCATTTAAATATCTACATGCCTCAACTTCCATAAGGAGAGCCTTTTTCATTGAGATCCCTATCATTGAATCCATAGCCCAATGGTAGCAAGCCTTCATTTTTCAATCTGAAGACATACAAAACCAAGACGTAATTCATAGAGTTAGCCATCTAGTACTATCATTATTCAATATCATAAAACCCCCTTGAGAGATCCCTCTCAAACTGAAGAGGCTTAGCTTCAGTTAGAAGTGGTTTGAAAGAGCTACTCCAAGTTGGTCATTGAAGAAGCCCAATAGGACTCAATTTGGTGATAAAATTTTGGTGCGTCTTCTGGGAGTTCAAGACTAATTTCCCGAAGTTTTTGTGAAAAAAAGTGAACCTGAACTCTTGGAGGTAGCATGAGCTCAGAATTTGTTGAGGTTGCAGAACTACCTTGGCGACTCCATTGTTGAATAATTCAAAATTTCATAGATTCATGGTGATTCCACTGGAATTATGAAGAACTCAGATGCTGCAATTCTTGTTTCAAGGTATGCATATGTAGATTTTCAAGAATTTATGGTTTCCCAAATCCTTTTCCCAAGGATGAATATTTTTTAAGGAATGGTCCAAAATTTAATGGAGAAGATTTGAGTTTTACCTTGAAGTATATATCATATTTTTGTGAATTTACTGAGCTTCTTAGAGTCAGACATGAAGATATTTTCATCATATTTTTCTATGATTCATTTCAAGGGAAATGTAAATAGTGGATTGAAAACTTTCCTATTGTTCATATTGTTCTATGATTCATTTGCAGATTTTTGGCTTATTTTTTTGGAAACATGGATGGAAATAATAGAGTTGGTGGCAGAATCTCTTTCCATTCAAGGTTTTAAACAATGGAATGATGATCACACTAATGAGGAAGTGGATGAAAATTTTTCTTTGTCCTTGTCTTCTTATTTAAAGTCATTTGAGTGCAATTCAGAATATAAGATTCAATTTTTGAATGAAGTTGCTAAGAATATTGAGAAATACATTTAAGTTTTAGAAGATCAAATTCAATCCTATAGCCTTCATGATCAAGATCAGTCTTTTCAAAAGTTTTTCATGCCAGAACACAAAGAGAGGGTGTTGCTACCTTTCTCTTTTGAGATTGAGGAAGAATACATTGTTCTTGAAATTCAATTTGAGAATCAGTCGCACAACTAAAATATTAGGTTACTAAAGAAATCATATATGAGCTATCTAAAACTATAGAAGTTCTTGAGGGTTATCAAACCAACTATGTCTTCTATGATCCTATAGCTGACTACATGGAAGAGTTCTACAGTGTAAATTTCCAATTATATTTTCATTGTGAAAATCAAATCTATTTTATGTTGCCTTGTTCATTTCGGTATCCTGTTTACTTTTGGTTCAAGTGCAGTCAAGGAGTTCAAGTGCCAGATCAGCTCATTGAGTGGCTTTATTGGAGGTTTCATGTTGCTTGAATCAAACATGAAGATTGTAGTTTTTAGGGTAGGTAGGAATGTGTGTGAATAAGGTCAAATAGAATGAGCATGTTTTCATTATGTAAAGATTTGTTTTTTTCAGTAGTAATCATCAAAATTGAGCCCGAGGAGAAGGCCATAAGAGTTTGAAGAAGGCTTAGAAAATTTCATAAATTTATTTCCAAAAATATGGATGGCACTGGAACTATAGGTTCTTTGGTACACCACAGGGGCACACCATCCCAAGTGGAGCCACTATTATCACTCATAAAATTGTGAAACATTAATTGACATGGTCATATAGTTCAATCATCCAAACGATAAGGTCTCCTTAAGCCATTTCAAGTTGGTATAGGAAAATTTCAATTTTTACATGTTTAACCTATCATAAGGTTCAAACCCACCTTCATTTAGGTCATGTAATGTCCCATCAGTCATCATTAGGTGTCATATTTCATTTCCCAAACGTTTAATTTCAAAAAGGACACTTAAGCTAGTTTCACCTCTTTTCGTAGCGTTTTACACTGTGAAATAATAGTTTTCGCTACAGAACTGTAAAAAAATGAACTAGCTATGCTACAAAAAAATGTTTTCCTGTCTGTCTTATCAAACCTGAGGTGAAGTTTCAGTTCATCATTGGAGAAGTTAGGGTGGAGGTCATTCAAGTGTCTTATGGTTAATTCAAAGGTACATAGCCATGTTTGAGGTCATCATTACCCTTTTTGGCATGTATGTGTCATGATTAAAGCATGGGATATCATTTAAAACATAAAAACTTATCCTAAGCTACTATTTGTCACTCAAAATTCATTCTTGCATGTGAAACATCTCAATGTCAATGTTTGAGAGCTGCCTCACCACACCAAGCAGCTTGCTGTCCAATTTGTCTTTACAAGTGTCACCTTTTTAAGAGGGTAACTTGGTTATAAAAGGAGATGGTCATGCATAAGAAAGCATACAAAGGAGGCTCTATGGATAACATAGAAGCCCATGGACCTTAAGCTATTTGTGGAGGAATGTATCTTTGCTGAAGCATTCATCACTTCACGTTGTTTAAATTTCTGCTGGAGCTAACAAGGAAATCACTGTGTTTTTGGACTATTTGAGCAGTAAGTTTAAAGAGAGAATTATAGATTAAAAGAGATTAATTTGGAAATAATTAGAGAGGTTATTTTCAAGCACAAAACAAGGAAAAATAACCTCTTTCAATTTTCTCATAGGTGCTATCAGTTAGGAGATATAGGGATGCATTTGGGCCCTGTTTTTAGAAAACAAAGGTTTTCTTGTTTTATACATTTGTTTCAAATGCCTATTATGGACAGATGGAGATGATTTTAAAAACACCAAGAGAGTTTTTTCTTCAAAACATTCATATTGAAAAAAACCTCCTTGCGTTTTGAAAAATACACCATAGCTTCGGAGATATAAACTCTGTTCTAAGACCTATTGTTCAAAAAAAATAGGAAAAAACTGCAAAGATGTTTTAAATAGGTAAGGTGATGGTGATTGTGTTCCTCATTAGTTTGATGAGGTCCATAAAATGCATAAGATCAATTTTTAGTAGCAGGAGGTCATTTTATGAAGACAATTTTGAAATAGGAAAATTCTGTGTTTTTACACAGTTTTTCCTCTTTTCGTAGCATTTCATAGGCTTAAAGACAGTTAAACGCTACGAAAAAACCTGTAGCAACCTTTTTGCCTCTAAAGTAAATTTTTTCAGCTTTCAAGTAGGGATATTGATGGCATGGATGTGTCATGACTTTATTGGCACCATGGAACAACAAAGGAGCATATTTTTTGGGTGCAGAAGTAATTTTTCAACGCTACCAAAGCTCGCAACAAAACTATCCTATTTTCGTAGCGAATAATTTTGGATGGTTTTGGAGCATGTTAATGGAACTTTTGGATAGCTAGACTCCTCCAACGTGTCAAGGGAGCTTATCATCAAATACTTATGACTCAAAGGGAGTGTCGTGCAACCAGGTCATCAATCAAAACAATGTTGAAGTCAAGGGTCATCTATTCCTAAGAAATATAGTTATGCTCCACAAAACTAGGGAGGCTTTAAATATGTAAAGTGGTGATGAATTTGATCATGTATCTCTCGAGCATGTGATATTTATTTTGTAACCATCATGTAACTATTTTCACAGATAGGATAGAGAAATGTAATAAATAGGAGTTAGAGTCCTATTAAGAGATGGTCTCTTTAGAAGGTGTAGCTTTCAGTTTCTTGTTAAAAGTCATGTTTTTTAGTTATGTGATGTGTCATAGGATAATTCGATGAATCTAGCCCCTAGGAATATCATCCTTGATGTAAAGAACTTCTATTTAAAGACAAGGCATCGAAATAGTAGGGGGTTGGAATATGTTACTGTTGACTTCTACTATTGTAAACATGTTTTGATCAGTAATAGAGAGTGGCTATTGGTTTCATCCTTCACCTGAAATTCATTTTATACTTTCATGAACACTATCCTATTTATCTTATTACTTTCTATCAATATGTTAATGTTTGATTACTCAAAATTCGTGCTTTGCATGCTCTAACTTCCTTTCAAGCACTAAACTATTGGATATCTTTCTCATTGTCCTACTTTTGGTATCTTAATGTTCATTACTCAGAATTCATGTTTCTCATGCTATGACTTCCTTTGAAATTTTATGTATTGAATAAAATTTGTATGTGTGTATTCCACTTTCATTTAAATATCTACATGCATCAACTTCCTCAAGGAGAGCCTTTGTCATTGAGATCCCTGTCACTGACTCCATAGCCCAATGGTAGCAAGCCTTCATTTTTCAACCTGAAAACATACAAAACCAAGACATAATTCATAGAGTTAGCCATCTATTACTATCATTATTTAATATCATAAAACCCCTTGAGAGAGCCCTCTCAAATTGAAGAGGCTAAGCTTCAGTTAGAAGTGGTTTGAAAGAGTTACTCCAAGTTGACCATTGAAGCAGCCCAATAAGACTCAATTTGGTGATAACAATAGCAATCACATGCGTGGGAACCTCCTTTGGTCTACATTTGTGCATCACCTTGCAGGCCAAGATGAGCATGCTGAATTGAAGAGTAGGGTCGTTTATCTCAATCATCACAAATCCTACGCTTTTCCCCAAGACTTGGTACTTAGTTTTAATTTTCTCTGTGATGGAGTTTTCTTGCACTTTTCCTCCAAAATCCATAATTGGAGCCATGCCTTTAGTAGGTAGACTGGTGATCCTATGGATTAGCGCGACAAGAATTGTAATGTGAACTCCCAACCATAGTGCATCATCATGCACTAACGTGAGTTTCAGACACAGATGTCGTTTATTGGGTTGTGCCCAAAGTGAGGGATCTACAATAGATTGAACAAGCCTGCCTTGTGCAGACCCAACACCCATCTCTTCAGCTCTAGGCACATGATTCCCCCTTCATATTGGAAATTTTCGAGGTAAAGTTTTGGCGTGATTTCTAGAAAATTTTCCACGTCTAGGATGTCTCAATTCTCTATTCTGATATGTGGTACTTTAGCAAACATGTACCCTTCCATTAGGATGTTTTCAGGGATCATCAACATTTGGATTCTTGCTTGCACTTTGTCAAGGTCTTTGGGAACCCTAACAGTCAGTTTACGCGGTGTGACATAGGTTGACAACCGCGAGAATGGGGCCACTCTAACCACATCCTCCTCTTCCTCCATAATTGTTTCTAGGAGCTCTTTCATTGGCCGCTTCGAATGCTCAGCCACAATGGAGCATGGCTTTGGAGTCTTCTCTCTCAAGTATTTCCTTGTACCATATGTCTTCCCCTTCTTAGACTTCATGGGCATAGGTATTTCAGATATTGGTGCTATAGGGACCTCTAGCACAGTAGGGTCATCTTCGGGTCATGTAGCTGTCATACTGGGTAGAATTACATAACCCAAACCTCTGTGGTGCAACTCTTGCTCAAATCCTGGATCCAAATCAAACATAGACACATTGTATGCATCAGAATCAGAGAGCTCACAAAAAATAATTCACTCAAAAAGCCAAGGGAACTATTGCGACCCCATAGGTCATATTTATACTTGTGGTACATCTTCAATGGTTCCTTCTGCATTAATGTGTCTCCATAAATGAAAAAACAGTCCAAAATATGGCAAAATACCTTTATTAAATGCAACCTAGACACTCCCATAAACAATAATAAAGTCTTCTTTTCTAGATTTACTGTTCCAATGACTAGTTTTTTGCACCTCTATGACCCAGTAAACCCCCTCGCACATCTACCGTGCGCGTGTCACACATTTCTGTGCATCTGTCATCCCACCTGTGCATATCTGATACTTCATTCATATAGTCATTTGGTATGCACAGGGTCATCCCTGTATAGCTTCAATCAACTTCTGTTGACATACCCAAGAAGGTATTCTCCACTCAATGTGGCCAGGCACATTGCACCTCCATCAGTGATTTCCTTAACAACATAAGGCCCTAGTCAATGAATCTTCAAATACTTTGGGTAGCATGGAAACTTGTTGTCATATAACAAGACCAAATCATCCTCCTTGAACACTTTTTTCCTGATGTGCCTATCATGACACGATTTTTCGCGTGCCTTCTGAACTTACTGGTGATAATTATCAATAAAGTGATCTTCTTCCAAAGCAACCAACTTCGACAATCGTTGTTCCATAGAATATGCTTCAGTCATATTTGTGAATGCTGCAATATGCAAGCTAGGAACAATGAACTCCATCGACAACACATATACTTGCCCAGTCAAACTCTTGCATGTGTGTTGCTGGAAAAACTACCCTAAGGTCTGGGTTGAGGAACCTAATAGAGCGAAAGGCATACAACAACAAGCAGCAATCAAACTAAAGGTCCTAATGCTTAAAATAATAAACTAGGGAGAGATGACGTTACCCATATGTCCTACATTTAAGGTCGTTCCCGCAAGGTGCAAACCCCCTCCTTCTCCACATGCTTCAAGACCTACAACTTACTCAAGAAAAATCACATAGACTAGTTGTACATCATATATATCCTAAATGTTAGTATGTTAGATCATATAAACTCATAACAGATAACATGAAATAAAAAATTATAAGACCATTAACATGTATAAGAGACATATAAGATCATGACATAAGGAATGGGACAAAGCTTCTTTATTGATGCATGTAAAATAGTGTGGAGATATAACATGAAATCATCCACGACTCCAAGCGAAACCGTCCTCCAGATCCATCCAGCCCAAGCATCAACAATATTCTTCCATAAAATGTGCACAAGGATGTCACATAAAGGAGGTGAACATCTCAAAGGAGGAAACAAGGGTTTCCTGAACCTGGGAAGTGCAGGAGGTACAAGGATAATCAGACTTGATCTGGGCTATAACAGGCTATAGTATCAGTCTTTCTCTCTCCTCCCTTAGGCCTTCCCAATGAGGTGTATTTATACTTCCTCAAAACATTTTTTTTCATTTGGGAAACATTTTGGCCACGGGATGGTGTGGGTGGGTTTTAGTTAAAACTTCTAAACCCCGCCCAATTAATAGAGAGTTTATATATTTTTTAATATTTTAAATTATATACGCGGGTCAAATATGAGTGGAACTGCATCTGCACGCGTGTAAGATAGGGCAGAGTCACGTATGGAATTCAAAAAAATGTTTTTTAAGAAGATGACCAAGTCTAAATGGAAAGGGCTGCCCAAGGCCAATACATAGATCATAAAGTATATAAAGGTGATCAATGATTTTATAACAAATTCCCCCTAGTATATGAGTTCAGAAGGGGTACATGATGGCTGAAATGTATTATGTGTATAAGAAAGTATCTCACGAGGAGTTGAGAGGACTTCGCGAGATTTCAGCCTGCCAAAAACCAGTGAAAAATATGAGAAATTAAGCTCATGTCCAAGGTAGGCATACCCATTCTTAGTGAAACTGAAGCATGTCCGCATAAAAAGTATGGAGTAGATCCAATATGTATACAAGTATAGTAGAAACTGTAAAGTACATAGTAAATCATTTTATCACTTCCCGGAAGTGTTTATCAAAGTTAGGTCAAAGTATTACATATAGAAGACCGATTAATGATGTTGCAAAGATATCTGATCATTGAAGTCACAATTGAATCTCCAAGTACCAAATCATAAGTGGTGGAAAAAGTGGTACTATACGCAACTCAGGTACCAACATATAGAATGTTGCTGTTGTTATCACAAAATTGTACTTGATTGGCTGCTTATCAAACAACTCAGTGTAACTATTTCAAACCACTTCTAACTAAAGCTTAGCCTCTCTAGTTTGAGAGGGCTCTCTCAAGGGGGTTTTATGATATTGAATAATGATAGTACTAGATGGCTAACTCTATGAAAATTGTAACTTGTTTTTTATGATTGCAGGTTGAAAAGAATGCATAATTTCTACCATTGGGCTTATGGAGTCAACAATTAGTATTTTTAGTGAAAAAGGTTCTTCAACATGGAATCTGAGGCAGATAGAGGTCTCTAACAAAAGCAACTCACACATAAAACATAGGAAAACACAGTCATTTCATCACTAAAGGAAGTCAGAGCATAAAGTTATGAATTATGAGTAATAGAGATGAAATCTACTGCAAGTGGTAAAACATAAAGATATAGATGAATAAGACATTAAAAACCTCATGAGAATCTCAGGTCTGTCAAGAAAAATGTCACTTTGTATTACTGATATAGGTCAAAAACATAAAAGCAGCAGTTTGGTGCAAATGTCCTCCAACCTCTTACTAATTTGATGCTTTGTCTTTAAATAGACATTCTTTACAACAAGTATGATTTGCCTGGTGACTAGATCATCGAATTCTCCTATGACACCTTTCATAACTAAAATACATAACTTCTAACATAAAACTGACAGCTACACATTAAAGAAACCATCTCCTAATAGGAATCTAACTCTTATTTATTACATTGATATTATACTATCTATGAAACAGTTAGATTATGGTTACAAATTAAGTATCACATGCTCGAAAGACCCATGACAGAGTTCATCACCACTTTACATATCTAAAACCCTCCTAGATCTATGGAACATAACCCTACTTTTTATAATGCATGAATCTTATCTTCAAAGATGCTTTGGCTGATGACCAGTCTTCATAAAACTCCCTTTTAGTCATAAGTATCTGATGATAAGATCCCTTGACATGCTGGAGGACTCCATCTAGCCAAAAACTACTTTTAGAATGCTCAAAACCTCCAACAATTGCTCACAATGAAAAATAGGACAGTTTCGTAGTGAGTTTTGGTAGCATGGAAAAAGTGACTTTTGTATCCATTTATTTTTCTCCTTTATTGTTCCATGATGTTAATCAAGTCATGACACATCACCACCATGAATCTCCCTCCTTGTATCAAGCAAAAACTGACTTTAGAAGCAAAAAGGCTGCTACAGGTTTTTTTAGCGTATTCCTGGCTTTAAGCCTGAGGAACACTATGAAACTTTGTAAAAACCCAGAAATTTCCCCTTTCAAAAAAATCTTCAAAAATTTACCTCCAACTACAAAATCTTGATTCTTTGAATGTAATGAACTTTCTAAGGCATATTCAATCTCAATTTATTCCTCCTGTGGTGTTTCCTCCTTAATTATGATTAGTTGACTTATAGGCTCTTCCACCACAGTCATTTTCAATCCTTTCTTTTCCAGCTTTTCATGAATCAGCTCCAATTTTTTCTCTAGGTCTTTCACTCTATATTTCAGTGCCTTGTTCTTGGATTGTAAGTGCATATTTACCTTTTTGATGTGCTTGACCTCTCCTCTTAGTGGTTGAGTCCACTTTATCAATTTTTTCTAGATTTTCCAAGGTCTTTGATACAGTTGTGACTTGTGTTAGTCATAGTAATTTTTTACTATCTGAAGATGACTAAATGTTAGTCCTATATTTCTAAAAACAAGATTCATGAATATTGTGAGTTTTAGAAATTTAACTGCCTTCATTATCCTTAGGATAAATTTTTTACTGTTTCACTATTCTGTCATGTCATGGTCAGCTTTCCACTCCTAGAGGACCCCTCATGGGCTCATGCCATTCATATTTATCCTATTTTTCCACCCATGACCTCAGTACTTTGTTTTACCTTACCTCACTCTTCCACTTGCCATCTAGGATAGCCAACCAACCTACTTTTTTCCCATGTTCACCAGATATCTTAAGCATTGGTGGTCTCAAAAAACCTCTATGAGCTCTTTAGATCAGTCAAGTACATCCATTTCTATATTCTCAAATACACCCATTGATCAAAAAGCTTTGTTTTTACACTGTTGAGATCCCAAGCCTAATTTTAGTAAATGACAAGTCTAAAGATCCTCCCACTAGGTCGTTAGGGTTTTCATAGGTTGAAGGATTGTAATAGTTGTTCTAAATCAGTGTTGTTCATGTGCCAAGAAGGTGAATCAAATGGAAAACAAGGTCATCATCTATTGTTCCAAGGCAGATCATGAAAATCTTCAAATAAGACCTCCTTAATCAAGCAAAAATTCTACAAAGGACAACTGCCCATTTTTACATTTATGGAGGAATGTCAAGGTGGCTATTAGTACAAAATTAGGTAAGGTAAGAGGCCTACCCTTCATTGGAAGATACACTCAAGAAAATGGAAGAGGAGGCAGCCTATGTTCAAATAAAATTAGGGTTTTTAGGACTGATTAGACCAGCAATGTGCCAAGCAAGAAGCCAATGCAGAAAACCACAAGGACAAAGGTACATCAGCACAACTAGGCATGAATTGAAGATTTGTTGAAACTAGAAATGAAAATGAGAAGCCTCCATAATGACAGCAAGAAAATAGTTTGAATAGGCTCCTGAAAGTGACCTCTGGGGTCTACCAAGGTAACAATGCTTCACTGCCTCAAAGGGAGAGAATGCAAAGAGTATCAATGAGGGAGGTCAAGTTTTCAAGAGCAGTCAGTTGCCCTCAAATGGTCAAAAGAATAAAGGCCTAGGGTTGAGTTTCAAGAGGAGAAATAAATATAATCATGAGGCTACTGTTATGTGACTAAAGTTGTCAAAATCCAAGAATGACAGAAGGGACAAGATCAGTATGACATGGCACCTACAAATCAGAAGTGGCTAAAGAGAAATGGCATACATGGTTATGAAGAAAAATCTCTTGTTAGAGATAGGTTTATTATGCCTCACTGCCCAAAACCAGTAAGGAGGAAAGAAAACATGTTTTCTTGTCACTCACACTCAGAAATGTCAAAACCAAAGGAAGAAGAGCTACTTTGAAAATTTTTCAAGTCACCTGCAATTAAAGGTCAGAAATATATCAGTCAAAGTGATAAAGTGACCAAAAAACTCAAGACATTAGAACAAGTGGGTTTTAAAGATTTAATTTATTTTTCCCCAAAAGGTATAAAGGACCTCTCTGCTCTCTTCCTATCTTATTTTTCATTTGAAAGAGTGAGGAGCCTTCAAAGTGAATTTGTGAGTTTCGGGCAAAATCAGGCAAGAAAACCCTGTGCTACACTCCTGGGACACCGTGCTATGTGCATGTGGGTGCCTTCCTCTGAAAATTCAACGGTGCACTACGTGCCTATGAACAGACACTATATGTTCATTTTGTGCAGACTCGGCAGCCCGACAGAACCAGCGTGCAGAGCTGACCCGACAGGCCCGAGTGTCGCACTAAACACTGCACGAAGAAACTCGACATGCCCATTCACCCTGGTTTCTGTGTGTTTAACTTTTCACGTTTCAGGAATTGCTCGATAGGCCCGGAAGCCTTTGCTCGACAGGCCCGACAGCCTTTTCCCGTCTGGCCTAGTGCTACATGCCTATGTTGCACGTTCAACAGCGGCCTGACAGGCCCATGCAGCCACCCGACTGGCCCGGTGCTACACACCTACGCTGATGTTCAGCTAGAAGGTTTCTCCAGCAAATCAAGCCCTCAATATGCTGCAAACTTCCTCAAAGTCACCTCCAAAGTTTCCATAACACCTATGAGGGGTAAGTAAAAAGGCACCTCCTTCATTTCCTAAGTTCTTGTCATTTAAATTAGAGGAAAAAACCTTAGATTTCTCCATCAGTTTCACAAATCAAAATTAGGGTTTTGGCCTTCAAGGCAAGAGTAAAATAGAAAAATGTCAAGGGAAACTAATAGTGGCAGTGGTGAGGGAGGCTAAAGCCCTAGAAGACAACAGAAAAAGGGTAGAAGGGTTAACATATTTGAGCCACTGAATACTAAGGAATTGATGGCCTCTCCTATAACAGTTGCATATTTCCAAGAGGTGGGTTGTTTTGACTTCTGTGAAACGGTAAAATAGGTCAAAAGTCATCCTGAGTTGACTAGGCATTTTATCCTTAACCTCCATGACCATCAAGTAAACTTAGCAGGAGTGAACTTTGAGCTATCCATCAATACCATTTCTATGGCCATCGGGATACCTAGTATGGGAGAAAAGTGGTTCAAATAGGAAAATTTGGACTTGAGCCATTATCAACCCTTCTTGAAACCTAGATTCCAAGCTAACTGCAAATCCATTTTTCCATTTTCACATCTACTGGAGAGATATGTGCCTTTGATGAGAGTCATCATGAAATGTTTCACCAGTGAGGGTAGGTTTTCTAGGCTTTATTCCTACCACATAAGATTTCTCATGCACTTCACTAGGGCCAAGCTGTTACATTTGACTTATTATCTTTATAGAAGTATTGATAAGATGTCTTACATTTTCAAAAGATACCTCCTTCACAAAAAATGAAATTATTTTTCAGCATTCTCTTATCAAAATTATTGTGTTGCATCAATTAGAGCAATAGGGTATCCCATGGGAGGTGTTCATCGCCCATGAAGTTTTCATGAACCCACAACCTCATCATCAACCAAATTTACCCTCATCATCTCATCCACCTCCCTCCACTCCTCCATCACCCCCCACTGACCATGACTCCTCACCTACACATGAATCCTCTCCTCAAGAAAACCCCCCTCCCTCGCTTTCTGCTAAAGCATCAGATCAAGAAGAGAATGATGAAGAAGACGCAGACAATGAAGAGGAGGAAGAGGATAGAGATGAAGAGAACAGTGACAAAGAAGAAAATGACAATTATGAAGAGGAAGAAGATGATGAGGAAGAAGAAAATGACAATGATGGAGAGGAAGAGGATGATGAAGAAGAGGAAATTGATGATGATGAAGAAAGTGATGAAGAGGCAAATGAAGAGGCAGAGGATGATGAAGAAGAGGAAATTGATGATGATGAAGAGGAGGATGATAAAGAAGAGACAAAGACAGAAAATGATCAGGAAGAAGGTAGTGAACAAGCCAGTGATAATGAGGATGGTGACAATGTAGAAGATAAAGAGGAAAGCAGTCTTAAAGATGAAAACAGTAAGGAAAGTGCAGACACTAAAGGCAGCATAGACAAATATGACGACAATGAGGACAATTCAGAAACTAAAGGCAGCAGTGACATGTATGAAGTAAGCCTCAGTGATGGAAAAAACAACAAAGATGAACAAAATGAAGATGATTATTATGCGGAAAGTCAATAAGAGGCTAATAATAGTCATGGAAATAATGAAGGAAATGAAGGGGTTGATAGTCAAATTGAAGATCATAGCAATGAAGAGGTAAGAAGCTTTGATGAAGATGAAGATGAAAATGCAAAAAATAGTGAAGAAGCAAATAGTAATGAAGAAACTGATCAAGACACTTCTAATAGTAACCACACAGAAAATGATAAAGGCCATGATAATGTTGCAAACACAAAGGACGGGATGAAGAAGAAACCATGATAACTGATAGACCTAATAATGATGACAAAAGTGACACTATGAACCAAAAAAGCAGTGAAGAGGTTGATGACAGTGGTGAAGATCACAACAGTAATGTTAGCATGGAGGAAAATGAAGGTAAGTCTCAAGAGCGCAGTCAAGAACACAGTGCAAAAGACATCAATATAGAGATCATTGAGGAAAAGAAAGGCAATCTTGAGATCAGCCATGGTGAGGGCACTCAAGTAGGAAAATTTGAGCTTTTCCCTCTCACATATCATAGAGGAAAGAGGCATGTGTTTGCTGCCTCTAAAAGGCAAGGGACCATGCCATCCACCTCAGCTCAGCCACTAGACAAAGGCAAACAAAAGGTAAGAGAAGAAGAAGAAGATCATGAGGTGGAAAGGGAGTTTGAAATCATTCAGGTAGACAGTGATGAGGAGAATGAAGCAAGAATCTCAAAATTTCATATCTAAAACAAAAATTCACTTATTGAAGACCTCCAAGCCAATCTGAATAGGGAAAAAAGTGTAAATGATGCCCTTGACTTGGAGAATAGGTAGTTAGGAGCAAAAATTAAAATATATGAAGCTAGAGCCATCAAGGCTTGGAAAGAAGCCCAAAAGGCATAGGTGAAACTAGAAGAGTTCATGGGCACTTATGAGGAAAGTGAGGATGAGGAAGGACAATCTAGGAGGAGACCTAGAACCATGGGGTTGAAGAAGGCATTGGCAAAGCAAAGGGAACAAGAACCAGTCCTAGCAGAACAAATCCCTCTAGATGAGTTGTTGGCCATGGAGATAGCACATGATTGGGAGCCTTGGTTGGAAAGAGACAACATACACTTGGATTCTAAATTGAAGAAAGAAAATCAGAAGCTTGATCTCCAAAGAAGGATGACTAAACATTATGCCCGGATGAACCAAATTACAAGGGCTAAACTCAAGAAGGCCCAAGCCAAGATCCAAGAACTAAAAGAGGTGAAAGGCCAAGATAACCTTGGAATCTTGGCACAAGCTTCTCTACAGGTCTCTCAAAATCCATGAGGCACACATCCACCAAATTTGGGAGAATTTTGACAAATTTTTGTTTTTTGCTAATTTAGAGGGCCAAGGGGTTAGCACCCATGGTGCTACGCTTTTTATCAGAGCATATTCAAAAGGAAAGGCTTACATTTTTGGAATCCTTAGCTCAATTATAGCATGCTCACAAATTTTCAGGTCAATTGGAGTTGTTTTGGTCCTCCAAAAGGGTCAAAAACATCCTAATTTTCACCTTTCTGCCTAGTTTTCAGGACAGGTGTTGCACCTTTACCAGTCTTGGAGTTTTTGATTTTTGAACAGGTTACATGGGTCCAATCAGAAACCCAAGGGTAGTTCTAGAAATTAGACTCACCATGATTTCTAAAGAGCCATCACGGAGCCTATTCCAACATCGGGAAGGCCTTCAAAACATTGTTGCAAGTTGACCCAGTTTTCCTACTCCTATGCTACGCCCTTGGCATGGAAATACATCCTAAAACTCCATGCTACACCCTTAATAGAGGAAAATTCAACAATGTACTCTTGGAAAGTTTTAGGAGGCTTGGAAGAGCCCAAATGTCAATTTCTTTGCTAAAAATTCCCGAAAATATATTTTGTTTTAGATATTTTGTGCATTGGGCCTTGCAAGGTCTCAAGGAAAATAATGACATTTCTGATTAGCCAATGGGATTCTAGAGACTCTATTAGGTTTTCTCCTCCTTTCTTGTTAAGTAGAGAATTGAGGATTCATGTTTTATGGTTTTTTTTATGACTCTTGTGAGTAATACATAGTCTTTGGAGCTTGAAAAGAAATTGGTGTTTTGGAGCTTGTGAATGGCTTGTTTTGCTTATTGATGGAGAAGGCTTGCTTGCAGGATCCCTGAGCTTGTTTAATGGTGATGTGATTCTATTTAGTTATTGTTTTCTTGTGTATCATTGTGTTTCATCCTTCTATATTGTAGTAGGATAAAAGATTTAGACTAATAAATGTTGTTTAGAGACACCTTAGCTCTGTTTATCCTTCAGTGCTTCTATGTTTCCTTTGCTAGGTCAGTTTAGAGAATTCTTAGTTGCTCTCTAGACCCACCCAAGCTTGTTTATATTATGAATGGTTTAATACAGTAGATATCATAGATGTTTTATGGTAATCCTTGCTTGTTTTATATTACTAAAACACTGCTTTGAGGTCTCTCTTTGAAGTACCATTTTTTAGGTTTTCCAAAGAGGCTATGTTTCGATCATACCCTTTGTCCATGCTTGAAAAATTGTTTCAAAGATATTTATAGCTCTGATCAATAATTTCTAGGAGTTCCCTCTTCCTTTATTAAATTTATGTGTTAATATTAACTGTTTTCTAACCTTGAATGTGAACTCACGAGAAGTTAAATGGGTTTGTCGCCTTCTATATTTCATTGGATTGTTTGTCTGAAATGCTTACTTGCTTGAGTTGAATCAAAGAGTTATTGGTATGCCCTATCTATTGATTACTTCTTTATGCTAAATAATGTTGAAGTCCCTTCTTGTTTTAAGTATTTGACAAAGGATTCTTGATTTCCCTTTGCCCTACTTTGTTCACAAACTTGATACTCATTTCATTTCACCAAACCTTGAGAATCCATCTGACCATGCTAGATTTGCGCTGTGATGCTCCTCGATCCATTGTTGAATCTTCTGTGACTTTTTGTAGACTCCATTGCCCAATGACTTGAAAATCTCTCATTCCATCTATTCTACTTGATAATTTACCCAACCCAAACAAACAAACAAACCCTAAAATTAAAAACTAGCCTAAAATCAAACCCTAAAAGCATACAAGTTTACATCCTTTTCAAAAAATAAAGAGAGCCATCTTTAAGTCCAGGAAGGCTAGGTCCTAAGACTCCAAAGACTGGTCTGATGTTACCCTATGCATTTGGTCTACCAATATTCTAAATCACGGGACTGTAACATAATGGAGATCATGGTGAGACCTTCTGAGTAAGTTAACAACCTAGACATCCTTAAAGACTTTAGAAAGCCCTTGTCAAGTAGTATCAAGTGATTCCTCGCCACCTCATTGCCTAATATAATGGTGATCATGGTGGGACCTTCTTAGTAAGTTAACAACCTAGACATCCTTAAAGACTTTAGAAAGCCCTTGTCAAGTAGTATCTGGTGATTCCTGGCCACCTCATTGCCTAACATAATGGTGATCATGGTGGGACCTTGAGTGAAAAACATCCTAGATATCCCTTTGGAACTCTCAAATCTCAATCAAACTTGGAAAACTTAAGTGTTAGCCAAGAGTAGAATTTGACTATTTCACCATCCTAGCAAAATGATGACTCAATTTGAGGACACTCATAGAAACCTTAGGGCTACATAAAGGAACTCAGAAAACCCCAAAAAAATCACTAGATTGGTTTTTTTTGTCAGTTATTGGTGGTGGACCATAAACACATATCCTCAAAACAAACTAAAAACATCCACCTGGCGACTCCACAAGCCTCTAGTAGGCCTTCCAACTTTACTAGTGTTCATAGACTTCCTTAGGATTGTGTCAATTCAGCCCTGAGAAGTTTAGAAGCCTAGTAACACACTGTGCGAGTTTAACAAACACTTAGAGAGGTCAGCCTTCTGAAAGGATTCATAAACTTTCAGCCTCTCTACATTTTGAGTTTGAAATATGGCTTCACAAAGGATCAATACCAGATCTCATCCAAACCCAAACCCTCCTACTATAGTTGATGACCCAGAAAAGATTTTGTGGCAAAATTCCAAAACTAAATATTCAACTACTGTTAGGACCATTCATAGAGCAAGTTCTATCCTTGAACATCTTACAACCTTGCAAGATCCCCAATTTGACTTACACAACACAAGAAACCTTTTTAGAACCAAGTCACAAAGTAGGATTGACCAGATTGACCTTGAGCCCATATATTTGCAACAGAGTCCTAATAGAGAAGCCTCTCCTTCCACTCCACTTGATTTCCAACTTCTCCACCACTTTGGCTCTTTTCATCCCAAGTCTGCTTAGAATCAATTTTTCCAACTACTTCCACCACACCCATTCATACCACCACTGTACAAACCACTCCATCCCATCTCAAAAACCCTCCTCTTGTCAATCCCCCTTGGATTCCAATAGCTCCCATCATGGCAGCATGGTATGCCCCCTAGTGTTACCACAACCTTTGGTAACTTCACCAAATGACTACCAATCTAGAATTCATCACTTGATGGGAGCTGAATGTACCACCGCCCAAAAAAATGCAGATAAAATGAATGATGCCTTTGATTACATGGAATTGGAAGAGGAGACCATAAAAATGAGAATATTTTCCCAAAGCTTAGGAGGAGAAGCCAAAAAATGGTTCAAAATCTTGACTCCTAACAGCATACATGATCTCCCTTCCCTTTACCAAACATTCATAAACAAGTGGGAAATTAAGAAAAACCCTCTTCAAGTCCTCTCAGAACATAAAAAACTTAAGAGAAATGTCGAGGAAAGCATCCAAGACTACTGCACTAGGTTCAATTGTGTGTACAATGTCCTTCCACCTCACATGAAACCTCCACAAGGCCTAGCACTAGTAAAATTTCCAGAAGGTTTTGATCCCGACATTACCTACCAATTAAGAGAGAGATATCCCCAAACTTTAGAATAAATGAAAAGGGGAGATGTGAGTGCAGAGGCCAACCTCATTGAAAAGATGGCTAGGATGAGATCAGAAAAGAGAGTTACCTACAAAGATGAAACCATGCCCTCAACCTCTTCATCTGATGCCAAGATCGACAGCTTAGTTAGAACAATTGAGAGAATGATGGAAAGGATAAACCTAAATGAAAGAACACCTCCTAGGGACAATCAACCAAAACCCCAAAATAGAAATAGGAATCAAAACTTCAGAAGAGACCCACCCCAAATGAGACAAAGGGAAAATGACCAACATATTAGTCCCCCTTTCTAGGATAACTATGTACACGAAGGGGAAAGAGATACTAAACAACTAGAAAAAAAACATGTAAACTTGATAGGCTCTGATAATGAGGGTGATGTTTTTCTCACTGAAGAAGAACAAGGTTTCTTCTCCTCAGATCAAACTGAAACAAACTATGATGATTCTGAAGACTACAATTTGTGATTTGAAAATTCCATAATGGAAGTCCACGGGAAATATGACGTTAGGAGCAAAAGGAACCAAGAAACCTCTAAGAGAAACCAAACAGACACTGCTGTTAGGAAGACACTTGAAAATATTCCAAAAAGGAAAACAGACAATACCAACACCATGGCTAAGAAAACTAATCCAAATAGAGACAAAAATAGCCAACCAAGTGGTGACACAAGCTGCCCTAGTGCCTCTACTAGTGGCCCTAAGAAAACTCTTTTGTCCAAAGTTCCAAATCAGCTTCAGCAAACTAAGCTTGTAGAAAAAATTATGGGTGATAAAACTGATGTAAATATGCCCAAAACACAAGTAGCTTTTAGTTTTGAAGGAGAGATTGCTAAGATCAAGATAACCTTACCTCTCACTAAATTGATTTCCCAAGACATGTACAAGTCCCAAGTTTTGAAAGTTTTGAACATAGCAAATGATACCGACACTCTACACTTGACTGATGACAAACCAGAGCTGTTGTTTGGACCTGAAGTAGAAGGAAAATACCAAGAAGGAGCTATTCCCCATTTTTATGTTAGCCTAAACATACATGAAAAAATCTTACATAATGCCATGCTAGACTCTGGTGCATCTCACAACCTCATGCCAAAGGTGGTGATGGAGAGATTAGGCCTCGAGATAGCCAAACCTTACAAGGAACTATATTCCTTTGATTCAAGCAGAGTCAAGTGTTTGGGTTTAATCAAGGATCTATGTGTCAATTTGGAAAAAATTCCTGCTAAGGGTCTGGTCATGGACATAGTAGTAGCCGACATTCCCCCCAAGTATGGCATGCTTTTATCTAGATCTTGGGAAGCTAAACTTCAAGGGAACCTTCAACTAGACATGTCATATGCTACCATACCTGTTTTTAACCAAACAAGGATATTATACTGAGAATCACACATGAAGTATATGGTTAACGACTAAGAAATACCAAACAACACACCTCTTTATTCCATCCATTCAGATCTAGATTCATTCATTTTATGTAATGAAGAGGACATTGATGAGCAGGTAAGTGAAATTGAGACAAATATAGACATACCACAACAGTCAAGCCAGATAATGCATGAAGAATAAACATAAAAAATAGAACCATTCCCTTCTGCCAATGTAAAAATGCTGGAATAATTTCATATGGTAGAGTTTTCTAGGAAAATAGGTCAAAATAATCTCAAGGTCTTGCCATACAAAGACAACTCATCACCAAAAGGTTTTGTCACTTCAAAAAAGTGGTTGGATGCCAAAGATGGTGTCAAGAAGCCTAAAGTGGTACCTACTGAGGCTGACATATAAGAATACAACATAGGCAGCCTAGAAAAACCCAGAATGATTAGGTTATCTAAGACTTTATCACATCACACAAAACAAAAATACATAAGATTGTGCAAAGAGTTGGAAGATGCCTCTACATAGGGTCATAAGAGCTTGAAACCTTTTGACACAAAAATTTCTTCAAGTATGATCCCTTTCAAGAAAAACCAGAAATATTTGGAGCATATTGTGTCACTAATAAATAAAGAAAAAGGATATAGGCTATGTGTAGACTTCATAGGCCTAGATCAAACCTCCCTGAAAAGCAAACACCCTTTTCCTAACACAAATCATATGCTGCAAGGGGTATAAGGTTCTAACAAGATGTCATTGTTTAATAGTATTTCAGATTACAACCAGGCAATAATAATTCTAACTAATCAATATAAAGCTACTTTCAAAGCACCTCGGCGCATCAACATGCATGATAAAATGTGTAATGTTCCAAAATTTTAGCCTCAAAGCTAAATGGAACATTAGAGTTAGCAGCAGCTTTAGTCAGTGAATAAATGGGTAGAAAATCCCAAAAGTATCCTAAGGAGGATAAAAACACTCCAAGTGTGAAAGGGGACACTCTTTCTAGATTAATAAAACACCTCCATGTGTGAACAGGGATAAAATCAAGTATCTTTGACTAAGTCAACAATGCAGTTGGGGAGGAGGAGGAATCCAAGGAGGAATAACGCAGTTTTAGAGGGATATGTATCTTTGGATAGAGATGACCTAATTGAGTGGGGCCAAGGGCAAGAAAAATCATATTTTACATAAGGAAGAGGATGGAAGCATTATTATTCATGTTTTAGATTTTTATTCATGTCTGCTCAGACTTTTGCTTCCTCTTGCTGTTTAGCAGAGTAGCAGTGCTGTTTAGCACAGGGTGTTCCCGAGCGGGAATCCCACCTCTTTCCTTTGAGGAGCCTCATTGGGAGAGTTTGAATTCATAATTCCACATTAGGTTTTTAGGCCAAGCTTCATCCAACTTCATCAACGCAGTTTTTCCAGAGATTGTGCAGTGTTGCTGGGTGCAGCAGTAGAAAGGATTGGAATCCCAGTTTCTGAGCTAGTTTCTCATTGAAGGAAGATTTCCTTCACTTGAGGGACCTGTTTGGAGAGATCCAGAGCTGATTTCACATCTTTGGTATCATACCACACATTTCCCATACATTCCCAGCGCTGTTCCAGCTAGGGAATGCGTTATTTTGGAGGCAGTACTCAGTGCATGGTTTGGTGGCTCCATTGCAGTGTTTCCTTGTGATTGAGAGGATCATCCTTTGATGGGAGGAAACCCTTGAGGGATTTACAGAAGATCAAACATATTTAAGCCTTCTACACTCATGTGCTTTAGTGTTTCAGTGACTATTCAATAATTTTCTGAATATCACATTTTGTATGTAGAGTGTTTGACAAGAAACCCTTGTCGGGTTCTCTTGTAATTTGTATAAGGAGACTAGATCTCTGTTATTCAGCAGTGCCAATCAATATATGAGTAGATCTATGTGTTTCCTTATTTTTTGAGTTAAAACCCTCATAATACTATGCAGTCACCTTATGCAGCAACTCCGATAAAATGCAGTTTTGGGGTTTTTAGTCATTTTCAGCTACACTAGTGTGGGAGGTCTGTTTAACCGACCTAGTTTCATTTATTTATAATATCCTCTTGTATTTAGATGTTATATGGATGTATCTATGGTATCCAAGTGATAATTGTATTGTTTTATTACATGTGTTGCTGGAAATTCATTTTTACTGCATGATTCATGAGCTGTTCCAGATTTGGAATATTATAGTGGTATCAAAGCATGATCTCTAGCTTAGCCTGTGAGATCCAGCTATCAGAGGAAGGAGAGATGGATAGAAGCCAGAAAGCTTTAGTATGTGAAGGAAGAAAGGAAGAAAAGCTTACAAAGCTTCTTCCAAAATCTATGCAGAGCTTTCAAGGAGAGCTGAAGAAAATGAGATTGGAGATGGGATCTCCAAAAGAGGTTGAATCTAGAGTTGAATCTAGATATGCACATGGTGAGTATGAGCATGCAGCTACACACCATGAAGCAAAACGTAGTCAAGTGCCTAGATCTATCTTGAGATGGATAGGAGGAGGAAGAATTCCTAAGAGGAGAACTCTTAGTGATTTGTTGCAAGAGTATGAGTCTCAAACTGAGAGGTTTATAGATCATACTGATTTCCACAATTTTTGCAAGATCCAGGTGGAGAAGAGAAAGAAGTAGGATGCAGGTAGATTTCTTCTATCTAATTTTTCTGGATCACCCACATGTTCAGCTGGAGCCTAGGTGAAGGAGCTAGATTCCTATTTTCAGCTGCACCATATTTCTGAAGATGAAGCCATCAGAGTTGTAGCACTGCATTTCAGAGGTAAGGTTTGTTGGGGTTCCTATGTTTTGGCAAGTTTGGAAATACCAAAATATAAGACAACATCAAAACCACTTTGGGACCTTAGGATCTAGCCCTCCTGGGTCCAGAGAGGGATCTCTCTATAAAGGCAAAGGTGTATGTCTTTGAAGCTTGATTTGGAGGTATTAGGCTAGTTATAAGGCACAATGTTTGCTTGTTTTTTGTTTGTTTGTTTGGTTTTTGGGAAACATGAAGGAAGGGTTCAATTAAAGAGAAAGGGTGAGCAAAGAGGATTTTAGGCAAAGGAGAGGTACTTCAGAGAACACTCGAGACTATTGGGAAATGGAGTCATAAAAGGGTTTACTTGCTATTCAGTATCCAAGGCTTTCAATTGGGCTAGTCATCTAAAAAAATGGATATTTAAAGATGATAGTGTGGTATTAAATGATAAGGAAAGAAGGTGAATGACAAGGAAACCTCCAAGGTGACCACTTAAGAATCAGATCTAGGGACAGGGCATGCCATTAAACACCTATGATCCAACCCTTAAAGGCTAACTCTTCAGACAACGAGAAACACTTAAGATTTAAACACAAAGGTGAAGCCTGAGATTAGAGAAAGGCTTTGAACTTTCAATGCTTCGACATTCAACTTAAGGGAACTTAGCAAGGTTTTTATTGATTTAAAAAGACACTAGTGAGACAGAATCAACATTCTAAACTCCCAGTATCCAAATTATTTCAGTTAAAACCCAACAAGAACATCTAAGAAAAGATTCATAAATTCATACATCAGTTAGCAGTGAATGATAGCTACTACACTGGTTAAATTATCTTGAATCAATACTCAGATAGCACACTCTGTAGAAAACATTAAATATAAGAAGAGCAGAAGCATTAGGGTACCATGCAAGGGTATATCTTAAGCCAGATTTCTTATTCTTACCAGAGAAATGAAATGGAATTAATTACAAAAGGAAAACAGAGACAAAGGCAGGAGACATCACCGCTGCTTTAAATTAGAATCCAAAGAAATGTGCTTGTCATATTAAAGAGCAACACTAGTCATATACAACATTTTCCAATAGCTTGATATTCAGTCTGAAATCATCTCCTCAGCCTATTTTACAATTTTACACACAGAACCAATATCTCAAGAGAAACAGCTTACAATTCACAGATATCCGATCAAAAACCAACAACAACCCTTACAATGTGTTTTTCTTGAGTTCTTATAGCTGAAAGAGAGGCAGAGGACGTAGATGAAACACTAAATGAAACATTAAAATAGAAGTAGAAGGAATGGCTCAAGGCCCATTCTGTCTTAATGTCTATGCATTAATATTCAATACTCTTTGGACGAAAGAGTGGTCTTTGATAAGCTAATAGTAACTCCAGGTATGTTCTTTGACATACGTTATTTGAGAAAAAGGCAGATAAATGACTTTTCGGTCTACCATACTGCATAACAAATGCTTCTGGCAACATTAGGACTTTCTGTCAGGGTGTAGATCTTCTCCGGAGCTCGAAGTAGAATACAAACAATATGGGAACTCATCCTTTCACAAGAAAGAACCTTTTGCTGATGTGTGACACTAATAATATTTTTTTCTGTGCTTGAGGCCTCATTAGGCCTTCTGTGTTAATCACGAGGTCTTCAATCTAGTGCATTTTCTCTTTAAACATTGAATTAAAGCTTAACATCTTCAATTACAGGCTTTAAAACTCTTTAATCCATTATTGATACTCTTTGTCACTTCATGACTGCCTCTGTCTGTGTAAATGGAGTTTTAATAGTGCTGGATGGTTTTGAACAGAGTTAATACCCCTGATTTGGATGAAATTTGCGTTTAAACCCCATTAGGAGTCTTCCTGCAATCTCTGGCTCTGATAAAACATCATCAAAGCTACTGTGTCACTAACAGTGACTGTGTAAAAAGAACGACTTTCATCATCTGTAACCCTACACAAAGACACAAACAATGTTAAGAAATCCATGCAGGAGGGAGGATGGATGTAGTGGAAGGCTGTGAGGATGGCAGCGCAATAGAGATGAATGCAGTGGATGCAGAGAAAAACGGTTGAAAAATGCTATGAAACGGTGGAAGATTTATTTTATGGAGGCTTGGTGGAGAAATGGCCATGGACTGTTCGATCAGATTTGGAGGTGACGATCGACGACTATGATTTGCTAGTGGAGTGGCTTAAGAAGGTTAGGCAGAAATGAAATGAACTTTAATGTAAAACATTAAAATTTTAATGTAAATGGATTACAAAGGAAATGAATGAAAATGAAATGAAATGGGCTTGAATGGTGGGACCTGGCATGGGCGGAGGGCGATGGAATATGGATCATTAGATCTCAGGAGGAGATCAATGGCTAAGATGATCCGATGAAATGCTATGGTAGCACGATGAAAAAACATGAATGGAATGCGAGATGTAATGAGGGTCGTTGATCTATATATATCAACGGTCGAGATCATCCAAGGGGATTTCGGGAACAAAAGTGGGGAAGTGGTTTTTAGGATAAAAACTGCTGTTTTCGCACAGCAAAAGGTGGTTTTGGATTTTTTCCCAAAATCACGCGATATGGTCCGCCGCTTGACACGTGGCGAAATAAAACTGCCCATATCACGTGAATTTAAACTGATAAACTTAGGACGCCAAATTTGCGTGATATTGATGCTGGCCGTTGGATCTGGGATCATGAGATCCGACGGTGATGGATGGAGCGTGATATGGGAACGTGTGCGGTCAGTAGAGTGGGGGCTGATCAAAGGTGATTTGATTGTGAGCCGTTCGATCAGCGCGATGGATGGTCGAGATATATAAAGGGAAAACAAAGGCAGAGGAGCTGGTTAGTGGGCGGGAGGAATCTGGGCCGTTGGATCCCGGGGATTGGACGACAAAGATTAAAAGAGGAGGCAGAGGCAAAAGGGGCACATGAATGCGTGGGAGTAATCCTGGCCATTGGATCGAAAGGGATGAACAACCAGGATCCAATCGGAACCAGAGGAGGTAGGGGCCAAATCTCTGATGGGCTCATGAAGAGATTGCATCTAGACTGTTGGATCGATAGAAGATTGACGGTCGTGATTGGGTTGGAGGGTGGACAATTAGGGAAATGGGGTAGAGTGAGATCAAATATTGGCCATTGGTTCTTGTGGATTCAACGGCTAGGATCCAATTGGGGATCGGCCAATCGGGGAGACAGAAAATGGAACTTTTAAAACTTCTGATTGGCGATTGGAGTGGCGCTGTGATGGCCATTGGATTTAAAGTGAAATCAACGGTGGAGATGGCCATCAGGAGGTAACAAAGAACAAAGTAATGGGCGTAGTGATATGAGCGCGGACCGTTGGATCTTATTAAGATCAACGGTGGATATTGTGCCCGCGTCTGATAGAACAAATCTTCTCGCATCAGAGCTTTTTCGATTAACAAAGAAAAAGCGCTCCATACCATCCTCCGATTCCGATAAGCGCCTTACATTTTAGTGCTTGGTATTAACGTTTGGGTTCATAGAGGGGAAGTGGTTAAGGGGCTGGTTGAAAGGGGATAAGCCTGTTATATGGTAAAAAAATGGGTTTTTTGGCTTAAAAACAGAGTTTTTAAGGCTGAAAAGAGGTTTTCGATAGAGGGAAAAAGGGATTTTTAAGCCAAATGGTGGGATTCACATGGTTTAAAAAGAGGAATTAGATGGTTTGGAAGACTTAGGAAGGGATTTTGGGGGTCAAAGGGGAAATTTGAGAAGGGGGAAAAGGGTTTAAATGAGGAATTTTACAGGGATACAAAGGGGCAAATGGAGGCTTTTCTGAGAATAATTTTTTCACAGACAGTGAGGATTTCTTGATGGAAATAGTAGTGAAGATATTTTCAAAGGCAAAGGACACACAGGGGCTTCAAGAATGAGATATTTTCATAGGAAATATATCTCTTGAAGGCTCAGAAAAATATTTAGCCACCTGTTTGCTTGACAAAAAATTCATAGGTGGCTAACAAGGCTCATGCATGGTGGAGTTTTTAATCTTGTTCTTTAAGAAATACAAACACTTTCTCTTATACAAGATTCATAGAAAATTTGATGGGAAGGTTTGGTGAAAAACTTCCTAAGGCACATGAGCAAGGAAAACTTGAGAAAACAAAACTCTTTCATGTGATGAAGGAAACCCCATTTTAGAAAACCATGGCAGGAGCTCACAACTTGCATTACACATTGCCGGAAGCAAGACCTCCAGTTCATATTCTTGAACAAGAGGGCATGGGATCTCCTTTTCACAGGAGGATCCAACTATTGAGATGTTGCCCATAGAAATTGAGGGAGATGAGGGTAATAGCGTTGTCACATCTAGAGCACATCCAATGCCTCATGTTGAGGAAGGAGGAGCACATGCTCCAAAAGGAGGGATTCTTGTATCCTTACAAGAAGTTCCCCAGGATCTCATACATAGAGGTCCAAGCACAATAAATGAGTAACATCAATTGATGAAAGGCACACACCATTCTCTATTTCAGAGAGCCAATGCAAGGACGAGGCAGACTAATTTTCACTGTAAAAGTAGGGGCAAGGTTTCCCAACCATTTGTGTAGTATACTCTCGACATTGATGTCTCACTTCATGGAGGCATTCCACACTGGAGGCCACCAGACCTACAATTGATGAGAGATATCTTGTATTTGGGTTAACCACTCTTGGAATTTGGAGAGGTGAAGAGTTTGGAGGAATAATTTGGCATGAGGGATGTCAAATTAGCAGTCAGTAGCATGAGGAGAGCTTCACATGCTAGATCACCAACACTGTATCTTAGGAGGATTGATCCCTATTGGAGGTCTGTAATATTCCAAATTTGGAATTTTCTACAACAATAAGAATACCCTAAGGTATTCCAAATTTTGAGAGTAGAAAGTGATCAAATCATAAGTGTATTTAAACACATATCTTCAATAGAACAATCACAACAACAAACTATGCCTTTTTACAATGTCACCAAGTGGGGAAACGTGGCAATTTTAGCCCTAAAAATGTTATTTTATAAATATTGAGTTATAACAGTGAAAAATAACGGTTGTGTCCTTTATAATAGACAATATAGGACATGCATGTAAAATATTTTCAGAAACAAATGCCTTTAGCTTAGTTAAACATGTCTCCCATGCTCAAAACAACTTAAAATTGACAAAACCCCAAGATTGCAAAATGCCAGAGCTGCTGCATAAGATACTGCGCAGTATAATAGAGGTTAAACTCAGAAAATATAGAAATATATCTGATATTCTAATTAGAATACTCAATGAGGCATAAAAACAGAGATCTAATCTCTTTTATACAGATCCAAGAAGACCCAGCAAGGGTTTATTGACAAAAAAAATATACAAGAGAAATGCTACAAATATGTGGCTGAATCACACTGTATGGATATAGCTCTACATAATAATATCTTAAAATAAAATAAATTGATGTATACTCATTTTCTAGTTCTCCCAAAGAAAGGCTGATCCTTCTCTTGGGAAATTAACTCCTCAAAATTGGACTTTCACCCCTTCCACTGCACACCTTAAGAAATAACACAATTTTCTGAAGGGAATGCATTTTTGCTGAAGGTAAGTGCTTGGCCCAACACTAGGTAGTGGAAAATTTAGATTAGAAACCCCCTCTTAGATTTCTTAGACAAGATCTCCAAGAAAGAGTAGGGTATCCCCGCCCGGGAAAACCCTTGCACTAAGCAGTGCAGCAATTTAGCTAAATAGCCAAGTATGCAGAAAGTATAATAAAAACACATAAAAATATAATCTTCAATATGTCCATATTCTTGCCATCTCCTTCATTATATAATTGATGAGCTTCCTCACCAAGGGTCCCACCCACTATGAGGTTGCTTCCATGCAAAGGCTCCTCCACAAAAAATGCGTTGTCCATCAAGATGGTGCAATGTATCTAGACAAATTTGTTGACTTGGTCAACCTTGACCGATTCTTCATGCCCTGTCCCTTTTCACACTCAAGGTGCCTTCATTTTATCTAGTTGGATTGATCTCTATTCACATTGAGCTGGCTTTATTTAGAATCCACTATTCACATTGAGCTGGCTTTATTTAGAATCCACTTCTTTGAGAATAAATCATGTCGACTTGGTCAAAATTGACCTTGTCCACATAGTTTAGACCTTGTTCATACATGTGGATGCTTGAATTGGTTATTTAATGATCCCCTTTCACATTAGGAAGGATTTTTATTCATACTTGACCAAATTAGGAGCCTCCTTACTCAATTATTCATGCATCTAGATTTCAAAAAGAAAAATTAATATTCCTATTAGTTGAAGCTAAATTAGGAATATTACAGTCTCCCTTTCCCAAATTTTTCTTGTCCTCAAGCAACTACAAGGGTGCTGCAAAATCTCCCCTCTTCCTCTTGTGCCCTCTCATCCCATAGTCTCCTCCATTGCTTCAGAATTTCTGCAAAAATTCCATCTCCCAATGGCTCCTCTCAAGTGTGCAAGTTGGCCTTTGGTGAATAAACCCAATGGCTCTCATCATGAAAGAATGGAAATTTGTTATGGAAAACTTCTTACCGATCCATGGCCTTCTCAAGATAGAAGTGATGACAATCATGGGGAATTTCATCATCAATGGAGGCCTCCCTCCTCCATGCTATCATCCAAATAAAATGAATCACCTTCTAGCTTGGTAATTCATAGAAAAGCTCCTCCCAATTGCTCATGAGAGGCATGCCCCAAGTGCTCCAACCAAATATATGGCCCACATCATAAAGAAACAAGTGGTATGCAATGGTGGCCATATAGTTTCTCATGCTCCCCTTGGAATATGTAGTGTAGAAAAAGTAGGGACTCTCTTCCCCCAAAGACACACCCAACACATGTGTCTCTCCTCCAATCATGTTCCCAACAAAAATAAGAACATCTTCAACATGTGGGATCATAAGTAGGATCATGCTAGCTGGCATATACAATAAGGGAGAAGGACAATGGTCCCTCATGTGCAACCAGTGCAGTTTTCCTCCTAACTGCCATAGAATATGATATGACAAGTGTTCTCCCCAACACGTTTTTGCTGCCCCATCCTTCTTGCATGCTTGGAGAAGGTGTATTATGGTTGGTGTTTATGAATCACACCATGAGGAGTACATCAGCTCTCCAAGATCTCCCAAAGAATGGCCAACATCACCATTGTTCATGGCCCAAAGTGGCTCATGAAGCCCATCAGAAAAAGTGCCCCGTCTTGGAGCCAAGACCTACACATGAATGTTAAGAAAATACAAGTATATAATAAATACATGATGAGATTCAACAATACAATGCTTTTCATACACTTGTTTAAAATCAGCAAGGTAGCTCATGGATGAGCTCCCTCTCACACTCAATGGATAAGGAGGTGATAATGATAACCCTTCCCAAGAGCTATGTTCCTCCTCAACCAGAAAATTATTCATGCACTTCCTCATATGAGAGTGCATCTCCTCCTTGAAATTTCCCCACATGAATCCATATAAGATAGTATGATATGTTTTAATGAAGCTAGTGGGATTTGAAAGAAAGACCTCATAAGTTGTGTTAAGTAGTTCATTCTTGAGTTTGGAATCTTTAGTTAAGTAGATCTGATCATGAACATAAATGATCCCATCAACTACTTTATACTTCCAATCATTTTCTTGCCCATCAATAACCTTACATGTGAATAGGTCCTTAGAATATTCCATCAAGAGTTGGGACTCCCAATAAGGATCTAGGATTTCCAATATTGATAGCGCTGTAGAAGTATGAAATGATGCATTTGTCATATGATGGCTCTCCTCCTTGACATGCTTGATGTCAAAGTCACATGTTGGAGTATTCCCAACTTTCTTTTGCTGCCTTTCTTGCAGCTGATCTTGCTCAAGAAAATATTGAAGTTTAGGAAAGTCACCCTCCCTTTGAAAGGTTCTCTTCCTCCAAAACTTCCACAATTTTTCTCCAGCATACAAAAATGAAATTATTTTTTTGTTATGTTCATAAATCTTCATTATATATTGGAGTATCCTTTTCTTCTCCAAAGCTATGGATTAGCCTCTTGATACTATGCTCATATCAACACAAATTTCTGAACCTATTCCCTCCAAAGCAAATAGATGAGTGGAAGAAAGCATGGTCAATTTCAGAAATTTTCCTAGCCTTCCATCAATGATTCTCAGCACTGTAGTGGCTCCTTCCAAGGTTCCCTCTTTAGAAAAATAGGTTGCTGCTGCATATAGTTGAGAGAACACTTTATTTTCCCTCCAATCAGGAGGTCTTCCTACTGAAATGCCTCCTTGCAGAGAGGCATCAAGGCATAGAGTAGGATGTGAATGTAGGTGGATAGATTTTCCCCTACCTTTGTTGCATAGGTCCTCTTGCCTTCTATGTTCTTTCAAACTTTGAAATAGAGAAGGGTACATGCTCTTCTTATTTTGATTCCATTCCTCCTCTTTTCCTCCTCCTATCTTCAAGATCTCATCACTTGGAAATGAAGGTACATGCTGCTCATGTACTATGCCAAGAGCTCTATGTGTGAGACCTTTTGGAACTCCTTGCAAGAGTGCAAGAGTTTATTTTCTTGGAGAAAGTGCTCCATCCTCTTCTTCATGAGGTTCTTGGGGTTCCCTTGTCATGAATGCGTGATTCTCTCCTTTCTCCTCTTCACTAGTTGAAGTTGCCTTACTTTCAACAAGAGACCTTAGACCTTGGTCCTCTTTTGAAGAAGGAATCTTCATGTGTTACTTTTGAGAAGGAAGCCCTTCATCCAAAGGAGATCTTGCCCTTGGAAAAGTATCAAACAAGCTCACCTCCTCTTCATTGGTTTTCAGAAATGGAGTTGGATTTATAGACCCTCCCAACTCATGCAAAAGCTCGGTTTGATATGGTATGATAGAAGATGTTTCACATGAAATCTCATCAAACCTCTCTACTAATATTTTAATTAACTTTGCATAAGTAGATGTATTTTCATTATTTAAGGAAAATTATTCAAACAACCACCAAGCATAGGCCTTACCCTCAAAATGCAGCACTGCTACTTTGATGGCTTCTGTAATATTCCAAAATTTGCACACAACAATTTGGAATATTAGATTTTGCTACTTTTACCTAGGAAAGGAATAAATGGGTAAGGAAGCCCATGAAAAATAAAAATATGAATAAATTCCACCTTAGTAAGGAAGGACATCACCTTAGGAGTTAGTTTTACACTTTCAAGTGTGAACAAGGGCAAATTAGATGGAGACATAGTCAAGTTTGACTAAGTCAACGTTCATTCTTGAGGAGGAAGAAATCACTTAAGTAAACTAGCTCAATGTGAACAAGGATCAACCTAGACACACATATGAGAACTGGATTGAAGATCCCTTAGTTTGAAAAGAGGCATTGCAGGTGGATTAGTTCCAGTTGACTAAGTCAACAGCGCTACTACAAAGAGGAGGGAAGCTAGCAAGGGCAGCACAGTTTTGAAGGAGGAAGCTTCACTAGGAAGTCACCTCAACATTGAGAGGGGTCTGAGGTGAGGAGGCTCACCAAATATATAAAGGAAGGAATAGCATCAAATGGATTCATTCAGTATTCAACTATCTTTGGTCTTCTGACTATTTGCATGCTTCAACTGTTTAGCCGAAGTTGCTGCACTGCTTAGTGCAAAGAATTCCTGTGCGGGAATTCCATCCTCTCTTTGGATCAACTTGCTTAAGGGATCAAGAGGGAAGGATTTGAGCTTCATTTCAGCATTTTTCTTGGGGCCATTGTCCATATTCAGCCACAATGCAGTTCCCTTCATAAAACCACGTCTTTTATGCAGGGGCAGTAGCAGCAGGGTTGCACCCTTTGATTATGTGCTAGTCTTTGAGGAGGAGGTGCTTATTTCCCTCCGGGAGTTCAAATAAGAGGGCCTAGGGCCATTATCTGTATTATTCAGCTTTTATATGTCATATTCAGCCATTTTTAATGCATAGTTGCAGTATACTGCGTTATTTTCTGCAATCCTGCTTTTTGTACATGTATATTGCCAGAAACCCTTGCCGGGTGTCTTTTTCTTGGTGTAAAATAGGTTAAACCTCCATTTCTCTATTTTTTGATTAATATAAGCTTCATATCAGTATTATCTCATTATTTTCTGCATAAAAATCATTATAATACCGCAGTCCTTGCTTCAGTACTTCCTGCATGAGCTAGGTTATGGGGTTTAGGCTTATTTGAGCTGCATTGACTTGGGGAGATTTGTTTATAAGATCTAGAGTGATTTTTTTCACCTATAATTCTGCATGTGAGTTGTATATCATGTCTTACAAGGGATCCAAGTACCATTTATCACTATTATAGCATTTTTTTTCTTCTGAACATATCTGTTTTATGCTCTATATTGTTGGATTTCCCCACCCGGGAAGGAGAATATAGATAATCTTGTTGCTGAGGTTCTTTCATCTTCTGGTATGATTTTATTTTACATCTAATGAGCTTCTATAAATTTCTATGCTCATGATTTTTTGAAGCTCCACATTGGTAATAACTCAAATTATTCCCAATAGTGTAGTTGTTCCCATTTTGGGATATTACAGCTTCAAATTTTGAAACTTGATGTTGTTGCACAAAGGTGTCTAGCACCTTCACCCAAGCCCTCGCTAGACATAGAGGTGATTCATCAAAAGTGGATAGAAAGAATCTACCCTCACCCTCCTTCTTGCTCCTTGTGCTTTTTTCCTCCTTCATTTGGCAAAACCCTTGGAAATTCAAGTGATCTTTGAAATCCTCAGATTGAGCTTCATATTCCTACAAATAATCACGAAGAGTATCTTTCTTTGGAACATCTCCTTTATTCCTCTTCATGAAGAAATTTCTGATAGAACTTGGTAGATCTGATGATATGGCTGAGTGCTCATATCCAAAAGATAAGGACTTAGAATCTTCCTCCTGTATAGAATTTGTGTGACGGATCGTCATGTGTTTCTCTCCTCATTTCTTCGATGCCCTTGCCTTTGCCCTGCAGATTTGAAAAGAGAATTTTTGAGAGCCTCTTTTCTCCAGAAAACAATGGTTTTCTCTGATTTCTTCGCAAATCTCCTTCTCCCCATGAGAAGACTCCATAATGCTTGAGCTCATAGGCTGAGCCAAGATTGTTGCTTTGATACCACTGTAATATTCCAAATCTGGAATTTTCTACAACAATAAGAATGCCCTAAGTTATTCCAAATTTGGAGAGAAGCAAGTGATCAACTAATATAATGTATTTAAACAGATAGTTTCAATAGAACAACCACAACACCAAACTATGCCTTTTTACAATGTCACCAAGTGGGGAAAAGTGGTTGTTTTAGCCCTAAAACGTTATTTTCTGAAAATTGAGTTATAACAGTGAAAAATAGAGGTTTTTTCCTTTATAATAGACAATATAGGACATTCATGCAAAAGAGTTTCAGAAACAAATGCCTTTAGCTTAGTTAAACAGGTCTCCCATGCTCAAAACAACTTAAAATTGACAAAACCCCAAGATTGTAAAATGCCGGAGCTGCTGCATAAGATACTGCACAGTATAATAGAGGTTAAATTCAGAAAATAGAGAAATATATCTGATATTCTTATTATAATACTCAATTAGGCATAAAAATAGAGATCTAATCTCTTTTATACAGATCCAAGAAGACCCGGCAAGGGTTTCTTGACAAAAAAGATATGTAAGAGAAAGCTACTGCAAATATGTGGATGAATCACACTGTATGGATGTATCTCTGCATAATAATGGCTGAACATAAAAGAAATGGCTGTAGAATCCTTTTCTAGTTCTCCCAAAGAAAGGCTAATCCTTCTCTTGGGAAACTAGCTCCTCAAAATGGGACTTTCACCCCTTCTACTGCACACCTTAAGAAATAACGCAGTTTTCTGAAGGGACTACATTTTTGCTGAAGGTAAGTGCTTGGCCCAACAGCAGGTAGTGGAAAATTCAGATCTGAAACCTCCTCTTATATTTCTTAGACAAGATCTCCAAGAAAGAGTAGGGAATCCCCGCCCGGGCAAACCCTTGCACTAAGCAGTGCAAAAAATTAGCTAAACAGCCAAGTATGAAAAAATTCTAAGTATAACACATAAAAATATAATATCCAATATGTCCATATGCTTTCCATCTCCTTCATTATATAATTTATGAGCTTCCTCACCAAGGGTCCCACCCATTATGAGGTTGCTTCCATGCAAAGGCTCCTCCACAAAAATTGCGTTGTCCATCAAGATGGTGTAATGTATCTAGATAGATTTTTTGACTTGGTCAACCTTGACTGATTTTTCATGCCCTATCCCTTTTCACACTCAAGGTGCCTTCATTTTATCTAGCTGGATTGATCTCTATTCACATTGAGATGGCTTTATTTAGAATCCACTTCTTTGAGAATAAATCATGTTGAATTGGTCAAACTTGACCTTTTCCACATAGTTTAGACCTTGTTCATACATGTGGATGCTTGAATTGGTTATTTCATGATCCCCTTTCACATTAGGAAGGATTTTTATTCATACTTGACCAAATTAGGAGCCTCCTTGCTCAATTATTCATGCATCTAGATTTCAAAAAGAAAAATTAATATTCCTATTAGCTGAAGCTAAATTAGGAATATTACAAGGTCTCAACTTTTGGTAGAGTACTCCAAGGATCTTGGTGCATGCATGATTCTTGATGACCTGGATGAAGATGATAGATACATAGTGGATGATGTGGTCATCTATTCCAATGGTAGGATATTCTTGACAAGATATTCTAGTCTCAAGGAGAAGTTGCTACATGCATCACATGAGGACTTCTCTTCTATGTACTTTGATGCATATGTCAAGTTGGTGGAGGAGTTCACTTGGGAGGGCATCTAGCATGACATATTTCAGCATATGGAGAGATGCATAGCCCGGATGGTAATGAAGAGGAGGTCAGAGCCACTTCCCTACTCATTAGAGGTGAGGGAGAAATTCTAGTTGAGCCATTTCAGCTCAAGATCTCAAGTGCATGATGGAGGAGGTATAATTACACATTTTTTATTGTACTTCTTTTCCTTGTTTGAGTAGCATGATGTATCAAGAAGAGTTGTTCCTTCTTGCATATTGTATAATGATGTACTTGCAGCTACTTGTAGCATTGATTCTGGCTATCTTTTTGATGGTTTGTGGGGGAAGCCATAGGATTCTTGGTGTTCACCATTGACACCATACTGTAACTTCATGCTTTCATCTTATGAGATGATTATGGCAGCAAACAAGTGGCTGGTAAAGAACTTTTTTTTTCTTATTTTGATGCATGCAAAGGATGCATTGTGCTAGTTCCATGAGAGGAACTATGATCCTTTCTCCAGTTGTCCCTTGGCAACTTGTTCTCATTGTACCTTGCTTCCATATATTGTTGATATGTTTATGTTCATGGGGAGCTTTGTTTGGAGAGTGGGCTTGAGATGGAATATGCCCCTTGGGAGCATGATTCTCCCCACTTTATATGCTGTACATTTCAGGAGGAACCATGGGCAAACCATGATTGCCACGTCACACTTTTTCTCTTCTTGTGGGAGGGACTACTTGGAGAACTTGAGGAGGCACTTCATGGCTGATTTTTTTGTTTGGACATAATACAATTTGACCATCATGATCTTACTCTATGGCTTGTATGAGGGGGAGATGAGGAAGAAGCAAAAGTTGTTGTTGTTGTGGTTGCACTTGCGAGAATATGGGCAAAATTCTTCCCATACTTCTCATGAGATTTCTAAAGAGAAGGAAGTCACATTCATGGTTCAAGGAGGGTACCCTTCAACATT